>CM074080.1:2171880-2244835 GCA_037178815.1 Barbatula barbatula | reverse complement strand
CCTAACCCTAGCAGCCCAGTAGTCAAAGGCTCGTTTTGACCCTCCCGACTTCCAGAGACATGCTCTTTGCACTCCAGTGCATTTTGTGCTAGAAGGCCTCAGAGGAGCATGAACAAGTGAGTTTTGTAAGGGAGGGAGCGCAGTTAGTTGCGAACCCTAACCCTAGCAGCCCAGTAGTCAAAGCTCAAGTTTGACCCCTCCCGACTTCCAGAGACATGCTCTTTGCACTCCAAAGTGCATTTTGTGCTAGAAGGCCTCAGAGGAGCATGAACAAGTGAGTTTTGTAAGGGAGGGAGCGCAGTTAGTTGCGAACCCTAACCCTAGCAGCCCAGTAGTCAAAGGCTCGTTTAGACCCCTCCCCGACTTCCAGAGACATGCTCTTTGCACTCCAAAGTGCATTTTGTGCTAGAAGGCCTCAGAGGAGCATGAACAAGTGAGTTTTGCAAGGGAGGGAGCGCAGCTAGTTGCGAACCCTAACCCTAGCAGCCCAGTAGTCAAAGGCTCGTTTTGACCCCTCCCGACTTCCAGAGACATGCTCTCTTTGCACTCCAAAGTGCATTTTGTGCTAGAAGGCCTCAGAGGAGCATGAACAAGTGAGTTTTGTAGCAGCCCGGTAGTCAAAGGAGCGAGACAGTCTTTGCACTCCAAAGTGCATTTTGTGCTAGAACCCTAAGGAGCATGAACTAGCAGCCCAGTAGTGCGAACCCTAGCAGCCCAGCTTTGACCCCCCTCCCGACTTCCAGAGACATGCTCTTTGCACTCCAAAGTGCATTTTGTGCTAGAAGGCCTCAGAGGAGCATGAACAAGTGAGTTTTGCAAGGGAGGGAGCGCAGTTAGTTGCGAACCCTAACCCTAGCAGCCCAGTAGTCAAAGGCTCGTTTTGACCCCTCCCGACTTCCAGAGACATGCTCTTTGCACTCCAAAGTGCATTTTGTGCTAGAAGGCCTCAGAGGAGCATGAACAAGTGAGTTTTGTGAGGGAGGGAGCGCAGTTAGTTACAACCCTAACCCTAGCAGCCCAGTAGTCAAAGGCTCGTTTTGACCCCTCCCGACTTCCAGAGACATGCTCTTTGCACCCAAAGTGCATTTTGTGCTAGAAGGCCTCAGAGGAGCATGAACAAGTGAGTTTTGTAAGGGAGGGAGCGCAGTTAGTTGCGAACCCTAACCCTAGCAGCCCAGTAGTCAAAGGCTCGTTTAAACCTCCCGACTTCCAGAGACATGCTCTTTGCACTCCAAAATGCATTTTGTGCTGTGAGAAGGCCTCAGAGGAGCATGAACAAGCCCAGTAGTCAAAGGCTTTTGACCCCTCCCGATTCCAGGGAGGGAGCGAGGAGCATGAACAAGTGAGTTTTGCAAGGGAGGGAGCGCAGCTAGTTGCGAACCTAACCCTAGCAGCCCAGTAGTCAAAGGCTCGTTTTGACCCCTCCCCGACTTCCAGAGACATGCTCTTTGCACTCCAAAGTGCATTTTGTGCTAGAAGGCCTCAGAGGAGCATGAACAAGTGAGTTTTGCAAGGGAGGGGAGCGCAGTTAGTGCGAACCCTAGCAGCCCAGTAGTCAAAGGCTCGTTTTGACCCTCCCGACTTCCAGAGACATGCTCTTTGCACTCCAAAGTGCATTTTGTGCTAGAAGGCCTCAGAGGAGCATGAACAAGTGAGTTTTGCAAGGGAGGGAGCGCAGCTAGTTGCGAACCCTAGCAGCCCAGTAGTCAAAGGCTCGTTTTGACCCCTCCGACTTCCAGAGACATGCTCTTTGCACTCCAAAGTGCATTTTGTGCTAGAAGGCCTCAGAGGAGCATGAACAAGTGAGTTTTGTAAGGGAGGGAGCGCAGTTAGTTGCGAACCCTAACCCTAGCAGCCCAGTAGTCAAAGGCTCGTTTTGACCCCTCCCGACTTCCAGAGACATGCTCTTTGCACCCCAAAGCGCATTTTGTGCTAGAAGGCCTCAGAGGAGCATGAACAAGTGAGTTTTGCAAACGAGGGAGTTGCACAGTTACTACAGGGGAACGCCAAAGATTGGTCACACAACACACAACGGATTCTGGAACAGCACTCAAATTCGATGATTGAAACCACAAAACAGAACATACGCAACCAGACCAATTAGGCTGATTGGCCTGAAGCATTTGAGGTGGCATCACATTGGGCGGACAGAAATTACAGCGGTAGGATTAGCCCTGAAACTTTTCAAACAGCCGAGGCCCTAATTACAGCGGAAAAAAACTGTTACTGACAGTAGTACGACGACACAAGTTACCCACACAGTTTCCTCAGGGACAGAAACCCCTCGTACTCACGGTGCTGTTGTTATCGGCGTCTCCTCTAGTCGGGCCGCCGCTTCGTCCTCCAGCAGGTGCATTGACGATATGCATTTAGTCTGTTGGTACACTTTAACAGACATACATATGTAAACATCAATTCACAGAATGCTTATTTATGCTTAAAAATTAGTTTCCACCAACTCACTACGCGTGTTGCATTAATATAAACTGCCCGTGGTCCTGTCCACCGGCAGTTTATAGTAATGGGCGACGCGTATTAAGTTCGTGGACACTCTTTAGAATAATCTATATGCATTGACTACCCCGTTAGTCTGTTGATACACTTAAATAAACATACATATGTCAGCAGCAACTCACATAATGCTTATTTATGCTTAAAAATGAGTTTCCACCAACTCACTACGCGTGTTGCATTAATATAAACTGCCCGTGGTCCCGTCCACCGGCAGTTTATAGTAATGGGCGACGCTTATTAAGTTCGTGGACACTCTTTAGAATAATCTATATGCATTGACGACCCCGTTAGTCTGTCGATACACTTAAATAAACATACATATGTTAGCAGCAACTCACATAATGCTTATTTATGCTTAAAAACGAGTTTCCACCAACTCACTACGCGTGGTGCATTCACATAGACTGCAGGTGGACACTTCCTGTATGACTTAGTGAAAAACTGGACAAAAATCCACCTGCAGTTTATTTTAATGGGCGACGCTTATTAGGTTCGTGGACACTCTTTAGAATAATCGATATGCATTGACGACCCCGTAAGTCTGTTGGTACACTTAAATAGACATACATATGTTAGCAGCAACTCACATAATGCTTATTTATGCTTAAAAATGAGTTTCCACCAACTCACTATACGCGTGTTGCATTAATATAAACTGCCCGTGGTCCCGTCCACCTGTAGATTACAGTAGTAGTCCACACGTATGAAGTTCGTGGACACTCTTAAGAATAATCTATATGCATTGACGACCTTGTTAGTCTGTTGGTACACTTTAATAGACATACATATGTAAGCAGCAACTCACATAATGCTTATTTATGCTTAAAAACGAGTTTCCACCAACTCACTACGCGTTGTCCATTCATATAAATTGCATGTGGTCATTTCCACCTGTAGATTACAGTAGTAGTCCACACATATGAAGTTCGTGGACACTCTTAAGAATAATCTATATGCATTGACGACCTTGTTAGTCTGTTGGTACACTTTAATAGACATACATATGTAAGCAGCAACTCACATAATGCTTATTTATGCTTAAAAACGAGTTTCCACCAACTCACTACGCGTTGTCCATTCATATAAATTGCATGTGGTCATTTCCACCTGTAGATTACAGTAGTAGTCCACACGTAGAGAGGAGCACCCGCTTCGAATGTTATCACTCGATTGAATGGGCGTTATCAGTGGTTATCAGCTGATACATATGGGCCAGAAGGGGGCTGCTGCGCCTACTGGTAGGCTCAGAAGGCTGTTATCACCCATCCAAATGCCTAATCATTGATTCAGACACAAGAAAGACTCCAGATCCAGTCCCAGAGGAATCCAGCTCACCGGTGATCGAACGTATACTGGATTACGTGATGACGTCGCGCTAATTCCCGTTTGGATTACGTGATGACGTTGCGCTAATTCCCGCTTGATAGTTTCCCTCCCGCGTCATATTTCACGCACTTTCAGGTAAGACAATTTAAATGATGAAACTGTGCATTCAAACTATGAATAATTAGTCAATAAGATAAACAAATACAGAAAATCTGTTTTAGTTGGCGTGACATGAGTGTAGAAATGAGATAACGTTATATATTACTTATTAGCCTGAAATATACGAAATGCTTTACGTTAGCAATAACGTTAAATTACCGGACGGACGTTATATTATACCCGTACTGAGTGTAATATTTAAATTATAAAATTGAGCAAAAATGTGATTAGTCAATAAGCGAAACAAATACAGAAAATGTATTATAGATAACCGATAACCGTGTTTTAATTGTGTTTGTAAACATTACGTTATAGCCTGCGTTATGTTAACGTTACATGCTGTACGTTAGCATTAACTTTACTAATAATCATGTTTTTTACATGCGATGTTTAGTTATTACTTATTTAAACGCAAAATTTGCCTGTAAACATGACCTGTTCCATACTGTAAAACAAGGTTTATCAGAGGCACCAAATACATCCCTCAAAAACCGAAACATTTATTGCTGTCCTCAACATTCAACTTGGAAAAATAAAACCCAAAGTCTGTCTGCTTATCTATCTGCCTGCGTAAGGTTAACATATAATATCTCTAACTTTTTTGTCTTCCTATACAGCATTCATTTTAAGGTTTCTGGCAAGGACTTTTGTGGTAAGTTTTTTTATTACACATGCTCCTTGTCTATGTTGAAAGATCAAAAATTAGGTTTTGGGCCAAGCTGTTTAGAAATATGGCCCATTCACAAATCAGTCTTGTGAAAATGTCTTTATCTTTTTTAGGTTGAAGATGGCCCAGAGAGGTAAATCCTTCTGTTTCTAATCTAGAAGCATCAAGCAAATGTCTGAAAACGATGGCATGATCTGCAAAATCCACACTTATACCCTCAACAGTGCATTTTTTTACTACTGATTTATTACTGACTAGTTTTTTGTTTCTTTGTTGTTATTCAACAAGAGAGAACTCACATTGATGCGGAACAAAGGGAAACCTTGAAATCCTTTTTTAAGGAGGGAATGGCAAGTGTTGGCTCAGCCTTAATACCAAGAGCTGCATCAGCTACTGGTTTGGACACCAGTGTAATAGAAGTAAGGTTTACTTAAGTGCCACACTAACAATCAACATGTCAAATAAATATACCATTCTGCTGCACTGGCTGGTATAAATTAAGTGTTTTAATAATGTTCACCTTAAGTTGTGTAATAATCTTTAGTTATTTTCTGTTTTTCTCTTTTAGAACTGGATCGGTAATTACAAAAGGGCGTTTAAAGTTTCGTCTGAGACCCGGCCATCAAAGGCTAAAGTTCATATTCGAGAGCTGTCACCATACAATCTTTTTTGTAGGGATATTCTCAGAAACAAAGGTGTGAGACAATTAAAGGATTCTATTATGATGTGTTCACATATGCCTGTTTGGTTCGATTAAAACAAACTCTGCAACAATTGTTCAATTGGTGCAGTTAATTTGCGTAAGTGTGCCACCCTAACCCTGGTGCCCACCAAACAAGCAGACCCATACCACTGTAAAGGTGAGTCTCGTCCACTTCCAAACGAACCCTGCCGCCGTTCGATTGAAGTATGAACGCTACAGGGACCAAACGCACGTAAACGAACCAAAAACAAAATGTGATGTCACGAGATGTGACCCTAGTTGATGTTAAATGATTGTACAGGGAAAAGAGCGTTCACGTTGTATGCTAAACAAAATGAGCAGAGGGTAAACGTGAAGCATAGAGAACACATCTTCTAGCAGCGGATCTTTCTTTCGCACAAAAGGATTCATGACACTGTTTTGATTCATTTATGCATATTTTGAGGTCATCGTAAACTCTGTGTATGTATAAATAACACAATATGACGACTGGAAAAACTAGCGCGTTTACAATAGAACACATCATTGTGTTGGATGTTCTTTCGCATAATATACGTCACAAAAGCCACGACCAATCAGGTTGTGACCTGACCTCTATGCCTTTAGGTTCGGTATCTTCGAATCATTTTAAAATGACAGTGTGAACGCTTAGCAAACCAGGAATATTTTTATTTATTTTTTGGTCCCGAGCAAACGAACCGAACTACATATGTGAACACACCCTTAATTGTTATACTAAATGTTTTGTTGTTGTTCAACCCCTGTTTACATCAGGGGTTTACAAGGGTCATGAAACAGATGTTCAAGATAGTATTTGGTAACTAATTCAGTTGCATTCATCAGTGTAAGACTCCTGTATGTATTGAAAAGAGTCATCAGGTTATCTACTTGACACTTTATCTTGTTTTTACAAAGTTGTTACAGAAAAATTGATTTAATAACCCAAGGGAACCAGTGTGTTGGACAGATTGTCTCTGTATAAATTTACTTTTAAAAAGAAAAGAGATGGTGACTAAAGTGTTACATATTTGTTCCCTCAGGCACAATGAACGATATTAAGGGCAGGTGGTCCACGTTAGGGAAAGAGGAGAAGCAGAAATACTGTCAAGAGGCAGCAGCACTGAGAGCACATGGGCAGTCACAGGACCTTAGCCCTGAGATGAGAGATCTCAGAATTAAAATGCATCTGAAGAAGCTGAAGTTAGAGGTTTGGAAAGAAGCTTCATTTGCTAGGCATTATTGGTATTATTATAGTATTGGATACAAGGATGATTGACAGCAATTGTGATGTGAGCAGAACATCATGACAGACAACCGGATTGTTTTTTCATAATTTTAAATGAATTCATCCTAAATGCTGAGTTTATTTTACAAGGCTATCAGCAACAAATATTCTGACATTGTAGAGTTTGTCATAGACACATACCACCCCAATTCCTACTGGTTGGGCTAGTCATTTCAGATTAAGGAGGTCAATAGAAGCATTAGTCAAATCATTAGTTGGATATTATACATATGTAAACACAGCTAATGTCCCTGACCATTTATTTGCCACTTCTGTTAACACTTTTTACATATATCGCCTAGCCCTGTTAAGAGTTGTTTCTTCAGTGTTCCTTGAATTGTTTTACTTAAGTTTTGTCTATTTTGTGTATAATCATAATTTGGGGTTGTCTTGTTTATCTAAATATTGTAAAGGTGTCCAAGCTTGAGGATTTGGGTGTGGAAACAGCCATTTTGGGATTTGACTGCCAAAAGTCCAGCCTAGAGGTGTATGAACTGAGCAGCAAAGGAGCCGCAAATTTCCTTGACTCGACGGACACAGTGAACAACTTTGCACTGCATTTTAAAGGTAGTATTGGTTATATGAAAATCCACAGAAGTTTTATGAAATTTATTGTTGTCTGTTGTTACATCTGTAGCCAGCTCCTCAGCCGCAACACCCAGTACCAACGATCAAATCAATGTGCTGTTGAGAAAAGTGCAAGATCTGTTCAACCAAAAATATAGTAAGCATATATTCAAACACTTTTTAAGACTGATGTTTATAAACTGCTTATCTTGATAACTTAATACTTTCATGAATCCACGACATTATTATCAAATTAATAAATTATTTATCTAATGTAACCATCAACCAAAAGATTAAGAGTCCTTAGCAGCATGTACAATGGTTATCACCAGGAGAGGAGAGGAGAGTCACAGTTCTCCAACTGTGTAACATTGTCTAAAGTGTGCATGCATGCATGTGTTTGCCCATGGCTTTCAGAAGAGGCCGGAGGTACTGGAAGGCTCCCCTATCAGTCCCTGGTGAATCAGGGCATGACCATGAACGTTGCTGGACTGCCCAACGGCCTTACCTTTAAGAAGCCATCCTTTTATGGAAGGAACCAACTGGAAGCCATTTTAAAAGCTGCTGATGAGATTTCATTTGAAATAAGTAAGTGACATTAACAGTGGTTGTGTGTCGGCAGACCATTTGGCTCTGTGCAAAGTGAGGGAAAAACCTCTAGAATATCCTATAGCTGTTTAGTTGAATGTAATTAGTGACTGTGATGGCCCTTGGGAGTGGTTTACTATCTTACTATCATTCATGCTCATTACACTATTTTTCTCCAGTAATGCAGGAAGATTGTTATTTGTTATGCTTATGCTACACAAGTGTCTCTTTTTTTCCTAAATATATCAATCAGATGCAGCAAAATGCAACCCCACTATCCCGGCAGAGGAAATGTCAGAGCACATGGACGCAGAAGGTATGCTGAGTTGTTTTAATTACATTTTTAAATAAATATTCAACATTTAACAATTACAAAGCATAGTTTACTAGTTTTGTAACTGTGGTCATTACACAGCATATTTGACCTCTGTACACATTATTGAAATAATACAATTAAATCAAAAGATAAAATCTTCACCTTTTTGTGATGGTTTAATGTCTTCAAACCAACAGACACAGCAGATGGCATCCAGACGAAGTCAGTGGAAGAAATATTAGAGGGCATGTGTGACAATGGTATTTATTGTAATCGTATTACATTTTGAATGCCAAATGCTACACGTCAGTTTTTGGTATTGCTTAAATGAGAAATCTGCCGTTGACATTTGACAAAGAGAAAAGCTCACTTCTTTGAAAATTACAATTTATACATACAATATTTATCCAGGAGAAATTAAAAAGCTTTTATAAAGTTGGCATTGCAATCATTGTACACTGTGAATTGGCTGATGGGATTTATATGCAAATAATGGTAATGTGTCTATTTCTAATAAATTATTTACTAAATAAACAATTGACAGTATAAATGCTGACTAATTGCATTATGACTGTAGTTAAGATTCAAAATTTGTATTAAGACAGTTGTTTTGTTTTATGTACTTAAGGTGCACAGCAGATGGAAGAAGAGTCCTCAGAAACAACCACCACTGTTGCCATCGTGATGACTGCAGATGAAGGTATCTTTTCAAGTTGTGGTTATTTTATTTGAGCAGAAAGTCCCACTGAGACTAATGAGCTCTTCCTACAATAAGAACAAATATGGGAACAGATGCATAGGCTACAACATTTTAGAAGTAAAAAAAATGCAATAGACAGTGACAAAGGGACGATTATAGGCAGAACGTGCAGAATACATAATCGGCCTCTTTTCAAGCCCTGCATATACATTTGGGACCTAAAAGTATAAAAAAAACTTAAGAGTGCAAACGTTTTTATACTTTTAGGTCCAGTACATTTCTTTAAAATCCAAACACAGAGATTGGAGGTGAGCATACCAACAATTGATTTCTGAAATTAAAATTGAGTTACTTGTAGTGTTTAAGTTATGCAGTATGAGATTTACGACAGTGATGTTTTACGTTATGACGTGTGGAAGTTCGCCTGCCGTATTACGTGGTACAACAACGGAGCGCTAGCATTTAAGCCCATGAGTGATGACGGCTGTCTCTATAATAACTGTCTGATATCACAGTAACGTATACTGAATGCAAACGTCTGTTTCTTGTCAAACATCAACACAAGAACATCACATTACTCTTCTATCCTTCTATTTTACATCCATTTCTGTCAGGGTTACACTAAAACTGATTTCTAAAATGGAACTCTTCTTTGTTGATTTGCTTGTATCTTTTGATTATGTGTCAGCAAGATCTGAGATGGTGGGTGTCAGTTCTGGTGAATTGATGTGCAATGCCCACATTTTCATTTGGCAATGCTTACAAGTAAATAAGCCATTTAGAGATGTTGCTTTGAATATGATGATGAGTAAAATTTTAACTAACTGATCTTCCAAAATATTTGTGTTTGTCCTAGATGGAGGGAATTTGTGCTGTGTCTGCCGCATCCATTTTGATGACAGCGAGAAGAATGCCAAAAAAAAATGGCGTTCATGGTCACAGTGCATAGTGTGTCAATCATGGTCACACACTGCATGTGGTTTTAAAAAAAACATGTGCCTTCACTGCCAGTGTCAAAATCCCATGGAAAAACCCTAAAGCACTGCATCAATGTTTGGAAACGTGCTATTTACTGCATTGCAGGATGTAACTTGTTTGAGGTTTTTTTTACTGTGTTGACAACCCCCTTTCCACCCCCACACAAATGTATTAAGTGTATTTAAATGTATTAAAATATATCAAGTGCCTTTTAATCTTCTTCAATAAAAAAACCTTGCCGCAAATTTATTGTAATGATTACATTTCACTTGTAAGAAGAAAACTTCTTTTTTTATATTTTCACAATAATGTGCGGTCAACACAAAATGAACAGATCACTTTCTGAGACAGTTTCAGCATCTGCTCTCAGTATCCTGATCTCTCAGCATGATCAGTCCTGACGTGTCGGGAGATGAAATATTCAAGTTATTCTGCTGTGCCTTTTGCATAAATGTTCAGAGGAATCTTTCTTATTAACTCTATTTTACTTATCTCCAATATTAATCAGAATGTTGATAAACACACACCCATTGCACGGTATAGTTTGCACACAGCCTGTCTGTGTGGTTTAGCCTTAACAAGAGGAAACATGAAATAATACATATGTTACATAGGCCTATGCTGGATTTGGAACACATCGCTGAAGCGTTCAGTTTCTCACAGTGACACATGTTGATTTAACGGAAATGTTAATGAAGACAATAGGCCTGTTCGCCATTTTTATTAGAGCTCAACGTGAAATCTTTAAACAGAGATCAGACGATTCAACATAGTTTACATTATGCATAACCCTGACCTTAACCATACTCTTGGTTTTGACTACCCATAGGACTGATAATAGGCCACTACATGAAGCCTACCCTACAAGAGGACACGACAACCTACAATGTAGATGATGATCTTATTCATTATTGGTATTTTAAAACCATCACAGCTTATTATATAAATTATATAAATATATAGCCTATGCCTATAAGCCATGTGTGCGCTTCATCTTTGATCAATCAGATTTTAGTAATGATATCACATAATTTTTGTAGCCAGTTCTTCTCTCGTCTGTTTCCCCTCTCTCAGTGGCAAACTTGTGGCCTTGCTCACTGCTGTATCAGCATACAAATACTGGCCTTTGAAACACCACCTTGGTGCATGTTTGAAGGCTTATTATTAAGCAACAAAAGGGGCTACAGACGGGACCAATTGTTATTAAGAGATCTCTATATTAAAATTTTAACCATACTTGAGAGTGTCCCAAGATGTAAAGTAAATATTTTGGTTTATTTAAGACATTTTAGCTGAAATAGGAGTAAATCCCACAAACCCCACCACCTACACAATGCACTTCCATAACCTTCTGCGACCAAATACACATTACCATGAATCAAAGGGGAAAATTTAAAGTCAAAACTTTAACATGAACATATTGTATTGTTGACTTTTCTTTGGAGTTGTTGATTTTCTTTGGAGAAATGTTGAATCTATAATTTCATACTAATTTCATACGGAACTGAGGGCACTGCTAATGCATTAACGGTGCCAGTGTTGCTAGGACAGCCATCAGGTTGACATGTATGGTTGTGGTTGTGTTGCCACGAACTACCAGCAAGGTAAGTGTTGATGAAGCTGCAGCCATTAATCTGAATGAGCTAATTGATAGAGGAAGTGGGGATCACAGGACAGGTACAGCGGAGGATAATCAAGAATTGGACAATGTTGCTGAAAGAAGAAGCCTCTGGCAGTGGTTAAAGCAAATGGACACGTTGTGGGCTACCAAATGACCATATAACAATGTGACACACTCCCAGGCTGATCAGCCTGTTATGGGCCTTCCATGGCTGAAGGTATCTTGTGATAAAGAGCAGAAACACCAAATGACGCTGAGATACACAATTGACGATATGTGGCATTGTTGGAAACCAAACAAAGGTTGTTACCTCTATCTATATCACGGACTGCTTCCAAGCCACAGATAAAATGTGGAAATGTCCTATTAAGCTGTGCTGAAATATTGGAATTATAACACTTAGTCCTACTTAGCGAATCTAAAAAGATGTCTGTGAAGAATACACTTCGGAACGGAAGTATGTCATGCAAGCCATGTGGTTTTAGCAGTCAATAGCAACCACTTAAGCACTAGAACTAAAGATAATATTAAATGTAATATACAGTTGAGACTTCTCAAGTGTGCTGTGAATAAGTGCTGTGACAATGGCCAAAAACATGGATATAACTAATTGGGGGAAAGTTGTATCGTAGAGTCAATATACCTTTACATGTTCCATGCAGCATACTTATGTCTGCTGGGCATTTACTCCTAGTTTCCTGTGCAAGGCTAAAAAACAGCGAGGACCGTGCCTTTACGGTGGTGGCCCAAAACAATGGAATATTTTGCCTTTGCATGTCAGGCAGGCTCAAACTCTTTTGGGTTTCAAACCCATCCAACTATTTTTATTGACTTACATTTATTACAGTATGCGAGGGGCTTTTTTTATGTACGGTGAACATGTGTATTTGCTGCAAATGTAGTTTTGTATTTTTCATTCTACCCTTAAAATTTGTATTACTTTTATTATGTCTGTACAGCACTTTGGTGAACATGTATGTTCTATAAAAGTGCTTTATAAATAATTAAACTAACATTTTATTTTTATAAAATAATAGTTGCGTCAGAGGATTCAAGATTCAATACTTTATTGTCATTTCAACATGCAACAGAGTGACTGACACTGACAGAAGCATCTGCACCTTCAAAGGCTCATCAGTGGACATTTCTAGTACTTACAACAGTTATTTAAATTGTAACATCTGAATTCTGGTTCAGTCCTAAACATCGTCAGTGGTTGTCTCTCTCACAAGCTGAAGACCTTAGTGAGGACTCCAATTATGCAGTTTGTGTTCAGGTCCTTCAAACAGAGTTAGGACGCTTCAATCTGGATCATACATGTTCATTAAAACCTAGTTATCATCGTCATCCTCATTGTCATCATTATCACCATCATCATTGTACAGCAGTGTCTGTATGCTTGACATGGGGAGGGCCTGACACAAGTAGGGGCTGTCTGCAGGTACAATGTCTGGTACATGTGGGTGAAATATCACAATGGCTTGATGTAGTTTTCTTTCCAGCTGTTGCAGACGTTGGATGAGAGAAGCTTTTGCACCAGGCTGCACTGTGTCTTTGATGGCAGTACACAGAACAGCATGCTGCTGATGGAGGTGTTCAGTTACATTTCTCATTTCCTGGTAAATCATGCACTTTTCCTCAGCTGCCCGAGTCTTCATATGTAAGGCATCAACCGCTTGTCTTTTTAGACTCCTAGAAACATCATCATCTTCAATCTGGAAGAAGACAAAAAATGATTGTTATCAGATGGTTTCTTAGATGATTGGCAGGTAGTTGTGGTTAAAAAGCGGTTGTTGGTTGAGGTTACTAGAGTGACTCCTGTGTGATTACTAGGGTTAGGTAACTGTACTTACATTATCATCAAAGCAGAAATAGACATGCCAAGAGGGATCGCATGCTTCCTGAAAATCAATTGTTGCAGGGAAGACACTTATCTGCGGTGGCCACTGAATGCTGTTGTATTCTTTTATTGCTTGTCTCAGTCTCTTGTTGGAGCTGGCAACCTGCTTGGAAAGTCTAATGGCAATGCCCTGCCCATCTGATGCAAAGTTAGGAAATCGAAACAAGCAGAGAAATTAACTAATAAGTTTGTATTATGGTCCTTTTAAAACTTGGATCTTAATGTATCTACTTATCCACAGCGTTTTACCTGGATATTTTCTTTTCAGATGGAGGAGGACTGCTCTCTCCCTTGATTCAGTTCTAGCCTTGCAGATCAGTTGGCCTCTGAGCTCACGGTCAACCTCTTTAAGGGTTGTTTGGAAGTCTGAATCAGATTCTTGCCATCTTCTCCCAATGCGGTGTTTTTCTCCATGTTCAACAGAGACTCCTCAATTCTACAATGGTCAGCAAATAATATGAAATGTTATTTACACACTTGATAAAAGAACAGTAACAGACAGGTTACTGCTTACTTACTCTGTTTCGACCAACGTGTATGACTCACGAGTCCCGGATCTATACATTACAAAAAGTACAGCACAAAAATTCAGTAACTATCAAGCAGAACATTGAATAAACATTGTATACATTATAAGGGAGGCCTTGGTTGTAATTGATTACTAATCACACCATATTAAATTACTGCATCATCATAGCAACTCTTATAACAACTTTATAACCATTGTTACAGTTTCCTTCAAAACCATGCAGTTACTGTAATCACAACTAGGCTTCAATGTTGAAGGACATTAGCAGGTCATTTAAAGACGGCTGTAACTACCACATATAGTCTTATGTAAACATATTGAACTCTTACTTGAACTTGTAGAACTGAACCAGCTTGATGATGTAGTCCCTTTTCCATCTACAGACAGTGTCTGGAGAACAGATAGACATTACTACTTCCCTAATAAAATGCTCCACAGACCTTACAGGATTGCATTTCATCACGGTACACGGAAAGGTAAGTATAACATATATGTTATTATTATTAATATTATTTATTAATAACATTCATGACATTCTAACAGTAATTCAAGACATTCAAGCTTTTACTTCAGTTGCTTACTTATTGTTTTTTGTTTTTGTTGGGCTAGCTCCATCTCCCTTTTTTTCCATCTCTCCATGTCTCCCTCAGAAACCAACACTAGACATAACAAGAATAACAGGAAACAAGAATATTAATAATATAAACTGTCAATTCTACATACTCTGTGCAAAATGCGCTTGTAAATTGAATCCAAAATTCATCCATTTACTACTATTCTAACCTGCTTATTACGTGCATTGTTTACCTGGTGCCTCTCTGATGACAGATGAGATGTCTTCTTGAGCGAGAATCGATAATTTCTCTGCTTTGTCTAGTCTTTGGAGGAGCTGCACCTCTGTAAAGGCAGTTTAATTTACTTATGCTGACCAAATTGTGTGCAAGCTTTACTCCAGAAAATATAAAATGTATAAACAGTGAATCACAAGCACAGAATTTTGACAGGTCATATAGCGGTGGACAAACCTAGGTCAGTTGATTTCCTCCGTCCATAATGCAAAAGGGCATCAGTCAGCAGATCAAGGCGGTGAGATGGAGTCATCTCCTTTGTGACTCTGGCAAATCTTCGGAGGAAAGACCACAACCTTTCCATTCCTTCCCCGTCTGTGAGCCCAAACCCATTGAGCCTTCTGGTGCTGTACTTGATCTGTGATTAAAGCAATTGATAGAATATCACATACTCTGACACAGAGCATGATCCTACTACAGTGAAATCACGGTTACAGTGATCAATCACTTATATGAATCAAAATAATTATTGGGACAGAATCATTCGTACAAAAATGGTGTGTAAACAATTAGTTTATAGCAATCAAGTAGTCCTTTTACTGTGTTCATATTCAGTGTGTTTGTATATACACGTGCTGTATGGAGTTGTGCGTCATGTGATGTTCTCCTCTACCCACACTGCTGTGGCCTAGTGAGTTATTTTGCCCTCCTGTTCCTGAACTGCTGCCGTTTTGGGACTTTTATGGGGCATAAATTAGTGAAGCTGTTCATTTTATTACTTCCTAATCATTTAATAATTTTACAAATTAGACAATAATAAATCAATAAAACAAATTGCTTATAGCAAGCTTATAGTGATTAGTTTGGCCAGACTGATAGGAGGTAAGCGGTTTCCACTGTATTGTCCTAAACTGTACTTCTCTGAAACAAGTTTAGACGAGCACTAGGTGGGAAAATGTCAAGTCAAGTCGATATTTATATAGCCCTTTTAAAGTTTTCATTGTTTCAAAGCAGCTGTACATGAAACATTTAAGGAAAACATTTAAGATAGAGGAGAGAGAGAAACAGGACAAATATTAAACGGACTATAAATAACTATATGCAACGTTAATGAAGTAAAAAGTATAATTCTAAAGCAGCCCCCCCCCCGGCCAGGCAAACAGTGCAAAACAGTATGCGCATGGTGGCGAGGAACCCAAAACTCCATTGAAGACAAAAAAAAAAAAAAAACCCAGGCCCAGCCAGGGGATTCCAGTTCTTCTATGGCAAAAGCTGTCACATTAAAGATTTTTTTTTAGGCATTTCTACTTAATTTCAGCTGTGCAGTGGATAGACAGGAAAATGGAGGCCAAACAGAGAGTGAATGATGTGTGACACAGGTGCTGATCTCTCTATAAAATCAATGAATTACCTGGCAGGGCAATTTGTGTCCATAAACATGAAATGCTGGTAGAGCCAAGGAGATGTTGTGTGGTATGCCTTCCCCTGTTTTCTGATTGAACACAGTATGGCATGGTTTTGAGTTAACGTGTCGAAGTCTCAAAATAAACATTCAGTTTTACACAGAAAAAATTTACTTACATGCATATGTGAGGCAACAACACAGGCAATGTCATAGACTACCCGCAGGTGTATGTTCTTGTCCTCACATCTTCGAAGTAGCTCATCAATGACATAGAGGGGATAGGCTAATCTATTTCATGACAAAAATATAAATGATGACATTTTCTACTGAGGAAAATTTAAAAATAATTATACACACAACCTCCAGCATCAAATCAAATACCTACATACTCAATAGGGGCAGTCAAAATGATCCAATCACTTTTCATGTTTTCTTAGATTAGAGAAGATTAGAGATAGGTGGTAAAGTTCAAATTTTTTCATATTTTGAAATAGCCCATATACATTCCATGAGGTTCATATTTGGTGACAGATAAAAAATAAAATATGGCTATTGTTAGGGTCATGCAATTCTAAGCATTTTTCAAATTGGTGGAATAAGACAGGGCATTATCACTACTCTGACATAGACTTGCCGTTCTCCTTGGCTCATGTTGACAAACATTAGGGGCATTTCATGACGACAGGAGGCTCCAAACACTCCTGTAACATCAAGTTTCTTTGCTTGTTGTGGTGACCTCAGCACATTGCCAGCCTTGAAGTTACTGCAATCCTAAAGATTAAAGAAAAACATAGATTTATGGGAGGATTTATGGTCTTTTTTTTAGTCTTTAAGAGTATTCTGCAACTATGTTTAACCTCGTGAGGCTTTGAGCTGTCAAGATGTGATTGCAGGTATTCCTCTACATCCTTTTCACCAACAAACATGCGGGTTCCATGTAATGGCTCAACCGCACTTGTCCCTGAGCTTTGCTTCCTCACAAGGCCAAAGTTGGCATCCAATGCCACTATCATATCTCCATCCGCCTGGAAAACAAACACTTACTGTAATCCTGCAACAGGTTGATGCACTTATACTATTACTACTCTATTATAATACTTTATACAAAAATTAACTAATTATGCAGATATTAATTCAATGCCATGTGGTCTGGAAAAGAATTATGGTTAATCAGAACAAGGACCATGCTGGAACTAGAACCAACCTTTGGACATGCTGGACATGTGGTGCCATCATCTATCTGTGGGCAAACATCTACCAAACTTCTTTTTCGGAAATGGTGATGCCTAAAATGAGATATCGATTCTCCCACCAGGGCTCTGTAGAGTGCGTTAACCTACGGTATAAGCAGAAGTCAGTGAAACTGTTGATGGTGGTTCACTAAGAATTTGTTATTTTATAGAAAAATCTCAAGAATACTTTGTAATGTTACAACTGTAAATCCTAGATGGTTTCATAAATGTTTACTTTTAGTTGTGATAATTATTGATAGTACAATCAAGAAAGGTGGTAACATTTATATGGACTGGTCAATCTTCCATGAAAGTAACTGAAATGTTCACTTCATAGAAAGGACTTCAAACTGACCTCTGCAAACTGGCTTACCTCTGCAAGTCTAAGGTTATTTTTCCAGCGCAGGGTGTTGCAAAAACCCTCAACAGAAACCTGACACTCCAATGACAGACAAACAAAAAGCTCTAGCAGGGGGATGGAGAAGGCTGTCTGGGGCTTGTCAGCTGTTGCTGGCCATAGCCCATACCTTAGCAGAGTTACGGGTTCTGGTTCACACGCACACATATTGGCTGTGACGGTGCAGAGCCGTCCTGCAAAATAAAAAAGGAAAATAAAAACATTACAAAGTACTACTATAGAGACTACATTATCAGTATAGACTTAATCACTTGACTGTGTCGCCTATAACTTAATAAAGCAATAAGCCCCAGGAAGCAGTGGGTTGCAGTGCATTTTATAACAGCTAAGGGTGTTGTGGCATGACGCGAAGTGGAGACTCTAAGCTTATGGCTTTTATAAAACGGTTATTCCATATCTTTAGAAAGTTTTCATAAAATAAAGTAAATGAAGTGATATTTAGGCTATGTAATGCGGTCAGTCATTATATTTAAGGGTATTTTATACCTTTACACCCGAACTCGGTTCAGTCAATCATAATCAAGGACCAGAACTGACCGTTTTATAATGTTAGTTATTTAATTTATTGTAATTTTCAATTTTCTTTTACAAATTTTGATGAATTCTTTATAGGAAACCATCTAAAAGGATTGGATCCCTTAACTTGTCAAGAAAATTAAATGTCAATGTAAAATGACAAACCTGTGCTGACAATGATCTTCATGTCCTTTGTGTATACAGCATGGGTAGCATGGCCTTCAGGTAAATATAGGACTAACCCCAGGGTGGATGGCTCATAGTAAAGATTCTGTAAGATTGAATATAGCCCAAAAAAGTTTTTAAAACACTAACAGTTATTACTACATAGTTCATACAAAAATTTAAGAATCTAATGAATTACTACGAATTTGCTTTCTTTGTGTATGATTGCATGCTATTATTCTTACATTCCACTTATCAGGAAGGTGCAGTGAATTTCTGTGAGTCCTTTTGAGACAAGCCTCACAAAACACTGCAGTGGCGCTGCACTCCACGCACCTATAATCAGCATGTTCTTGGCAGACAACACACTTGGTAGTGATCGGTGCTGAACATTCAAACGACACCTTAAGCATGTCATCCTTGACTGCATCCCAGGCATGAAGCTCTCTCTTCTTTGCCTTACTGTAAGACGTCTCAGAACATGAGCTGCAGCTCGGTGCCACATCATCAGGTTCAGCCTGTTGAGGTGTAATAGACGTGGAGGGGTCTGTGGTGGGGTCTGAAGGGGGGTCAGTTGGCAGTTGGGCTGAGGGAGACCTTGATGTAGGTAAGAAACCTTTGCAGGGCCAGTGACAGATCTCCGTAGCACCTTAATCTTAACGCTCCTGAAGCGTGTGCCCTTAACTGCTTTTCCCATAACTGAAATCAAAATATTTGGCAATTATTGGATAAGGCAAACTACAACCCATACTAGTCATCACAGCCTATAAGATATAAACACATCAGTGGACATGGGATGCAGATGAGGGATATCTATTAAGTGATCTATTAGATAGTCAGACAGGCAGACAGATTTTAACCCATAGAACTTTATTTGCCATAAAATTACGTCTTGGAATTTAATATTTCAGTCAATGCGAGTATAATATAACGTTAGCTTCAGTGAGCAGGAAAGCATTTCGTATATTTCAGGCTAATAAGTAATATATAACGTTATCTCATTTCTACACTCATGTCACGCCAACTAAAACAGATTTTCTGTATTTGTTTATCTTATTGACTAATTATTCATAGTTTGAATGCACAGTTTCATCATTTAAATTGTCTTACCTGAAAGTGCGTGAAATATGACGCGGGAGGGAAACTATCAAGCGGGAATTAGCGCAACGTCATCACGTAATCCAAACGGGAATTAGCGCGACGTCATCACGTAATCCAGTATACGTTCGATCACCGGTGAGCTGGATTCCTCTGGGACTGGATCTGGAGTCTTTCTTGTGTCTGAATCAATGATTAGGCATTTGGATGGGTGATAACAGCCTTCTGAGCCTACCAGTAGGCGCAGCAGCCCCCATCTGGCCCATATGTATCAGCTGATAACCACTGATAACGCCCATTCAATCGAGTGATAACATTCGAAGCGGGTGGTCACCCCAACAATAAAGAAACCTCAGTTTTGGTTTGAGTTTTCAAACTGTGACAGCGATTCAACTATTATTTCCAGAAAAATGGTACGTGCTCATTGTGTGTGAACGTCCCCTGCTGTCTGAAAACGGTAATATGATAAAAGGTCATATAGTGTTATGCTTTAATGCTTTTAACGTTCCCGTTAGGTTCTTTTTAGGTTATTGTTATGTAACCAAAAGCGAACCTGTAGAGAACATTCCCGTTAGGTTATTTTTAGGTTATTTTTATGTAACCAAAAGCGAACCTTTAGAGAACGTTCCCATTAGGTTATTTTAGGTTATTTTTATGTAACCAAAAGCGAACCTTTAGAGAACGTTCTCTAAAGGTTCTCCTTTGGTTACATACAAAATAACCCATAGGGAACGTTCTGGGAACGTTCCCCTATGGTTCCCCAAAAAAGAAACCAAATGGGAACCATATGGGAACGTTAGGGGAACGTTCTGTGTTTGCTGGGTAAATAAGCCTTATGTGAATTGATGTTTACATATGTATGTCTATTAAAGTGTATCAACAGGCTAACAGGGTCGTCAATGCATATAGATTACTATAAAGTGTGTCCACGAACTTAATACGCGTCGCCCATTAAAATAAACTGCAGGTGGACGGGACCACGGGCAGTTTATATTAATGCAACACGCGTGTAGTGAGTTGGTGGAAACTCATTTTTTAAGCATAAATAAGCATTCTGTGAATTTATGTTTACATATGTATGTCTATATGTCTATTAAAGTGTACCAACAGACTAACAGGGTCGTCAATGCATTTAGATTACTATAAAGTGTGTCCACGAACTTCATACGTGTGGACTACTACTGTAATCTACAGGTGGAAATGACCAAATGCAATTTATATGAATGGACAACGCGTAGTGAGTTGGTGGAAACTCGTTTTTAAGCATAAATAAGCATTATGTGAGTTGCTGCTTACATATGTATGTCTATTAAAGTGTACCAACAGACTAACAGAAGTGTCCAGCAAACACAGAACGTTCCCCTAACGTTCCCATATGGTTCCCATTTGGTTATTTTTTGGGGAACCATAGGGGAACGTTCCCAGAACGTTCCCTATGGGTTATTTTGTATGTAACCAAAAGAGAACCTTTAGAGAACGTTCTCTAAAGGTTCGCTTTTTGGTTACATAAAAATAACCTAAAAATAACCTAATGGGAACGTTCTCTAAAGGTTCGCTTTTGGTTACATAAAAATAACCTAAAAATAACCTAATGGGAACGTTCTCTAAAGGTTCGCTTTTGGTTACATAAAAATAACCTAAAAATAACCTAATGGGAACGTTCTCTAAAGGTTCGCTTTTGGTTACATAAGAATAACCTAAAAAGAACCTAACGGGAACGTTCTCTACAGGTTCGCTTTTGGTTACATAACAATAACCTAAAAAGAACCTAACGGGAACGTTAAAAGCATTAAAGCATAACACTATATGACCTTTTATCATATTACCGTTTTCAGACAGCAGGGGACGTTCACACACAATGAGCACGTACCATTTTTCTGGAAATAATAGTTGAATCGCTGTCACAGTTTGAAAACTCAAACCAAAACTGAGGTTTCTTTATTGTTTGAAAAGCTGCTTTAATTATGAGGAGAGAAAGACATTTATAGTGTTCATTTTTGTCTATTGATTATGGGGACATTGTTTATATGTATGCAGCCTCTTGCCTATTAAGGCATATACTTACCATGCGGCATTACTTTTTGTGTGTGCTGCAGATTCATGCTCTCATCATTTTATAATATGAATCGGTTTCATGTTCATCTTAAAATTTTAGGAGGAAAGTTCATATATATATACTTATTTATTAGAAAAATAAGAAGGTAATTTGCCCAGAAGTGTCTAATCTTTTAACCTTGTACACAAATAGTTATTGCACCATATCTAAGTCGTATTTACACTTAAAATTTCCAAAAGTGTCCACAGAATTTGGTAAATGTGCTTTTTCATTCTATGCCCCATTGGCCACGTAATGATTTGCAAAGGGTATTTACATTTGTGTCCTTTCTATTGTCATGCACTTTTAAATGTATTACATTTTGTATTCTGTTTTAAAAGATTCCTTTAAAACCAAGTCTTAAGTGTTTATCTTGATTTACTTGTTATTAGTTTTTGGTACGGAGTATTTTTTTTGTCTTTGTTTTGTGTGAAACTTTGTGTGCCACTGTCTTGACCCAGAAAAGAGACTGTGAAGTCTCAATAGGATTTTGGATCCTGGTTAAAAAAATCTTTAAATCACTTTGTCTTCCTAAAGTTGTCATAAAAAATCTTTAACAAATGAAAGAATTTTATAAAAGTTTAAAAATGATAATACTGTAATAACAAACGTTAATATTTAAATAAAATAAGACATATTTTTTTAATAATAGTAATAACAAGGGTTATTATTATACAAACCTATGATATAAAAAAATCATTATGATAAAGAACCCAGGAACCTTGCATTCTGCGTGATGTTGCAGTGTCGCAATGGTTAAATCAATGTCATGAATTGTGCAAACACTGTACATATGTCTAAATTTAAGAATCAGAAAAAACGCAACAGATTGTATATGGTCTTTAATAAAGATTGATTGTGATATGCATTTTTTTGGAAGATTGCCCACACTACAGCAGCTCGTCAACAAAAAAAACAAAGACAAAAGACAAAAATTTACATTTACTCCTTTAAATAATAAATTAATATACTGTATGTATTATATGCACTTTGGCTGTGCAAGCTACAAATAATAACACATGGATAGATTTCTGTATTAAATTTAATATTTTGTATACAATAACACAAAATGTAGGGTTAAGATATACAGGGATTGCTTAAAACAATCGGTTCAAAAAATATTTGACTCATTAAAAAATAACCCCATGAAGCTGATGTTCTAACATTAATCCGACATCCCAGTGATTCATATGAAAATGTCAACATTTTAGGCATTTGCATTTGATTCCCAAAACATTATCATCATGGCTATTCACCAATACTCTTCTAAAATTTAAGGTGTCACTGAAGGTGAAAGGCTATACTGACAGAAGACACAGGTAGAGAATATATAGTCCACGGGTGTTGAGGGGATTGTTGACAGGTGTGGGGATTGCAGACACGAAACAGATTCCGGAGCGTGGATGACCGTGGGTAATGGAGTCCTGAGGCAAACACTGGTAGAAACCGGGACACAGGGTGGCTGTGGAGAAGATGCTTACCACTTAGGGTGTGCTTGTCAGAATGGTAGAGATAAGTCCTAAAGGTCGGTCAGCATTTTTGGGCATTTAAAAGCATTTAAAAATGAATAAATATATAAATACTAATATAGTTATACGATAGGGCAAAAATTAGTGATTTTGCACATGCTAAATTACAATTTCGTTTTGAATGTCATGGATGTTTCGTACTAAACTAAGAGCTTTATTCAAAGGTTCATATATAAAATAATAATTCAACTTAATAAACATTCACTATATCAACAAAATTATTGAGATGCTTCTTTTAATGAACAGTTTCATTTCTGTGACCTCAAATCTTATTGCTGCAGCATATAATGATATTGTAAAGTATGTGCCTCTAATTTTTTAGCAATAGTTTGGAAGGGCCTTTTCTATTCCCACATGACATTGATCCTATATAAAAGACAAGGTTCAACTCATCACTCCACATCAGTCACTTGTACACAAAGGTATAGCCATTTTGGACCAGAAAAGATGCTTCTAAAACTGTTGCGAAAGTGATGGAAACAAAATTATATACAAAGGCAGCTGTAGACTACTCCTGACTGTGTACAAGTCATTGGTGCTGTGTGACGAGTTTTTGGCTCAAAGTTGAATTAAAAGTCACACCAAATGTGCTTTATGCAGACCAGTCAAGTTGTTCTACACTGACTCAATGAACGATGTCTTTTTAAACTATGCATTTCTAGACCCATCCCAAACTGCTGCTTTAAAATTAGAAGTACACAGTTCCCTACAATATCATTATATGCTTTGAGATTTGTTGTCACGGAAATTACTAAAGCAGTCAAACCTGTTCACGAGAAGGGGGTGTCCAAATATGTAAATATGTAAACTATGTGTGTGTGCTTGCTTTCTGTGTCCTCGTAAACTTTATTGCCTAAAAAACATACAAAATTTTTATTAAAAAAAAAGGTTTTCTGTGATTTTAGGTTTAGGGGTAGGGTTAAGGCTTAGAATATACAGTTTGTATGTCTTGCATCTATATATAAAGAGTTCTTGTAAACCACAGATGCATGTGAATGTGTATATACCCGAAAATGAAACCAATAATTTCCAAAAATAAAATCATATCATTCTTACCTCTCAAAATACCAGATGCTGCAACATGTTGTCATACACATTGAAAAGATTTATGTGCTGCGCTTCTCGTTCATCTAGCTTAAGGGACTCACATGAATTGCCATTTACTTGTTGAACAAAGAGATATGCATCCACTTTTCTGAAAAAAAGAAGGAAAAAATAAAGATGTATAGAAGAATAACAAAAATGTTTCCCAGTCTTTTTACAGGTTATCTCAGTACTGCACACTTAATATTTTTTGTATTGCCATTTTAACAATTCCAATCTGATTTGACACAATACTGTCATTTTTCTGATGTAAATTACTTAACTTATAAGCGGACTGGATATACAGTATGTAAATGTCATTTCAAACTATTAATAAAATCTAGTTATTTATTTTACTTGGAAACATAAGAGAAAGCAGTTTCCCCAATAGTGCATTTTATTTTAATCATTATTTTAATCACTTTTTGGCATATAATGAAACTGTGATACAAGGCATTTATTATATAAATATACATAAAAAAAACTTAAACTGAAAGAAAAAAAATTGACTACTGAATATAGAAGAGTAACATAGTCGCGCGCCAGGCCCGCGAGCCTGACTGCGGTCATATAAGCCGAGGTCTGGGCCCACCATGCACGCGCACAGCTGGATTCCATTCTGAGTAGACGGACCGCGTACTGTCAGCTATCCTGAGGTACTTTTTACTTAACCAGTCATTAAATTACTTTATGTAAAAGCCGACTACGAATGTGAATGGAAAGTCAATAAAATAATGTGAATAGAAAGTAAATCAAATACAGTATTTACTTGAAGAAAGTAGTTTAAATCTAGTTGGTATTTAAGGACACGGTCACAGGAATCCGTTAAGTTTTGAAGTGGTTACCGATGTACAATTATTATTTTAATCACCTTTCATCTTTTTCTGCCGTAAGGTTAATGACACACTTATACAAGGCATCATTATATAAATGTAAATTGATAAAAAAACGAAAATACACGTTAAACTCCTGTCAGAAGAGTCAAATTCTTAATGTTACTCGAATGCCGAGCCCATGAATCCTGACTGTGAGTTTAACTGAAGTCTAAAGGGCATAAACTCTGACTCATCATATACTGAGGTAAAATCGGCCAGTTTTGATTTCCTTAATAAGCCCGCTTTATTTGACATTTAACATTAACACTATGTATGAAGTAAAAATAGTCAACTTGGATCGCGAGAAGCCGTTTGGTGTCAAAGTGTTGACTGACACGTTAACGTCATTTAAATATTTTTGTAGGTAAAAGGGTGGACTCACAGGCTTGGCTATGAGCGCGCGCGCGAGCTGCCTCCCTCAGACACGTTGACGCGAGTGCACAGAAAGACAGATTCAACTCATTCAGATGTGTGTGTGCCCATAAAGAAACTATGAATTCGGTCGCCGGTTATTTTGTAGTAGCAGTGTAGCAATATGACTACATTATAATAATGCGCGAGCACGCAGTACACATTTGCATTCGCACAAGCCTTCTCAAAAAATCAATACAAAGCATCCCTCAGTGGCCCTTCACTGGCACCTGGCGGCAGACTGAAGAACGGACGAGACAAGGGGGTGCCTGCCACCCTTTTCGCCCACGACTCGTCTATATTTGACCAAATCCAAGTAATGACGACCTCGAGTCTAGAATGTTTTTTCGCAGGTTTCATAGCTCGGTATATCATATTTACACGTTGCACGATTTACTGATAACTTTGTTATACTTTGTTAAAAGACTTCTATGTATCACGCAGAACATTTAAGTTTAAACTGAAGAAACCAAACAGGCACTGTGTAAAATGAAAGTGTTTTTTTATTGTTTTGTTTTTGTCCCCATATGAATATTTATCATTTTATAGACCTGTAAAATATTCAACACATTGGATTAAAAAAATCCTTAATTGGGATCTTTAGACCACTTACAAAATGTAACCAACCGGGGTCCAGATTAACTTCCCGTTTCAGTTTTTAACACTAATTAAGTGTTTGGAGCAAAATATAAAAAAACTAAACCGGAGCCTTTACTAAATGTATACTGTTAAAATTATTATTATCTTCTTTTCCAGAAACACTTGGTGTCAGATTGTTGTACTGTAAATGATAAATACAAATGTCAATGTGCATTTAATATCTGCCATGTTCATTATTTAAGAGCCCCTTACCAGAGCATCTTTGGCTTTGTAAGTATACATTTTGACTGTCAGATACCTCCTCTGTATTTGGGTTCAATGTTATAAAGCCTGTAAGTCATCGGTGATATAGACATCGTTCTTTGTATTTAAACATTCTACAGCTAATATTTGCCAGGTTAATCAGAGCACAGCGTTTAGTCAATGATCAAAGATGAAATTCAATATAAATGTGATATGTCTGTTCAAACCCAGTCATGTTTTCTCTTTTTTTCTGTCAACAGCAGCTAAACAAGACCCAAAGGCTCTTTTAAGAGCCCCTTACCAGAGCATCTTTGGCTTTGTAAGTATACATTTTGACTGTCAGATACCTCCTCTGTATTTGGGTTCAATGTTATAAAGCCTGTAAGTCATCGGTGATATAGACATCGTTCTTTGTATTTAAACATTCTACAGCTAATATTTGCCAGGTTAATCAGAGCACAGCGTTTAGTCAATGATCAAAGATGAAATTCAATATAAATGTGATATGTCTGTTCAAACCCAGTCATGTTTTCTCTTTTTTTCTGTCAACAGCAGCTAAACAAGACCCAAAGGCTCTTTTAAGAGCCCCTTACCAGAGCATCTTTGGCTTTGTAAGTATACATTTTGACTGTCAGATACCTCCTCTGTATTTGGGTTCAATGTTATAAAGCCTGTAAGTCATCGGTGATATAGACATCGTTCTTTGTATTTAAACATTCTACAGCTAATATTTGCCAGGTTAATCAGAGCACAGCGTTTAGTCAATGATCAAAGATGAAATTCAATATAAATGTGATATGTCTGTTCAAACCCAGTCATGTTTTCTCTTTTTTTCTGTCAACAGCAGCTAAACAAGACCCAAAGGCTCTTTTAAGAGCCCCTTACCAGAGCATCTTTGGCTTTGTAAGTATACATTTTTGTATATTTAAACATTCTACATCAAAATTTGGAGTTTTTGATTGTGTATTATGCAGAAAAACCCTTCCTGTTCTCCTTCTGCATTTCACGCTACAGAAACTCAGTCACGTGATGTCATGTGCAACCATGATGTGATTCTGGATAACAATGCCAGCGTTTTACCTTGCCAATCATATACTGTGTCATATTGCGTTTAGCTTTTGCATATTCATAACAATATGTCAATAATAATTTTGAATGCCTCTGAAGCTCACATCTCAATTTTACAGACTTATCTAGCTGTCAAACACATCCATATGTGCCTTAATTTAGTTAATTTTGATTAATTTCTTAATTTGATCACACATTACATTTATAATTTACAACATTTGCCAAAGACTGTACTGTAGTCTTAACTACGGCAAGTTATATTTTATCTACTCTTATATTTTTTAGATTTTCACTGTCCTCTACTGTTGTCCCCACTCCACCGTTGTCTTCACTCCACCGTTGTCTTCCCCCACTCCACTACTGTCTCCACAATTTTTGGACACTTTTTATTGAAAGTAAGTACTATGCTTCGGGTTTACTTAAATGTGTCCTAATCAATTTTTATGATTCATGTAGTCATCTTGGTTACATTTGTGATGGGTTAACTGTCTGAAAAAGGCTATGTTCAAAGACTATGACACAAACAAAGGTTGTTTTTAACCGTTTAGATTTTTGACACATTAGGAATGATATTTAATATTGAGCAAAAGACCCTAGAATCCCCTTGAGCTAACTTAACACAGAAAGACAAACTTACAATTTATGTTTCTCTTTATAAACATTTACTTTTGTTTATTTAGTTTATGTAAACGTACTCACCAGACAGTGTTATGTGTTCTGAGGACAATCACTGACCATCCCCAGTCAACAGCCAGAGTCTCCAAAGGCTGTCAGCCATAAAAGATGATCCAGACCACGAACTTGCAAAAAATACATACATTGTTATAAATATAAGACATAACATGTCTCTTAAGTTTATAATAAAATCTCAGTTGAGCAGAATAATGAACAAACAAATAAGTGAAAAAGGCTTCAAAAGCTGACAAATTAAAAATGTATTTAAGCCATAAAACATTCAGGATCCCCTTGAAAGTGCTTTGGAAGAAAAGCACAAATAAAGAAAACATATAGACACACCAGTATCACAATGGAAACCGGGAGCTGCAAAAAGTGATGTGATCGATTATACATCAAATTACAGCAAGCGAGTGAGGGTACAACACTATAAGAAATTATAACTATAACCCTTACGAAATCAACCATAGTTTTTTTGTGGTCAAAAGTGGAGCAACCATGGTTTTTTGGTGCATTGATTACTTTTTTTTACAAAAAACATGGTTTTCAAAAGCATGGTTATGTGATCATTGTTTTACTACAGAATCCATAGTTTTTTGGTCTTAACTGTAGTAAAACCATGGTACATTTTCATAAGCGAACGATGTTTGAATAACGGAACTCTATGTTTATTATGAAGCAATAAATTGGAAAACCCGAAATCTTACATGATCACAGTCAACACAGTTGGACGCGGGATCCGATCGTAACAACGTGCTGGCAACATGAACATTTACGTGTTTTTCTTCTTAAAGTTGCTGCACTTTCGGAATGTGTGTAACGTTACATTTATGAAACGGCTGAACTTTAATGTATTTTGAATGTTGATTTTTTTTAGTTCAACATCGACACATAGGCTAATAATAAATCCGACCACTAAAAGCATTCACAGTAACGTACATTCAAGAACGTAGAAAACGCTTACCTGTCACCGATCAAATATCCGAAAATCACTGGAACCCAGGAGCAGTCACGCCAAGCATCAAAACACTGACTTGTGGGTGCGTTTGAGGCTTCTTCTTCGTTGTGTTTTTTGCGCATACCATCTTATGTGCATAGCGCCACCTACTGTACGTTGCTGCTATTGATGGACTAATCGCGACTTTATACCGCCACCCAGTGGAAAAATTGTCATACACCAAGAGCAAACTACTGTGTGTCCTGATATTGTCCATTCACAGTCTACAAACTTCCAAATGAAAAATCACCAATACCTTCTTCAGGCAACACCAGCAAGTGGAAACCCAATTCATTACTTTTTATGAAATATAATAGCCTAAATACAGACTGCAATCTGTCTTGTTAACCAACCAAAAGCATCTGTCTCTTTGGTGATTATTTTCTTTTTTTTTGGTAAACAAACATGTTCTTTTAAGTATTACCCTTTTATTCGCAGTATAATTTAAGAAATTTGGCACTAAATGACAAAAACTATGTGGACCCTCTTCAAATGATCAGGTTTGGCATTCTTTTTAAATGAATACAAATGAAATTAGAAAATAGGGATTCAAAATAGGGCACTAAAAATAGGGCACAGCAAGCAATAAAATAAGATAAAACTACCAACAAATCAAGACATTTCATTTGTTTGGTTATTTAATCTGCCTTTCTGCGCATGTTGTGATAATTCCAGTCTGTGTTTGTTAAATTACAACACAACTGACCCCCAGGAATGATATAAAGCAACCAAACAGCAAAGCAAAAGACTGAGACACTGCAAAGAAGTGTTTGTTTTAAAAATGTGGATTATTTTATTATATTAGTTTTCGAAATGATCCTAAAAGACATGTAAAAACATTATTATTGTGTTGTTTAAACATGAATAAAAACTTTTTTTCTTGTTGAAATTTAAAAAAAGCACCATTGTTGTCATCTGTGTTTGCTGTAGTTGGAATCATGTCTCTGGGCTTTCAATAAATGAACTGTCCTTCCACTTTCAATGTTTAAAATAGTGTTTCATTAAAATCCTTTTTACATTTACATTTAGTCATTTAGCAAACGTTTTTATCCAAAGCAACTTACAAAGAGTTCAGGGAGCAATAAGTGATATGTCATAAAAGAGCAATAATACAATAGGTGCTAATACAAAGATCCTAGTTTCAGCAAAAGCCCACATGGACAGCCGAAGAAACCCTAACATTAAAATACAAGAGTCAAAAAACAGCTAAATCTGAACACAATAATGATGGTTTGTTGAAATAAATAAAAAATTCAACAGTAATTGCAGGAGCAAAATTGACATTGAATCGGTGTAATTAATATTGACAAATCAATAATGTTTTACATTGATTAACTGGTTGCTTGCTGTCAGGGAACACTTTGGTGTCACTAGTTCACAGAATGAAACAAAAACGACTATATTACTGAAACACATATCTATAAATATTACATTTAGAAAATAATTTTGGAATGGCTTCTTGTTTTTCTCCGCAGCTGTGGACCATTCTAGTTATGGCAAACTTTAGATTTACTCTTTTATTTTTTAAATTGTGAGTGGAGATTAAAAAACAGTTTAGCATAACCATGCATAAAGCAGGCCAATAGAAAGATCCACATAATGGTTTCCTGAGTGTAAAAGAAGATACAGTGTATTGCCCAAACCTACAGAGCAGAGAGATTATTAATAAACCAAATATTAATTAATCATGTGACCACATACATTTGGCCATATAGTGTATTCACATTATACTCAATATTGCAAAATATTTCCAAACAATATTTGACATGAAATCAAATATTTTGATTTACTGTAGCATGGACTCCAAATCCAGGAGGCAGCGATACACAAGGCAGTGGAAATGTGCCCGAAGGTCACTGGCTGAAAGGATAGTCGGAGAACAATTACAATGCAATCCAATTACACTTCAACAAGGACAAGATCCTATCGACATGATGGAAAGAAATGACCATGACGCTGACATGCAAAGTGCTTTTGAGTGTGTAGAGACTGGAGGCAGTGAGCAAAACTGCAGTCCAGGGCATGAGAGTGTGGAATATGGGGTCATTGAAGGAAACTGCAGCTCGGGACAGGAGAGTGGGATTGATGCAGTCAGTGAGGCAAACTGTAGTTCAGGGACTGAAGATGTGGAAATGCCCCCAGCCTCACTTAAAATGTTTCTGCAGGAGTGGAGTATGAAACACCTCATAACACATAATGCAATTGATGACCTTCTGAGAGGACTTCAGAAACATGGACACCCAGAACTGCCTTCAACAGCAAGAACCTTGCTCAGAACCCCAAGACAAATCAAAACATTGACAATGTCAGGGATGCAGTGTGTTCACTTAAACTTAAGAGAGAGCCTAATTGAGCAGCTAAAGCACTACCCAAATGAGATGACTGAACAAGTAAGAACACTGGAAATATCCTTTAACATCGATGGACTGCCTCTTTTCAAAAGCAGCAGGGCACATCTTTGGCCCATTCTCTGTGCTATTCATCTGACACCCACCAGAGTCTTTCCAGTGACACTGACACTTGGTCCTTCCAAACCAACAAATCTGGATTTTATTGAACAAACTATGATAGATGTTCAGGAACTCCTTGACAATGGTTTAGAGGGAAAACAAGTAAAAATTAGATGTGTTGTCTGTGATGCACCAGCAAGAGCAATGGTAAAAAGATCAAGCAATATTCTGGCTATTATGGGTGTGACAAATGCACACAGAAGGGCAGATGGGTTTCTGGCCGAGTGACCTACCCAAAGGTGGACAACCTCATCCTACGTAGTGACGACACACATCGTGCTGAAATGATCAGACGGGGAGGAAAATGAGTCCATTCCAGTGTCTCCTTTTTTGAGGCTGCCGCTGGACATGATAGTGCAATTCCCAATTGATTACATGCACCAAGCCTGTTTGGGTGTTATGAGAAAACTCATCACAGAGTGGATTAGAGGGGAGACAGAAAGGTCCGAATGTCTGCTGGTCAAATAAAAGAGGGTGACCCAAAGAACTTCTGTCATTCAGGAAAGCTATTCCAAGCTGTTTTCCCAGAAAACCAAGGGGTCTAGAGGACATAGACAGGTGGAAGGCAACCGAACTGCGTCAGTTTGCTGTGTACACTGGCAAGATTGTGCTAAAGGGAATACTGTCTGACCAGCTGTACGGACCACTCTCATGGCATTCAGAGTTACCTTGAGCCTTTTTAAGTGAAAGAGTTTTGCCAAAATGGCTTTTATGATTATTTTGTTTGGAAATATGAAGATGATGGAGGGGGAAATGAGCAATAAAAAATGGAGTGAAAGACCAAGAGCATCTACCTCTTATATGATATGGGTCACAGTAGGTAACCATGTTGAAAACCATTGGTCTCTCTTTGAGAGAGACTGGTCTAAGGGGCAACCAAATCTGCACAGTTTGCCAGATGCATCAATAGTATGAAATATCTGATAAAACAACAAGTGAGATGAGCATCCTATAGATATCTGAACTACATATTACCGTAAGAGATTAACTGTTTAGCCAAGATCCATGATGGTAATGTAAACTGCATGAAGAGATTTGACAACATGGCTTCAAAGCTTGTTAGCAATAAAACACTGGAAAGATGATTACATAATTAACTCTGTGCAGGTACACTATCTCAGCAACTTGTATATGCTTTAAATAATTTTTTGTAATAGCTCAAAGTTTTTTTTTGGGCCTACCTGATTGACATGATGATTTTTTTATCATTTGATAGAAATTGTTAGCCAGGTTTGCCATGATGGATGACATGATGAATTTTGTATCATTAGATCAAAATTTGTAGCCAGGTGTGCCATGATGGATGCCATGATCAATATTGTTAAATTTGTAGCCAGGTATGCCATAATGGAATTTTAAATATTATGCAAGATGGACAAAAAAACAATCTCCTGTTTTTTTTCCAGCATTATGGCAGGTCTTGTCAACTGTCGTTCTTGCACAAGTTTCACTATGCATTGTCTTGACTGGACTTTGAAACAGCCAATTATTCGTGAATCACATGGGTCTATGAAAAGTGGTTCACATTTTTCGAACACTTTGCACAATACCACAGGGGAGCCAGACTCATCCGACTCGACCCTCTCTTCGATGGCCTCACAACATTTTCCCTCGCCAAGAATGAAGGCATTGTTTGGTCTTGACAATTTGCACTTTGCGGCCACCACAGATTGAGTCTGTGGAGAGACTGAAATCTCCATCAACCGCTTGGCCACTTGAACAAGTGGTTGTTTTCCTGACCTCACGAGTCGCTTGAGCTTTCCAAGAAAATTCTCAAATGGGAATGTGCTGCAAGCATCAAGACTCCCAAAATGAATTGCTTCTGCAGGTAGGTGTATCATTGAATGGATGTTGTACACCATGAATTGCTCGCCATATAGGTCTTTTGTTTTTGCGACAAAGTAAGTCATCAGCTCAGTGCTGAACTTGTTGTAGTCGACTGCCAAGCTGGGTGAAAGAAGAAGGCTCAAGGCAACACTGAATGCCATGAAGTGGTCGTACAGCTGGTCAGACAGTATTCCCTTTCGCACAATCTTGCCAGTGTACACAGCAAACTGACGCAGTTCGGTTGCCTTCCACCTGTCTATGTCCTCTAGACCCCTTGGTTTTCTGGGAAAACAGCTTGGAATAGCTTTCCTGAATGACAGAAGTCTTTGGGTCACCTCTTTTATTTGACCAGCAGACATTCGGACCTTTCTGTCTCCTCTAATCCACTCTGTGATGAGTTTTCTCATAACACCCAAACAGGCTTGGTGCATGTAATCAATTGGGAATTGCACTATCATGTCCAGCGGCAGCCTCAAAAAAGGAGACACTGGAATGGACTCATTTTCCTCCCGTCTGATCATTTCAGCACGATGTGTGTCGTCACTACGTAGGATGAGGTTGTCCACCTTTGGGTAGGTCACTCGGCCAGAAACCCATCTGCCCTTCTGTGTGCATTTGTCACACCCATAATAGCCAGAATATTGCTTGATCTTTTTTACCATTGCTCTTGCTGGTGCATCACAGACAACACATCTAATTTTTACTTGTTTTCCCTCTAAACCATTGTCAAGGAGTTCCTGAACATCTATCATAGTTTGTTCAACAAAATCCAGATTTGTTGGTTTGGAAGGACCAAGTGTCAGTGTCACTGGAAAGACTCTGGTGGGTGTCAGATGAATAGCACAGAGAATGGGCCAAAGATGTGCCCTGCTGCTTTTGAAAAGAGGCAGTCCATCGATGTTAAAGGATATTTCCAGTGTTCTTACTTGTTCAGTCATCTCATTTGGGTAGTGCTTTAGCTGCTCAATTAGGCTCTCTCTTAAGTTTAAGTGAACACACTGCATCCCTGACATTGTCAATGTTTTGATTTGTCTTGGGGTTCTGAGCAAGGTTCTTGCTGTTGAAGGCAGTTCTGGGTGTCCATGTTTCTGAAGTCCTCTCAGAAGGTCATCAATTGCATTATGTGTTATGAGGTGTTTCATACTCCACTCCTGCAGAAACATTTTAAGTGAGGCTGGGGGCATTTCCACATCTTCAGTCCCTGAACTACAGTTTGCCTCACTGACTGCATCAATCCCACTCTCCTGTCCCGAGCTGCAGTTTCCTTCAATGACCCCATATTCCACACTCTCATGCCCTGGACTGCAGTTTTGCTCACTGCCTCCAGTCTCTACACACTCAAAAGCACTTTGCATGTCAGCGTCATGGTCATTTCTTTCCATCATGTCGATAGGATCTTGTCCTTGTTGAAGTGTAATTGGATTGCATTGTAATTGTTCTCCGACTATCCTTTCAGCCAGTGACCTTCGGGCACATTTCCACTGCCTTGTGTATCGCTGCCTCCTGGATTTGGAGTCCATGCTACAGTAAATCAAAATATTTGATTTCATGTCAAATATTGTTTGGAAATATTTTGCAATATTGAGTATAATGTGAATACACTATATGGCCAAATGTATGTGGTCACATGATTAATTAATATTTGGTTTATTAATAATCTCTCTGCTCTGTAGGTTTGGGCAATACACTGTATCTTCTTTTACACTCAGGAAACCATTATGTGGATCTTTCTATTGGCCTGCTTTATGCATGGTTATGCTAAACTGTTTTTTAATCTCCACTCACAATTTAAAAAATAAAAGAGTAAATCTAAAGTTTGCCATAACTAGAATGGTCCACAGCTGCGGAGAAAAACAAGAAGCCATTCCAAAATTATTTTCAGATTTTCTAAATTTAATATTTATAGATATGTGTTTCAGTAATATAGTCGTTTTTGTTTCATTCTGTGAACTAGTGACACCAAAGTGTTCCCTGACAGCAAGCAACCAGTTAATCAATGTAAAACATTATTGATTTGTCAATATTAATTACACCGATTCAATGTCAATTTTGCTCCTGCAATTACTGTTGAATTTTTTATTTATTTCAACAAACCATCATTATTGTGTTCAGATTTAGCTGTTTTTTGACTCTTGTATTTTAATGTTAGGGTTTCTTCGGCTGTCCATGTGTGTTAAAATAGTTTTTGTGGAAACGAGAACTAATGTCCAGTGGAATCAGGAAATGATAGTGATGTCATCCCTGTGAAGTTGCTTCAAATGACACTTTTGAGTGTGTTATGTTATTGATATGAACACTGTGTTATCAAAACAGCTTAACGAGATTAAAATAGTGTCAGAACAACTAACAGAATATATGGTTTTCAAAAACTGCTATACAATACTGAATTTATTAGACAGCAAGAATCAGCTTAACAATGGTGACAATCAACAACAAAAAATGGTCAACCACATCTCTCACAACTTTCAAAACACGACTTAAAACGGTGAATACTTGACAGACAAATGAAAAAAAAAAACACTAACCCTCTCTTCTCTCAACAGGTTGTGGGCTTTTGCTGAAACTAGGATCTTTGTATTAGCACCTATTGTATTATTGCTCTTTTATGACATATCACTTATTGCTCCCTGAACTCTTTGTAAGTTGCTTTGGATAAAAACGTTTGCTAAATGACTAAATGTAAATGTAAAAAGGATTTTAATGAAACACTATTTTAAACATTGAAAGTGGAAGGACAGTTCATTTATTGAAAGCCCAGAGACATGATTCCAACTACTGCAAACACAGATGACAACAATGGTGCTTTTTTTAAATTTCAACAAGAAAAAAAGTTTTTATTCATGTTTAAACAACACAATAATGTTGAGTTTTTTGTGTTGAAACATAATTTTCTTGCTAACTAACCATCTGTCTATGAACCCCACCCATGGGGTAAGCTGTTAAGCTTGCACTTCTGTCATTATTGTTGAAAAATAGGTTCTAGAAACAAACTTTAAGTGTTCATTTGTAGCAGAGATGTGTATGATGCTTGTGTTAAAATTGTTATAATAATTTTTTAAAACCAATAATGTTATTATCGCTCTTCCCTAAATATCTATATTTTTTAATCACAGAAAATTAAAACAGGGCAAATTAGTCAAAACAACAATAAATGCAACGTTTGCAAAGAAAAACAAGGTTAATTTCATGTTTAAGCAACACAATAATAATGTTTTTACATGTCTTTTAGGATCATTTCGAAAACTAATATAATAAAATAATCCACATTTTTAAAACAAACACTTCTTTGCAGTGTCTCAGTCTTTTGCTTTGCTGTTTGGTTGCTTTATATCATTCCTGGGGGTCAGTTGTGTTGTAATTTAACAAACACAGACTGGAATTATCACAACATGCGCAGAAAGGCAGATTAAATAACCAAACAAATGAAATGTCTTGATTTGTTGGTAGTTTTATCTTATTTTATTGCTTGCTGTGCCCTATTTTTAGTGCCCTATTTTGAATCCCTATTTTCTAATTTCATTTGTATTCATTTAAAAAGAATGCCAAACCTGATCATTTGAAGAGGGTCCACATAGTTTTTGTCATTTAGTGCCAAATTTCTTAAATTATACTGCGAATAAAAGGGTAATACTTAAAAGAACATGTTTGTTTACCAAAAAAAAAAAAAAAAAAATAATCACCAAAGAGACAGATGCTTTTGGTTGGTTAACAAGACCGATTGCAGTCTGTATTTAGGCTATTATATTTCATAAAAAGTAATGAATTGGGTTTCCACTTGCTGGTGTTGCCTGAAGAAGGTATTGGTGATTTTTCATTTGGAAGTTTGTAGACTGTGAATGGACAATATAAAACAGGACACACAGTAGTTTGGTCTTGGTGTATGACAATTTTTCCACTGGGTGGCGGTATAAAGTCGCGATTAGTCCATCAATAGCAGCAACGTACAGTAGGTGGCGCTATGCACATAAGATGTTATGCGCAAAAAACACAACGAAGAAGAAGCCTCAAACGCACCCACAAGTCAGTGTTTTGATGCTTGGCGTGACTGCTCCTGGGTTCCAGTGGTTTTCGGATATTTGATCGGTGACAGGTAAGCGTTTTCTACGTTCTTGAATGTACGTTACTGTGAATGCTTTTAGTGGTCGGATTTATTATTAGCCTATGTGTCGATGTTGAACTAAAAAAAATCAACATGCAAAATACATTAAAGTTCAGCCGTTTTATAAATATAACGTTACACACATTCCGAAAGTGCAGGATCTTTAAGAAGAAAAACACGTCAATGTTCATGTTGCCAGCACGTTGTTACGATCGGATCCCGCGTCCAACTGTGTAAACTGTGATCATGTAAGATTTCGGGTTTTCCAATTTATTGCTTCATAATAAACGTAGAGTTCCGTTATTCAAACATCGTTCGCTTATGAAAATGTACCATGGTTTTACTACAGTTAAGACCAAAAAACTATGGTTTCTGTAGTAAAACAATGATCACATAACCATGCTTTTGAAAACCATGTTTTTTGTAAAAAAAGTAATCAATGCACCAAAAAACCATGGTTGCTCCACTTTTGACCACAAAAAAACTATGGTTGATTTCGTAAGGGTTATAGTTATAATTTCTTATAGTGTTGTACCCTCACTCGCTTGCTGTAATTTGATGTATAATCGATCACATCACTTTTTGCAGCTCCCGGTTTCCATTGTGATACTGGTGTGTCTATATGTTTTCTTTATTTGTGCTTTTCTTCCAAAGCACTTTCAAGGGGATCCTGAATGTTTTATGGCTTAAATACATTTTTAATTTGTCAGCTTTTGAAGCCTTTTTCACTTATTTGTTTGTTCATTATTCTGCTCGACTGAGATTTTATTATAAACTTAAGAGACATGTTATGTCTTATATTTATAACAATGTATGTATTTTTTGCAAGTTCGTGGTCTGGATCATCTTTTATGGCTGACAGCCTTTGGAGACTCTGGCTGTTGACTGGGGATGGTCAGTGATTGTCCTCAGAACACATAAAACTGTCTGGTGAGTACATTTACATAAACTAAATAAACAAAAGTAAATGTTTATAAAGAGAAACATAAATTGTAAGTTTGTCTTTCTGTGTTAAGTTAGCTCAAGGGGATTCTAGGGTCTTTTGCTCAATATTAAATATCATTCCTAATGTGTCAAAAATCTAAACGGTTAAAAACAACCTTTGTTTGTGTCATAGTCTTTGAACATAGCCTTTTTCAGACAGTTAACCCATCACAAATGTAACCAAGATGACTACATGAATCATAAAAATGATTAGAACACATTTAAGTGAACCCGAAGCATAGTACTTACTTTCAATAAAAAGTGTCCAAAAATTGTGGAGACAGTAGTGGAGTGGAGACAACGGTGGAGTGAAGACAACGGTGGAGTGGGGACAACAGGAGAGGACAGTGAAAATCTAAAAAATATAAGAGTAGATAAAATATAACTTGCCGTAGTTAAGACTACAGTACAGTCTTTGGCAAATGTTGTAAATTATAAATGTAATATGTGATCAAATTAAGAAATTAATCAAAATTAACTAAATTAAGGCACATATGGATGTGTTTGACAGCTAGATAAGTCTGTAAAATTGAGATGTGAGCTTTAGAGGCATTCAAAATTAATATTGACATATTGTTATGAATATGCAAAAGCTAAACGCAATATGACACAGTATATGATTGGCAAGGTAAAAAGCTGGCATTGTTATCCAGAATCACATCATGGTTGCACATGACATCACGTGACTGAGTTTCTGTAGCGTGAAATGCAGAAGGAGAACAGGAAGGGTTTTTCTGCATAATACACAATCAAAAACTCCAAATTTTGATGTAGAATGTTTAAATATACAAAAATGTATACTTACAAAGCCAAAGATGCTCTGGTAAGGGGCTCTTAAAAGAGCCTTTGGGTCTTGTTTAGCTGCTGTTGACAGAAAAAAAGAGAAAACATGACTGGGTTTGAACAGACATATCACATTTATATTGAATTTCATCATTGATCATTGACTAAACGCTGTGTTCTGATTAACCTGGCAAATATTAGCTGTAGAATGTTTAAATACAAAGAATGATGTCTATATCACCGATGACTTGCAGGCTTTATAACATTGAACCCAAATACAGAGGAGGTATCTGACAGTCAAAATGTATACTTACAAAGCCAAAGATGCTCTGGTAAGGGGCTCTTAAAAGAGCCTTTGGGTCTTGTTTAGCTGCTGTTGACAGAAAAAAAGAGAAAACATGACTGGGTTTGAACAGACATATCACATTTATATTGAATTTCAACATTGATCATTGACTAAACGCTGTGTTCTGATTAACCTGGCAAATATTAGCTGTAGAATGTTTAAATACAAAGAATGATGTCTATATCAACGATGACTTGCAGGCTTTATAACATTGAACCCAAATACAGAGGAGGTATCTGACAGTCAAAATGTATACATACAAAGCCAAAGATGCTCTGGTAAGGGGCTCTTAAAAGAGCCTTTGGGTCTTGTTTAGCTGCTTTTGACAGAAAAAAAGAGAAAACATGACTGGGTTTGAACAGACATATCACATTTATATTGAATTTCATCTTTGATCATTGACTAAACGCTGTGTTCTGATTAACCTGGCAAATATTAGCTGTGGAATGTTTAAATACAAAGAATGATGTCTATATCACCGATGACTTACAGGCTTTATAACATTGAACCCAAATACAGAAGAGGTATCTGACAGTCAAAATGTATACTTACAAAGCCAAAGATGCTCTGGTAAGGGGCTCTTAAAAGAGCCTTCGGGTCTTGTTTAGCTGCTGTTGACAGAAAAAAAGAGAAAACATGACTGGGTTTGAACAGACATATCACATTTATATTGAATTTCATCATTGATCATTGACTAAACGCTGTGTTCTGATTAACCTGGCAAATATTAGCTGTAGAATGTTTAAATACAAAGAATGATGTCTATATCAACGATGACTTGCAGGCTTTATAACATTGAACCCAAATACAGAGGAGGTATCTGACAGTCAAAATGTATACATACAAAGCCAAAGATGCTCTGGTAAGGGGCTCTTAAAAGAGCCTTTGGGTCTTGTTTAGCTGCTGTTGACAGAAAAAAAGAGAAAACATTACTGGGTTTGAACAGACATATCACATTTATATTGAATTTCATCTTTGATCATTGACTAAACGCTGTGTTCTGATTAACCTGGCAAATATTAGCTGTGGAATGTTTAAATACAAAGAATGATGTCTATATCACCGATGACTTACAGGCTTTATAACATTGAACCCAAATACAGAAGAGGTATCTGACAGTCAAAATGTATACTTACAAAGCCAAAGATGCTCTGGTCAAGGGCTCTTAAATAATGAACATGGCAGATATTAAATGCACATTGACATTTGTATTTATCATTTACAGTACAACAATCAGACACCAAGTGTTTCTGGAAAAGAAGATAATAATAATTTTAACAGTATACATTTAGTAAAGGCTCCGGTTTAGTTTTTTTTTATTTTGCTCCAAACACTTAATTAGTGTTAAAAACTGAAACGGGAAGTTAATCTGGACCCCGGTTGGTTACATTTTGTAAATGGTCTAAAGATCCCAATTAAGGATTTTTTTAATCCAATGTGTTGAATATTTTACAGGTCTATAAAATGATAAATATTCATATGGGGACAAAAACAAAACAATAAAAAAACACTTTCATTTTACACAGTGCCTGTTTGGTTTCTTCAGTTTAAACTTAAATGTTCTGCGTGATACATAGAAGTCTTTTTTTAAAGTATAACAAAGTTATCAGTAAATCGTGCAACGTGTAAATATGATATACCGAGCTATGAAACCTGCGAAAAAACATTCTAGACTCGAGGTCGTCATTACTTGGATTTGGTCAAATATAGACGAGTCGTGGGCGAAAAGGGTGGCAGGCACCCCCTTGTCTCGTCCGTTCTTCAGTCTGCCGCCAGGTGCCAGTGAAGGGCCACTGAGGGATGCTTTGTATTGATTTTTTGAGAAGGCTTGTTCGAATGCAAATGAGTACTGCTTGCTCGCGCATTATTATAATGTAGTCATATTGCTACACTGCTACTACAAAATAACCGGCGACCGAATTCATAGTTTCTTTATGGGCACACACACATCTGAATGAGTTAAATCTGTCTTTCTTTCTAGGTGCACTCGAGTCAACGTGTCTGAGGGAAGCAGCTCACGCACGCGCTCATAGCCAAGCCTGTGAGTCCACCCTTTTACCTACAAAAATATTTAAATGACGTTAACGTGTCAGTCAACACTTTGACACAAAACGGCTTCTCGCGATCCAAGTTGACTATTTTTACTTCATACATAGTGTTAATGTTAAATGTCAAATAAAGCGGGCTTATTAAGGAAATTTAAAACTGGCCGATTTTACCTCAGTATATGATGAGTCAGAGTTTATGCCTCAGACTTCAGTTAAACTCACAGTCAGGATTCATGGGCTCGGCATTCGAGTAACATTAAGAATTTGACTCTTCTGACAGGAGTTTAACGTGTATTTTCGTTTTTTTATCAATTTACATTTATATAATGATGCCTTGTATAAGTGTGTCATTAACCTTACGGCAGAAAAAGATGAAAGGTGATTAAAATAATAATTGTACATCGGTAACCACTTCAAAACTTAAAAAAAAAACGGATTCCTGTGACTGTGTCCTTAAATACCAACTAGATTTAAACTACTTTCTTCAAGTAAATACTGTATTTGATTTACTTTCTATTCACATTATTTTATTGACTTTCCATTCACATTCGTAGTCGGCTTTTACATAAAGTAATTTAATGACTGGTTAAGTAAAAAGTACCTCAGGATAGCTGCACAGTACGCGGTCCGTCTACTCAGAATGGAATCCAGCTGTGCGCGTGCATGGTGGGCCCAGACCTCGGCTTATATGACCGCAGTCAGGCTCGCGGGCCTGGTGCGCGACTATGTTACTCTTCTATATACAGTAGTCAATTTTTTTTTCTTTCAGTTTAAGTTTTTTTATGTACATTTATATAATAAATGCCTTGTATCACAGTTTCATTATATGCCAAAAAGTGATTAAAATAATGATTAAAATAAAATGCACTATTGGGGAAACTGCTTTCTCTAATGTTTCCAAGTAAAATAAATAACTAGATTTTATTAATAGTTTGAAATGACATTTACATACTGTATATCCAGTCCGCTTATAAGTTAAGTAATTTACATCAGAAAAATGACAGTATTGTGTCAAATCAGATTGGAATTGTTAAAATGGCAATACAAAAATTATTAAGTGTGCAGTACTGAGAGAACCTGTAAAAAGACTGGGAAACATTTTTGTTATTCTTCTATACATCTTTATTATTTTTCCTTCTTTTTTTTCAGAAAAGTGGATGCATATCTCTTTGTTCAACAAGTAAATGGCAATTCATGTGAGTCCCTTAAGCTAGATGAAAGAGAAGCGCAGCACATACATCTTTTCAATGTGTATGACAACATGTTGCAGCATCTGGTATTTTGAGAGGTAAGAATGACATGTTTTTATTTTTGGAAATTATTGGTTTCATTTTCGGGTATATACACATTCACATGCATCTGTGGTTTACAAGAACTCTTTATATATAGATGCAAGACATACAAACTGTATATTCTAAGCCTTAACCCTACCCCTAAACCTAACATCACAGAAAACCTTTTTTTTTTAATTAAAATTTTGTATGTTTTTTAGGCAATAAAGTTTACGAGGACACAGAAAGCAAGCACACACACATAGTTTACATATTTACATATTTGGACACCCCCTTCTCGTGAACAGGTTTGACTGCTTTAGTAATTTCCGTGGCAACAAATCTCAAAGCATATAATGATATTGTAGGGAACTGTGTACTTCTAATTTTAAAGCAGCAGTTTGGGATGGGTCTAGAAATGCATAGTTTAAAAATACATCGTTCATTGAGTCAGTGTAGAACAACTTGACTGGTCTGCATAAAGCACATTTGGTGTGACTTTTAATTCAACTTTGAGCCAAAAACTCGTCACACAGCACCAATGACTTGTACACAGTCAGGAGTAGTCTACAGCTGCCTTTGTATATAATTTTGTTTCCATCTCTTTCGCAACAGTTTTAGAAGCATCTTTTCTGGTCCAAAATGGCTATACCTTTGTGTTCAAGTGACTGATGTGGAGTTATGAGTTGAACCTTGTCTTTTATATAGGATCAATGTCATGTGGGAATAGAAAAGGCCCTTCCAAACTATTGCTAAAAAATTAGAGGCACATACTTTACAATATCATTATATGCTGCAGCAATAAGATTTGAGGTCACAGAAATGAAACTGTTCATTAAAAAGAAGCATCTCAATACTTTTGTTGATATAGTGAATGTTTATTAAGTTGATATGAACCTTTGAATAAAGCTCTTAGTTTAGTACGAAACATCCATGACATTCAAAACGAAATTGTAATTTAGCATGTGCAAAATCACTAATTTTTGCCCTATCGTATAACTATATTAGTATTTATATATTTATTCATTTTTAAATGCTTTTAAATGCCCAAAAATGCTGACCAACCTTTAGGACTTATCTCTACCATTCTGACAAGCACACCCTAAGTGGTAAGCATCTTCTCCACAGCCACCCTGTGTCCCGGTTTCTACCAGTGTTTGCCCCAGGACTCCATTACCCACGGTCATCCACGCTCCGGAATCTGTTTCGTGTCTGCAATCCCCACACCTGTCAACAATCCCCTCAACACCCGTGGACTATATATTCTCTACCTGTGTCTTCTGTCAGTATAGCCTTTCAACTTCAGTGACACCTTAAATTTTAGAAGAGTATTGGTAAATAGCCATGATGATAATGTTTTGGGAATCAAATGCAAATGCCTAAAATGTTGACATTTTCATATGAATCACTGGGATGTCGGATTAATGTTAGAACATCAGCTTCATGGGGTTATTTTTTAATGAGTCAAATATTTTTTGAACCCATTGTTTTAAGCAATCCCTGTATATCTTAACCCTACATTTTGTGTTGTTGTATACAAAATATTAAATTTAATACAGAAATCTATCCATGTGTTATTATTTGTAGCTTGCACAGCCAAAGTGCATATAATACATACAGTATATTAATTTATTATTTAAAGGAGTAAATGTAAATTTTTGGCTTTTGTCTTTGTCTTTTTTGTTTACGAGCTGCTGTAGTGTGGGCAATCTTCCAAAAAAAAGCATATCACAATCAATCTTTATTAAAGACCATATACAATCTGTTGCGTTTTTTCTGATTCTTAAATTTAGACATATGTACAGTGTTTGCACAATTCATGACATTGATTTAACCATTGCGACACTGCAACATCACGCAGAATGCAAGGTTCCTGGGTTCTTTATCATAATGATATTTTGATATCATAGGTTTGTATAATAATAACCCTTGTTATTACTATTATTAAAAAAATATGTCTTATTTTATTTAAATATTAACGTTTGTTATTACAGTATTATCGTTTTTAAACTTTTATAAAATTCTTTCATTTGTTAAAGATTTTTTATGACAACTTTAGGAAGACAAAGTGATTTAAAGATTTTTTTAACCAGGATCCAAAATCCTATTGAGACTTCACAGTCTCTTTTCTGGGTCAAGACAGTGGCACACAAAGTTTCACACAAAACAAAGACAAAAAAAATACTCCGTACCAAAAACTAATAACAAGTAAATCAAGAAAAACACTTAAGACTTGGTTTTAAAGGAATCTTCTAAAACAGAATACAAAATGTAATACATTTAAAAGTGCATGACAATAGAAAGGACACAAATGTAAATACCCTTTGCAAATCATTACGTGGCCATGGGGCATAGAATGAAAAAGCACATTTACCAAATTCTGTGGACACTTTTGGAAATTTTAAGTGTAAATATGACTTAGATATGGTGCAATAACTATTTGTGTACAAGGTTAAAAGATTAGACACTTCTGGGCAAATTACCTTCTTATTTTTCTAATAAATAAATATATTATATATGAACTATCCTCCTAAAATTTTAAGATGAACATGAAACAGATTCATATTATAAAATGATGAGAGCATGAATCTGCAGCACACACAAAAAGTAATGCCGCATGGTAAGTATATTCCTTAATAGGCAAGAGGCTGCATACATATAAACAATGTCCCCATAATCAATAGACAAAAATGAACACTATAAATGTCTTTCTCTCCTCATAATTAAAGCAGCTTTTCAAACAATAAAGAAACCTCAGTTTTGGTTTGATTTTTCAAACTGTGACAGCGATTCAACTATTATTTCCAGAAAAATGGTACGTGCTCATTGTGTGTGAACGTCCCCTGCTGTCTGAAAACGGTAATATGATAAAAGGTCATATAGTGTTATGCTTTAATGCTTTTAACGTTCCCGTTAGGTTCTTTTTAGGTTATTGTTATGTAACCAAAAGCGAACCTGTAGAGAACGTTCCCGTTAGGTTCTTTTTAGGTTATTGTTATGTAACCAAAAGCGAACCTGTAGAGAACGTTCCCGTTAGGTTATTTTTAGGTTATTCTTATGTAACCAAAAGCGAACCTTTAGAGAACGTTCCCATTAGGTTATTTTTATGTTATTTTTATGTAACCAAAAGCGAACCTTTAGAGAACGTTCCCATTAGGTTATTTTTAGGTTATTTTTATGTAGCCAAAAGCGAACCTTTAGAGAACGTTCTCTAAAGGTTCTCTTTTGGTTACATACAAAATAACCCATAGGGAACGTTCTGGGAACGTTCCCCTATGGTTCCCCAAAAAATAACCAAATGGGAACCATATGGGAACGTTAGGGGAACGTTCTGTGTTTGCTGGGAAGAAAAAAAATTCCCCCCACCTTCATCACATAACTCATGACACTTCCTGTATGACTTAGTGAAAAACTGGACAAAAATCCACCTGCAGTTTATTTTAATGGGCGACGCGTATTAGGTTCATGGACACTCTTTAGAATAATCTATATGCATTGACGACCCTGTTAGTCTGTTGGTACACTTTAATAGACATACATATGTAAGCAGCAACTCACATAATGCTTATTTATGCTTAAAAACGAGTTTCCACCAACTCACTACGCGTTGTCCATTCATATAAATTGCATTTGGTCATTTCCACCTGTAGATTACAGTAGTAGTCCACACGTATGAAGTTCGTGGACACACTTTATAGTAATCTAAATGCATTGACGACCCTGTTAGTCTGTTGGTACACTTTAATAGACATATAGACATACATATGTAAACATAAATTCACAGAATGCTTATTTATGCTTAAAAAATGAGTTTCCACCAACTCACTACACGCGTGTTGCATTAATATAAACTGCCCGTGGTCCCGTCCACCTGCAGTTTATTTTAATGGGCGACGCGTATTAAGTTCGTGGACACACTTTATAGTAATCTATATGCATTGACGACCCTGTTAGCCTGTTGATACACTTTAATAGACATACATATGTAAACATCAATTCACATAAGGCTTATTTACCCAGCAAACACAGAACGTTCCCCTAACGTTCCCATATGGTTCCCATTTGGTTTCTTTTTTGGGGAACCATAGGGGAACGTTCCCAGAACGTTCCCTATGGGTTATTTTGTATGTAACCAAAGGAGAACCTTTAGAGAACGTTCTCTAAAGGTTCGCTTTTGGTTACATAAAAATAACCTAAAATAACCTAATGGGAACGTTCTCTAAAGGTTCGCTTTTGGTTACATAAAAATAACCTAAAAATAACCTAACGGGAATGTTCTCTACAGGTTCGCTTTTGGTTACATAACAATAACCTAAAAAGAACCTAACGGGAACGTTAAAAGCATTAAAGCATAACACTATATGACCTTTTATCATATTACCGTTTTCAGACAGCAGGGGACGTTCACACACAATGAGCACGTACCATTTTTCTGGAAATAATAGTTGAATCGCTGTCACAGTTTGAAAACTCAAACCAAAACTGAGGTTTCTTTATTGTTTGAAAAGCTGCTTTAATTATGAGGAGAGAAAGACATTTATAGTGTTCATTTTTGTCTATTGATTATGGGGACATTGTTTATATGTATGCAGCCTCTTGCCTATTAACAACCGCTTCGAATGTTATCACTCGATTGAATGGGCGTTATCAGTGGTTATCAGCTGATACATATGGGCCAGATGGGGGCTGCTGCGCCTACTGGTAGGCTCAGAAGGCTGTTATCACCCATCCAAATGCCTAATCATTGATTCAGACACAAGAAAGACTCCAGATCCGGTCCCAGAGGAATCCAGCTCACCGGTGATCGAACGTATACTGGATTACGTGATGACGTTGCGCTAATTCCCGTTTGGATTACGTGATGACGTTGCGCTAATTCCCGCTTGATAGTTTCCCTCCCGCGTCATATTTTACGCACTTTCAGGTAAGACAATTTAAAAGATGAAACTGTGCATTCAAACTATGAATAATTAGTCAATAAGATAAATAAATACAGAAAATCTGTTTTAGTTGGCGTGACATGAGTGTAGAAATGAGATAACGTTATATATTACTTATTAGCCTGAAATATACGATATGCTTTCCTGCTCACTGAAGCTAACGTTATATTATACTCGCATTGACTGAAATATTAAATTCCAAGACGTAATTTTATGGCAAATAAAGTTCTATGGGTTAATCTGTCTGCCTGTCTGACTATCTAATAGATCACTTAATAGATATCCCTCATCTGCATCTCATGTCCACTGATGTGTTTATATCTTATAGGCTGTGATGACTAGTATGGGTTGTAGTTTGCCTTATCCAATAATTGCCAAATATTTTGATTTCAGTTATGGGAAAAGCAGTTAAGGGCACACGCTTCAGGAGCGTTAAGATTAAGGTGCTACGGAGATCTGTCACTGGCCCTGCAAAGGTTTCTTACCTACATCAAGGTCTCCCTGAGCCCAACTGCCAACTGACCCCCCCTTCATACCCCACCACAGACCCCTCCACGTCTATTACACCTCAACAGGCTGAATCTGATGATGTGGCACCGAACTGCAGCTCATGTTCTGAGACGTCTTACAGTAAGGCAAAGAAGAGAGAGCTTCATGCCTGGGTTGCAGTCAAGGATGACATGCTTAAGGTGTCGTTTGAATGTTCAGCACCGATCACTACCAAGTGTGTTGTCTGCCAAGAACATGCTGATTATAGGTGTGTGGAGTGCAGCGCCACTGCAGTGTTTTGTGAGGCTTGTCTCAAAAGGACTCACAGAAATTCACTGCACCTTCCTGATAAGTGGAATGTAAGAATAATAGCATGCAATCATACACAAAGAAAGCAAATTCGTAGTAATTCATTAGATTCTTAAAATTTTTTTATGAACTATGTAGTAATAACTGTTAGTGTTTTAAAAACTTTTTTGGGCTATATTCAATCTTACAGAATCTTTACTATGAGCCATCCACCCTGGGGTTAGTCCTATATTTACCTGAAGGCAATGCTACCCATGCTGTGTACACAAAGGACATGAAGATCATTGTCAGCACAGGTTTGTCATTTTACATTGACATTTAATTTTCTTGACAAGTTAAGGGATCCAATCCTTTTAGATGGTTTCCTATAAAGAATTCATCAAAATTTGTAAAAGAAAATTGAAAATTACAATAAATTAAATAACTAACATTATAAAACGGTCAGCTCTGGTCCTTGATTCTGATTGACTGAACCGAGTTCGGGTGTAAAGGTATAAAATACCCTTAAATATAATGACTGACCGCATTACATAGCCTAAATATCACTTTATTTACTTTATTGTATGAAAACTTTCTAAAGATATGGAATAACCGTTTTATAAAAGCCATAAGCTTAGAGTCTCCACTTCGCGTCATGCCACAACACCCTTAGCTGTTATAAAATGCACTGCAACCCACTGCTTCCTGGGGCTTATTGCTTTATTAAGTTATAGGCGACACAGTCAAGTGATTAAGTCTATACTGATAATGTAGTCTCTATAGTAGTACTTTGTAATGTTTTTATTTTCCTTTTTTATTTTGCAGGACGGCTCTGCACCGTCACAGCCAATATGTGTGCGTGTGAACCAGAACCCGTAACTCTGCTAAGGTATGGGCTATGGCCAGCAACAGCCGACAAGCCCCAGACAGCCTTCTCCATCCCCCTGCTAGAGCTTTTTGTTTGTCTGTCATTGGAGTGTCAGGTTTCTGTTGAGGGTTTTTGCAACACCCTGCGCTGGAAAAATAACCTTAGACTTGCAGAGGTAAGCCAGTTTGCAGAGGTCAGTTTGAAGTCCTTTCTATGAAGTGAACATTTCAGTTACTTTCATGGAAGATTGACCAGTCCATATAAATGTTACCACCTTTCTTGATTGTACTATCAATAATTATCACAACTAAAAGTAAACATTTATGAAACCATCTAGGATTTACAGTTGTAACATTACAAAGTATTCTTGAGATTTTTCTATAAAATAACAAATTCTTAGTGAACCACCATCAACAGTTTCACTGACTTCTGCTTATACCGTAGGTTAACGCACTCTACAGAGCCCTGGTGGGAGAATCGATATCTCATTTTAGGCATCACCATTTCCGAAAAAGAAGTTTGGTAGATGTTTGCCCACAGATAGATGATGGCACCACATGTCCAGCATGTCCAAAGGTTGGTTCTAGTTCCAGCATGGTCCTTGTTTGATTAACCATAATTGCATTTTCCATGACCACATGGCATTGAATTAATATCTGCATAATTAGATAATTTTTGTATAAAGTATTATAATAGAGTAGTAATAGTATAAGTGCATCAACCTGTTGCAGGATTACATTAAGTGTTTGTTTTCCAGGCGGATGGAGATATGATAGTGGCATTGGATGCCAACTTTGGCCTTGTGAGGAAGCAAAGCTCTGGGACAAGTGCGGTTGAGCCATTACATGGAACCTGCATGTTTGTTGGTGAAAAGGATGTAGAGGAATACCTGCTATCACATCTTGACAGCTCAAAGCCTCACGAGGTTAAACATAGTTGCAGAATACTCTTAAAGACTAAAAAAAGACCATTAATCCTCCCATAAATCTATGTTTTTCTTTAATCTTTAGGATTGCAGTAACTTCAAGGCTGGCAATGTGCTGAGGTCACCACAACAAGCAAAGAAACTTGATGTTACAGGAGTGTTTGGAGCCTCCTGTCGTCATGAAATGCCCTTAATGTTTGTCAACATGAGCCAAGGAGAACGGCAAGTCTATGTCACAGTAGTGATAATGCCCTGTCTTATTCCACCAATTTAAAAAATGCTTAGAATTGCATGACCCTAACAATAGCCATATTTTATTTTTTATCTGTCACCAAATATGAACCTCATGGAATGTATATGGGCTATTTCAAAATATGAAAAAATTTGAACTTTACCACCTATCTATAATCTTCTCTAATCTAAGAAAACATGAAAAGTGATTGGATCATTTTGAGTGCCCCTATTGAGTATGTAGGTATTTGATTTGATGCTGGAGGTTGTGTGTATAATTAATTTTAAATTTTCCTCAGTAGAAAATGTCATCATTCATATTTTTGTCATGAAATAGATCAGCCTATCCCCTCTATGTCATTGATGAGCTACTTCGAAGATGTGAGGACAAGAACATACACCTGCGGGTAGTCTATGACATTGCCTGTGTTGTTGCCTCACATATGCATGTAAGTAAATTTTTTCTGTGTAAAACTGAATGTTTATTTTGAGACTTCGACGCGTTAACTCAAAACCATGCCATACTGTGTTCAATCAGAAAACAGGGGAAGGCATACCACACAACATCTCCTTGGCTCTACCAGCATTTCATGTTTATGGACACAAATTGCCCTGCCAGGTAATTCATTGATTTTATAGAGAGATCAGCACCTGTGTCACACATCATTCACTCTCTGTTTGGCCTCCATTTTCCTGTCTATCCACTGCACAGCTGAAATTAAGTAGAAATGCCTAAAAAAATCTTTAATGTGACAGCTTTTGCCATAGAAGAACTGGAATCCCCTGGCTGGGCCTGGGTTTTGAGGTTTTTTTTGTCTTCAATGGAGTTTTGGGTTTCTCGCCACCGTGCGCATACTGTTTTGCACTGTTTGCCTGGCCGGGGGGGGGGGGCTGCTTTAGAATTATACTTTTTACTTCATTAACGTTGCATATAGTAATTTATAGTCTGTTTAATATTTGTCCTGTTTCTCTCTCTCCTCTATCTTAAATGTTTTCCTTAAATGTTTCATGTACAGCTGCTTTGAAACAATAAAACTTTAAAAGGGCTATATAAATATCGACTTGACTTGACATTTTCCCACCTAGTGCTCGTCTAAACTTGTTTCAGAGAAGTACAGTTTAGGAGAATACAGTGGAAACCGCTTACCTCCTATCAGTCTGGCCAAACTAATCACTATAAGCTTGCTATAACCAATTTGTTTTATTGATTTATTATTGTCTAATTTGTACAATTATTAAATGATTAGGAAGTAATAAAATTAACAGCTTCACTAATTTATGCCCCATAAAAGTCCCAAAACGGCAGCAGTTCAGGAACAGGAGGGCAAAATAACTCACTAGGCCACAGCAGTGTGGGTAGAGGAGAACATCACATGACGCACAACTCCATACAGCACGTGTATATACAAACACACTGAATATGAACACAGTAAAAGGACAACTTGATTGCTATAAACTAATTGTTTACACACCATTTTTGTACGAATGATTCTGTCCCAATAATTATTTTGATTCATATAAGTGATTGATCACTGTAACCGTGATTTCACTGTAGTAGGATCATGCTCTGTGTCAGAGTATGTGATATTCTACCAATTGCTTTAATCACAGATCAAGTACAGCACCAGAAGGCTCAATGGGTTTGGGCTCACAGACGGGGAAGGAATGGAAAGGCTGTGGTCTTTCCTCCGAAGATTTGCCAGAGTCACAAAGGAGATGACTCCATCTCACCGCCTTGATCTGCTGACTGATGCCCTTTTGCATTATGGACGGAGGAAATCAACTGACCTAGGTTTGTCCACCGCTATATGACCTGTCAAAATTCTGTGCTGGTGATTCACTGTTTATACATTTTATATTTTCTGGAGTAAAGCTTGCACACAATTTGGACAGCATAAGTAAATTAAACTGCCTTTACAGAGGTGCAGCTCCTCCAAAGACTAGACAAAGCAGAGAAATTATTGATTCTCGCTCAAGAAGACATCTCATCTGTCATCAGAGAGGCACCAGGTAAACAATGCACGTAATAAGCAGGTTAGAATAGTAGTAAATGGATGAATTTTGGATTCAATTTACAAGCGCATTTTGCACAGAGCATGTAGAATTGACAGTTTATATTATTAATATTCTTGTTTCCTGTTATTCTTGTTATGTCTAGTGTTGGTTTCTGAGGGAGACATGGAGAGATGGAAAAAAAGGGAGATGGAGCTAGCCCAACAAAAACCAAAAACAATAAGTAAGCAACTGAAGTAAAAGCTTGAATGTCTTGAATTACTGTTAGAATGTCATGAATGTTATTAATAAATAATGTTAATAATAAATAATATTAATAATAATAACATATATGTTATACTTACCTTTCCGTGTACCGTGATGAAATGCAATCCTGTAAGGTCTGTGGAACATTTTATTAGGGAAGTAGTAATGTCTATCTGTTCTCCAGACACTGTCTGTAGATGGAAAAGGGACTACATCATCAAGCTGGTTCAGTTCTACAAGTTCAAGTAAGAGTTCAATATGTTTACATAAGACTATATGTGGTAGTTACAGCCGTCTTTAAACGACCTGCTAATGTCCTTCAACATTGAAGCCTAGTTGTGATTACAGTAACTGCATGGTTTTGAAGGAAACTGTAACAATGGTTATAAAGTTGTTATAAGAGTTGCTATGATGATGCAGTAATTTAATATGGTGTGATTAGTAATCAATTACAACCAAGGCCTCCCTTATAATGTATACAATGTTTATTCAATGTTCTGCTTGATAGTTACTGAATTTTTGTGCTGTACTTTTTGTAATGTATAGATCCGGGACTCGTGAGTCATACACGTTGGTCGAAACAGAGTAAGTAAGCAGTAACCTGTCTGTTACTGTTCTTTTATCAAGTGTGTAAATAACATTTCATATTATTTGCTGACCATTGTAGAATTGAGGAGTCTCTGTTGAACATGGAGAAAAAACACAGCATTGGGAGAAGATGGCATGAATCTGATTCAGACTTCCAAACAACCCTTAAAGAGGTTGACCGTGAGCTCAGAGGCCAACTGATCTGCAAGGCTAGAACTGAATCAAGGGAGAGAGCAGTCCTCCTCCATCTGAAAAGAAAATATCCAGGTAAAACGCTGTGGATAAGTAGATACATTAAGATCCAAGTTTTAAAAGGACCATAATACAAACTTATTAGTTAATTTCTCTGCTTGTTTCGATTTCCTAACTTTGCATCAGATGGGCAGGTCATTGCCATTAGACTTTCCAAGCAGGTTGCCAGCTCCAACAAGAGACTCAGACAAGCAATAAAAGAATACAACAGCATTCAGTGGCCACCGCAGATAAGTGTCTTCCCTGCAACAATTGATTTTCAGGAAGCATGCGATCCCTCTTGGCATGTCTATTTCTGCTTTGATGATAATGTAAGTACAGTTACCTAACCCTAGTAATCACACAGGAGTCACTCTAGTAACCTCAACCAACAACCGCTTTTTAACCACAACTACCTGCCAATCATCTAAGAAACCATCTGATAACAATCATTTTTTGTCTTCTTCCAGATTGAAGATGATGATGTTTCTAGGAGTCTAAAAAGACAAGCGGTTGATGCCTTACATATGAAGACTCGGGCAGCTGAGGAAAAGTGCATGATTTACCAGGAAATGAGAAATGTAACTGAACACCTCCATCAGCAGCATGCCGTTCTGTGTACTGCCATCAAAGACACAGAGCAGCCTGGTGCAAAAGCTTCTCTCATCCAACGTCTGCAACAGCTGGAAAGAAAACTACATCAAGCCATTGTGATATTTCACCCACATGTACCAGACATTGTACCTGCAGACAGCCCCTACTTGTGTCAGGCCCTCCCCATGTCAAGCATACAGACACTGCTATACAATGATGATGGTGATAATGATGACAATGAGGATGACGATGATAACTAGGTTTTAATGAACATGTATGATCCAGATTGAAGCGTCCTAACTCTGTTTTAAGGACCTGAACACAAACTGTCAGGGCTCGGGTTTGAACCCTCTTGTTTTGTTTATGTTTTGTTTCCTTTCTCACACGTGGTGTCCGTTTCTGCCCCGCCCTCGTGTTTTGCACTTAATCATGCGCACCTGCTTTCACTTTTCCGGTTAATTCCGTCACTACTTATTCCTCACCAACTTCCCCACCTGTTGTCAGATCGTTTGCTTTGTTAGCGTGTTGACTCCTAGACTACAGGCTTCCCCGCCGCAGTTTAGTTTTTCTGATCTTATCTTATCTTATCTTGTCCCGTTGGTCGTGTTTGTTGACCTCTAGTCTTGTTAGTTTCACTCTAGTCTTGTTAGTTTCACTCTAGTCTTGTTAGTTCACTCCAGTCTTGTTTATTTACTCCAGTCTAGTTAATATTCTCTAGATTCGTTATTTCGGTTTATTTCATAGATGTTCTCTTATCACGGACGTTATTCTCTACCCTTTCAGACGTCTAGTGTCTGCGCGTGGATGACGACGAACCTATTGTGTGTGATGGGATTTTTCTGGGCAATTCCGTATTCACCATTCTTCCCTTCTCGACTCCAGGGCTGTAGACCCCCTGCACGGTGTTTTCCACATTATTTCCCCATCGCTGGGAGACCCTCACCGCTTCTTACGCTGAGCTTCTAGAGGCGTGACGTTTGCCCCGCCCCCCGGACATCGGGCACGCTCTCCTCTCTTCGACTCAAAGGCTGTGACGGACGGCGGTACGATCCGCACTCTCTTCAGAAGGATTTGTCACGCATTCGGATTATCCCTCTCACGCACATTCGAGAGGTTATTGAAAACACTGATCTGAGAACAGTCGGATCTAAAACTTTACACGGACTTGTGTCATTTACCTCAGCCATTTTTCTACCTTCCAACCCTCTTCAGAAGGATTTGTCACGCATTCGGATTATCCCTCTCACGCACATTCGAGAGGTTATTGAAACACTGATCTAAGATCAGTTAGATCTAAGACTTCACACAATCGTGTGACATTCTCTTCAGCCATTGTTTCCCTACGGGTCTGGACAGCTTTGTATATTTTTCCCTTGATAGTATTTTTCCGAGCGCTCGAGTCTTGACTCTGGGGAATATTAAGGATCCTTGTGGGTGGGTTTTTTCCAGTTACCTCTGACTTTGACATTGTCATTTTTCTGCTGTCCTGTATTTTGATTAAACCAACCATTGTTTGAAACCCGCATCTGACTCCGAGTTCTGATCCTAACAGAACCATCCCACCAAACAGAGAGGCAGAAGACGGATCCACAACACGTGCCCCCCCCACACAGGGGGGGGGGGGGGAAGCCCAAACGACACCCCCCCCCCCCCCTCCCCCCGGGAGCAAGGGCCGCAAAAAAACAAGAGGGCAAAATTCCTGCCCCCAGGAAACCACCACGGGGTGGTCCCCGCGGCGCGCCCCCCCCCCCCCAAAACCCAACCCCCCAAGACCCCCCCCCCCTTTCCTCAACGGGGATCCCAAGTCATGTCTGGCCTTTCTCTCCCAGTGTGCCTTGGTTTCGGTTCTCCACCCCCCCGGTTTTTGGGTGGGGGCAACAAGGGTGGTTTTGTTCTTTCCTTGGTATCAGGACGGGGTAGAAAAAGGGGGGTGGGGGTTTTGGAACCAAGGGGCCCCTTCTGCACCTCTTTTGGTTCCTTCCGCAAAGAGATGGAGAAGTTGTTTGATCGGTCAGTCCGTGGGGATGAAGCGGCTTCCTTACTCTCTAGGCTGACACAGCGAGAGGGTTCGGTTACGGATTATGCCATCCGGCTGAGAACTCTAGCTGCTGCGTGCGACTGGAACGACAGTGCTTTGCGCGCTCGTTTTTTAGAAGGCTTGAAACCAGCCATTGCCGATGAACTTGCGGCCCTCGACCTTCCACCAGATCTCGAAACCCTCATTAACCTCTCTCTACGTGTGGAGAGTCGACTCAGACATCGACAGCAGCGACGGCAATCCTTTCCTGCATGGCAGTTCCCGACACCCTCTACTTCTGGGGCTTCCTCCGCTTCTCAACCTGCTCCGGAGCCCATGCAGCTCGGTCGACTGCGCCTTACTCCCCAACAGAAACAACATCGTCTCAGTCTGGGAGTTTGCCTGTATTGTGGGAAGCCGGGTCACTTTGCCCTTCAGTGCCCGGTAAAAGCCACTGCCCACCGGTAGAACGGAGAGTTCTGGTGGGCACTGCCTTTAACTCAAACTCTCCTTCCGGACGCACCCAACTACCTGTCAAACTGGTCTTCCAGGGGACCTCTCACTCCGGCCACGCTCTTATCGACTCCGGAGCAGAGGGCAACTTCCTGGATTCTGTCACAGCCCGTGATTGGGGGATTCCGTCCATACCTCTCGACAAACAAATGGAGGTACAGTCTTTCACGGGCAGTCCCCTCACTACCATTACCCATGTCACCCCCTCTGTAACCCTTTTTTCCTCCGGCAATCATTGTGAGAGGATTGTGTTGTACATCATGGAGTCCCCATTGAGTCAGATTATCCTGGGTCATCCGTGGCTTGTACAACACAATCCCCACATAGATTGGGGAAGAAACTCTATTTTAGCCTGGAGTCAAGCTTGTCATGTGTCTTGTTTGGGTCCTGCTTCGTCTCCTGTCTCTTTGTCTTGTGTTTCACAGGTTCTACCCGCCGACCTCTCCGGCGTTCCGGCGGAGTACCATGATCTGGGGGTCGTGTTCAGCAAGTCTCGGGCGACCTCTCTTCCTCCTCATCGTTCCTACGACTGCGCCATAGATCTCCTCCCGGGCACTTCTCCGCCCAAGGGCCGCCTTTACTCCCTGTCTAAACCCGAGCGAGAGGCTATGGACAAGTACATTCAAGAATCTCTCTTGGCTGGCCTCATCCGTCCCTCCTCCTCTCCCGCTGGTGCGGGGTTCTTCTTCGTACAGAAGAAGGACGGCTCCCTGCGTCCTTGTATCGATTATCGAGGTTTGAATGACATTACTATTAAGAACAAGTACCCTTTACCCCTCATGTCTTCTGCCTTTGAACTTTTGCAGGGAGCCAAGGTCTTCTCCAAATTAGACCTCCGCAACGCATACCACCTTGTCCGTATTCGGGAGGGGGATGAGTGGAAGACCGCCTTTAACACACCCACGGGACATTTTGAATATCGGGTTCTTCCTTTTGGTCTAACCAATGCTCCGGCGGTTTTCCAGAACCTGGTCAACTGCGTTCTGGGTGACATGATCAATAGATTCGTGTTTGTGTATCTGGATGATATCTTGATATTTTCCCCCTCTCTCCAGGTACACGCCCAGCACGTTAGACGGGTTCTCCAGCGTCTCCTAGAGAACCAACTTTTTGTCAAGGCGGAGAAGTGCGAATTCCACGCCGAGTCTGTCACGTTCCTTGGCCACATCATCTCCGCTGAGGGGATTAGGGCAGATCCCGCTAAGATCAAGGCTGTCGCCGAGTGGACCGTCCCCGACTCCCGTAAGGCGTTGCAACGCTTTCTGGGTTTCGCTAACTTTTACCGTCGATTCATCAGAAATTTTGGCCAATTGGCCAGACCTCTCACGACGTTGACCTCCACCAAGGTACCGTTCAGATGGACCCTGGACGCTCAGGTAGCCTTTGACTTACTCAAGTCTCGTTTTGTCTCTGCTCCTGTCCTGTCTATTCCAGATCCGGCGCTCCAATTTATTGTCGAGGTTGACGCGTCTGATGTCGGGGTAGGCGCGGTCTTATCCCAGCGGTCTCCCAGTGACGGGAAGGTGCATCCTTGTGCCTTCTTCTCTCACCGCCTTAGCTCTGCTGAACGTAACTATGACATTGGCAACCGAGAGCTGTTAGCGGTGAGGCTGGCCCTGGGAGAGTGGCGTCACTGGCTAGAGGGAACCGCTCAGCCTTTCTTAGTCTGGACGGATCATAAGAACCTTGAGTATATCCGTTCAGCTAAGAGGCTGAGTGCGCGGCAGGCTCGATGGGCACTCTTCTTTGGCCGTTTTAACTTCACCCTCTCGTACCGGCCAGGATCCAAGAACATAAAGCCAGATGCTCTGTCTCGTGTGTTCGAACCCGCAGAGAGAGAGAACTCCGCGGACGCCATCCTCCCGAATGGGCTCGTGGTCGGCTCTCTCTCTTGGGGCATCGAACGGCGAGTGATCGAGGCCGGCCGAGGGGTGCAAGTTCCGAAGGAGTGTCCTGAGGGTCGGTTGTCTGTTCCGGTCACGCTACGACCGGAGGTTCTTCAGTGGGGCCATTCCTCCAGGTTAGTCTGCCATCCAGGAATCCGGGGAACGGTGGCAGCCATCCGCCAACGTTTCTGGTGGCCATCATTGGCCAAAGATGTCGAACAGTTCGTGTCGGCCTGCTCCACATGCGCCCAGTGCAAGTCGCGCAATAGCCCGCCCGCTGGTCTGCTCCGTCCCTTGCCCATTCCCTCCCGCCCTTGGTCCCATGTGGCTCTCGATTTTGTCACTGGGCTTCCCTGTTCCAACGGTAATACCGTGGTTCTCACGGTGGTGGACCGCTTCTCTAGAATGGTTCACTTCATTCCCCTCCCCAAGCTCCCCTCCGCCAAGGAGACCGCACAACTGATGGTGGACCACGTCTTCCGTCTTCATGGATTGCCGGTTGACGTGGTTTCAGATAGGGGTCCTCAGTTCTCCTCCAGGTTTTGGAAAGAGTTCTGCAGACAGATCGGGGCCTCTGCGAGTCTGTCTTCAGGTTTTCACCCCCAGACCAACGGGCAGTGTGAGCGGGTCAACCAGGATCTCGGTAGAATGCTCCGCTGTTTGACATCTAGTAATCCCGGTTCCTGGTGCTCTCAGCTCTCGTGGGTTGAATATGCCCACAATTCTCATCCCTCTGCGGCGTCAGGTATGTCACCTTTTGAATGTTCCTTAGGTTATAACCCTCCCCTGTTTCCTTCACAGGAACCCGACGTTGCGGTCCCGTCTGCTTTGGCCTTCGTCCAGCGTTGCCGACGCACCTGGAGGAGGGCCAGAGAGGTTCTGGCCCGGACCGAAAGACGGACCAAAGCAGCGGCTGACCGCCACCGTACTTCTCCTCCTACCTATGTTTGCGGTCAATGGGTATGGCTCTCCACCAAGGACCTGCCTCTCCGGGTGCCTTCTCGCAAGCTGGCACTCAGGTTCATCGGACCATACCGTATATCGAAGGTGGTTAATCCGGTGGCGGTCAAGCTCAAACTTCCCCCTCATCTTGGTCGGGTTCACCCTGTTTTTCATGTGTCCAGGGTCAAGCCTGTGAGTTCCTCTCCTCTTCAGGTACACGGCAGACGGCCCACCCCCCCGCCTCCTATGCTGGTGGATGGCTCTCCGGCCTATAGGGTTAGGAGATTGCTTGACGTACGACGACGTGGCAGAGGTTTCCAGTACTTAGTGGACTGGGAGGGCTACGGCGCAGAGGAGAGAAGTTGGGTACCGTCTCGGGATATCTTGGACCGATCCCTGATCGTGGACCTCTTCCGACGCCGAGGTGAGCCCCCTCCTAGAGCGCCCGGTGGCGTCGCTGGGAGGGGGGGGATACTGTCAGGGCTCGGGTTTGAACCCTCTTGTTTTGTTTATGTTTTGTTTCCTTTCTCACACGTGGTGTCCGTTTCTGCCCCGCCCTCGTGTTTTGCACTTAATCATGCGCACCTGCTTTCACTTTTCCGGTTAATTCCGTCACTACTTATTCCTCACCAACTTCCCCACCTGTTGTCAGATCGTTTGCTTTGTTAGCGTGTTGACTCCTAGACTACAGGCTTCCCCGCCGCAGTTTAGTTTTTCTGATCTTATCTTATCTTATCTTGTCCCGTTGGTCGTGTTTGTTGACCTCTAGTCTTGTTAGTTTCACTCTAGTCTTGTTAGTTTCACTCTAGTCTTGTTAGTTCACTCCAGTCTTGTTTATTTACTCCAGTCTAGTTAATATTCTCTAGATTCGTTATTTCGGTTTATTTCATAGATGTTCTCTTATCACGGACGTTATTCTCTACCCTTTCAGACGTCTAGTGTCTGCGCGTGGATGACGACGAACCTATTGTGTGTGATGGGATTTTTCTGGGCAATTCCGTATTCACCATTCTTCCCTTCTCGACTCCAGGGCTGTAGACCCCCTGCACGGTGTTTTCCACATTATTTCCCCATCGCTGGGAGACCCTCACCGCTTCTTACGCTGAGCTTCTAGAGGCGTGACGTTTGCCCCGCCCCCCGGACATCGGGCACGCTCTCCTCTCTTCGACTCAAAGGCTGTGACGGACGGCGGTACGATCCGCACTCTCTTCAGAAGGATTTGTCACGCATTCGGATTATCCCTCTCACGCACATTCGAGAGGTTATTGAAAACACTGATCTGAGAACAGTCGGATCTAAAACTTTACACGGACTTGTGTCATTTACCTCAGCCATTTTTCTACCTTCCAACCCTCTTCAGAAGGATTTGTCACGCATTCGGATTATCCCTCTCACGCACATTCGAGAGGTTATTGAAACACTGATCTAAGATCAGTTAGATCTAAGACTTCACACAATCGTGTGACATTCTCTTCAGCCATTGTTTCCCTACGGGTCTGGACAGCTTTGTATATTTTTCCCTTGATAGTATTTTTCCGAGCGCTCGAGTCTTGACTCTGGGGAATATTAAGGATCCTTGTGGGTGGGTTTTTTCCAGTTACCTCTGACTTTGACATTGTCATTTTTCTGCTGTCCTGTATTTTGATTAAACCAACCATTGTTTGAAACCCGCATCTGACTCCGAGTTCTGATCCTAACAACAAACTGCATAATTGGAGTCCTCACTAAGGTCTTCAGCTTGTGAGAGAGACAACCACTGACGATGTTTAGGACTGAACAAGAATTCAGATGTTACAATTTAAATAACTGTTGTAAGTACTAGAAATGTCCACTGATGAGCCTTTGAAGGTGCAGATGCTTCTGTCAGTGTCAGTCACTCTGTTGCATGTTGAAATGACAATAAAGTATTGAATCTTGAATCCTCTGACGCAACTATTATTTTATAAAAATAAAATGTTAGTTTCATTATTTATAAAGCACTTTTATAGAACATACATGTTCACCAACGTGCTGTACAGACATAATAAAAGTAATAAAAATTTTAAGGGTAGAATGAAAAATACAAAACTACATTTGCAGCAAATACACATGTTCACCGTACATAAAAAAAGCCCCTCGCATACTGTATTAAATGTAAGTCAATAAAAATAGTTGGATGGGTTTGAAACCCAAAAGAGTTTGAGCCTGCCTGACATGCAAAGGCAAATTATTCCATTGTTTTGGGCCACCACCGCAAAGGCACAGTCCTCGCTGTTTTTTAGCCTTGCACAGGAAACTAGGAGTAAATGCCCAGCAGACATAAGTATGCTGCATGGAACATGTAAAGGTATATTGACTCTACGATACAACTTTCCCCCAATTAGTTATATCCATGTTTTGGCAATTGTCACAGCACATGGCTTGCATGACATACTTCCGTTCCGAAGTGTATTCTTCACAGATATCTTTTTAGATTTGCTAAGTAGGACAAAGTGTTATAATTCCAATATTTCAGCACAGCTTAATAGGACATTTCCACATTTTATCTGTGGCTTGGAAGCAGTCCGTGATATAGATAGAGGTAACAACCTTTGTTTGGTTTCCAACAATGCCACATATCGTCAATTGTGTATCTCAGCGTCATTTGGTGTTTCTGCTCTTTATCACAAGATACCTTCAGCCATGGAAGGCCCATAACAGGCTGATCAGCCTGGGAGTGTGTCGCATTGTTCTATGGTCATTTGGTAGCCCACAACGTGTCCATTTGCTTCAACCACTGCCAGAGGCTTCTTCTTTCAGCAACATTGTCCAATTCTTGATTATCCTCCGCTGTACCTGTCCTGTGATCCCCACTTCCTCTATCAATTAGCTCATTCAGATTAATGGCTGCAGCTTCATCAACACTTACCTTGCTGGTAGTTCGTGGCAACACAACCACAACCATACATGTCAAACTGATGGCTGTCCTAGCAACACTGGCACCGTTAATGCATTAGCAGTGCCCTCAGTTCCGTATGAAATTAGTATGAAATTATAGATTCAACATTTCTCCAAAGAAAATCAACAACTCCAAAGATAAGTCAACAATACAATATGTTCATGTTAAAGTTTTGACTTTAAATTTCTCCTTTGATTCATGGTAATGTGTATTTGGTCGCAGAAGGTTATGGAAGTGCATTGTGTAGGTGGTGGGGTTTGTGGGATTTACTCCTGTTTCAGCTAAAATGTCTTAAATAAACCAAAATATTTACTTTACATTTTGGGACACTCTCAAGTATGGTTAAAATTTTAATATAGAGATCTCTTAATAACAATTGGTCCCGTCTGTAGCCCCTTTTGTTGCTTAATAATAAGCCTTCAAACATGCACCAAGGTGGTGTTTCAAAGGCCAGTATTTGTATGCTGATACAGCAGTGAGCAAGGCCACAAGTTTGCCACTGAGAGAGGGGAAACAGACGAGAGAAGAACTGGCTACAACAATAATGTGATATCATTACTAAAATCTGATTGGTCAAAGATGAGGCGCACACATGGCTTATAGGCATAGGCTATATATTTATATAATTTATATAATAAGCTGTGATGGTTTTAAAATACCAATAATGAATAAGATCATAATCTACATTGTAGGTTGTCGTGTCCTCTTGTAGGGTAGGCTTCATGTAGTGGCCTATTATCAGTCCTATGGGTAGTCAAAACCAAGAGTATGGTTAAGGTCAGGGTTATGCATAATGTAAACTATGTTGAATCGTCTGATCTCTGTTTAAAGATTTCACGTTGAGCTCTAATAAAAATGGCGAACAGGCCTATTGTCTTCATTAACATTTCCGTTAAATCAACATGTGTCAAGCTTCAGCGATGTGTTCCAAATCCAGCATAGGCCTATGTAACATATGTATTATTTCATGTTTCCTCTTGTTAAAGGCTAAACCACACAGACAGGCTGTGTGCAAACTATACCCTGCAATGGGTGTGTGTTTATAAACATTCTGATTAATATTGGAGATAAGTAAAATAGAGTTAATAAGAAAGATTCCTCTGAACATTTATGCAAAAGGCACAGCAGAATAACTTGAATATTTCATCTCCCGACACGTCAGGACTGATCATGCTGAGAGATCAGGATACTGAAAGCAGATGCTGAAACTGTCTCAGAAAGTGATCTGTTCATTTTGTGTTGACCGCACATTATTGTGAAAATATAAAAAAAAGAAGTTTTCTTCTTACAAGTGAAATGTAATCATTACAATAAATTTGCTGCAAGGTAAATTTTTTTTATATTTTATTGAAAAAGATTAAAAGGCACTTGATACATTTGAATACATTTAAATACACTTAATACATTTGTGTGGGGGTGGAAAGGGGGTTGTCAACACAGTAAAAAAAAACCTCAAACAAGTTACATCCTGCAATGCAGTAAATAGCACGTTTCCAAACATTGATGCAGTGCCTTAGGGTTTTTCCATTGGATTTTGACACTGGCAGTGAAGGCACATGTAGTGTGTGACCTTGACACACTATGCACTGTGACCATGAACATTGATTTGATCGTTGGTACTGGGTGTTGCGGCTGAGGAGCTGGCTACAGATGTAACAACAGACAACAATAAATTTCATAAAACTTTTGTGGATTTTCATATAACCAATATTACCTTTAAAATGCAGTGCAAAGTTGTTCACTGTGTCCGTCGAGTCAAGGAAATTTGCGGCTCCTTTGCTGCTCAGTTCATACACCTCTAGGCTGGACTTTTGGCAGTCAAATCCCAAAATGGCTGTTTCCACACCCGAATCCTCAAGCTTGGACACCTTTACAATATTTAGATAAACAAGACAACCCCAAATTATGATTATACACAAAATAGACAAAACTTAATTAAAACAATTCAAGGAACACTGAAGAAACAACTCTTAACAGGGCTAGGCGATATATGTAAAAAGGGTTAACAGAAGTGGCAAATAAATGGTCAGGGACATTAGCTGTGTTTACATATGTATAATATCCAACTAATGATTTGACTAATGCTTCTATTGACCTCCTTAATCTGAAATGACTAGCCCAACCAGTAGGAATTGGGGTGGTATGTGTCTATGACAAACTCTACAATGTCAGAATATTTGATGCTGATAGCCTTGTAAAATAAACTCAGCATTTAGGATGAATTCATTTAAAATTATGAAAAAACAATCCGGTTGTCTGTCATGATGTTCTGCTCACATCACAATTGCTGTCAATCATCCTTGTATCCAATACTATAATAATACCAATAATGCCTAGCAAATGAAGCTTCTTTCCAAACCTCTAACTTCAGCTTCTTCAGATGCATTTTAATTCTGAGATCTCTCATCTCAGGGCTAAGGTCCTGTGCCTGCCCATGTGCTCTCAGTGCTGCTGCCTCTTGACAGTATTTCTGCTTCTCCTCTTTCCCTAACGTGGACCACCTGCCCTTAATATCGTTCATTGTGCCTGAGGGAACAAATATGTAACACTTTAGTCACCATCTCTTTTCTTTTTAAAAGTAAATTTATACAGAGACAATCTGTCCAACACACTGGTTCCCTTGGGTTATTAAATACATTTTTCTGTAACAACTTTGTAAAAACAAGATAAAGTGTCAAGTAGATAACCTGATGACTCTTTTCAATACACACAGGAGTCTTACACTGATGAATGCAACTGAAGTAGTTGCCAAATACTATCTTGAACATCTGTTTCATGACCCTTGTAAACCCCTGATGTAAACAGGGGTTGAACAACAACAAAACATTTAGTATAACAATTAAGGGTGTGTTCACATATGTAGTTCGGTTCGTTTGCTCGGGACCAAAAAATAAATAAAAATATTCCTGGTTTGCTAAGTGTTCACACTGTCATTTTAAAATGATTCGAAGATACCGAACCTAAAGGCATAGCGGTCAGGTCACAACCTGATTGGTCGTGGCTTTTGTGACGTATATTATGCGAAAGAACATCCAACACAATGATGTGTTCTATTGTAAACGCGCTAGTTTTTCCAGTCGTCATATTGTGTTATTTATACATACACAGAGTTTACGATGACCTCAAAATATGCATAAATGAATCAAAACAGTGTCATGAATCCTTTTGTGCGTGTACAAAGAAAGATCCGCTGCTAGAAGATGTGTTCTCTATGCTTCACGTTTACCCTCTGCTCATTTTGTTTAGCATACAACGTGAACGCTCTTTTCCCTGTACAATCATTTAACATCAACTAGGGTCACATCTCGTGACATCACATTTTGTTTTTGGTTCGTTTACGTGCGTTTGGTCCCTGTAGCGTTCATACTTCAATCGAACGGCGGCAGGGTTCGTTTGGAAGTGGACGAGACTCACCTTTACAGTGGTATGGGTCTGCTTGTTTGGTGGGCACCAGGGTTAGGGTGGCACACTTACGCAAATGAACTGCACCAATTGAAGAATTGCTGCAGAGTTTGTTTTAATCGAACCAAACAGGCATATGTGAACACATCATAATAGAATCCTTTAATTGTCTCACACCTTTGTTTCTGAGAATATCCCTACAAAAAAGATTGTATGGTGACAGCTCTCGAATGTGAACTTTAGCCTTTGATGGCCGGGTCTCAGACGAAACTTTAAACGCCCTTTTGTAATTACCGATCCAGTTCTAAAAGAGAAAAACAGAAAATAACTAAAGATTATTACTTAAGGTGAACATTATTAAAACACTTAATTTATACCAGCCAGTGCAGCAGAATGGTATATTTATTTGACATGTTGATTGTTAGTGTGGCACTTAAGTAAACCTTACTTCTATTACACTGGTGTCCAAACCAGTAGCTGATGCAGCTCTTGGTATTAAGGCTGAGCCAACACTTGCCATTCCCTCCTTAAAGAAGGATTTAAATGTTTCCCTTTGTTCCGCATCAATGTGAGTTCTCTCTTGTTGAATAACAACAAAGAAACAAAAAACTAGTCAGTAATAAATCAGTAGTAAAAAAATGCACTGTTGAGGGTATAAGTGTGGATTTTGCAGATCATGCCATCGTTTTCAGACATTTGCTTGATGCTTCTAGATTAGAAACAGAAGGATTTACCTCTCTGGGCCATCTTCAACCTAAAAAAGATAGAGAAATTTTCACAAGACTGATTTGTGAATGGGCCATATTTCTAAACAGCTTGGCCCAAAACCTAATTTTTGATCTTTCAACATAGACAAGGAGCATGTGTAATAAAAAAAACTTACCACAAAAGTCCTTGCCAGAAACCTTCTTAAAATGAATGCTGTATAGGGAGACAAAAAAGTTAGAGATATTATATGTTAACCTTACGCAGGCAGATAGATAAGCAGACAGACTTTGGGTTTTATTTTTCCAAGTTGAATGTTGAGGACAGCAATAAATGTTTCGGTTTTTGAGGGATGTATTTGGTGCCTCTGATAGACAGACAGACTGACCAAACAGCAAAAAACATGGGGTTTTTGAATATTTCATTTAATATGAGTATGATATAGATCCAATTTATGCAATTCATGCCTTAGTTGTTTTACAGTATGGAACAGGTCATGTTTACAGGCCAATTTTGCGTTTAAATAAGTAATAACTAAACATCGCATGTAAAAAAACATGATTATTAGTAAAGTTAATGCTAACGTACAGCATGTAACGTTAACATAACGCAGGCTATAACGTAATGTTTGACGTTTACAAACACAATTAAAACACGGTTATCGGTTATCTATAATACATTTTCTGTATTTGTTTCGCTTATTGACTAATCACATTTTAACTGCTCAAATTTATATTTTAAATATTACACTCAGTACGGGTATAATATAACGTCCGTCAGGTAATTTACCGTTATTGCTAACGTAAAGCATATCGTATATTTCAGGCTAATAAGTAATATATAACGTTATCTCATTTCTACACTCATGTCACGCCAACTAAAACAGATTTTCTGTATTTATTTATCTTATTGACTAATTATTCATAGTTTGAATGCACAGTTTCATCATTTCAATTGTCTTACCTGAAAGTGTGTAAAATATGACACGGGAGGGAAACTATCAAGCGGGAATTAGCGCAACGTCATCAGGTAATCCAAACGGGAATTAGCGCAACGTCATCGCGGAATCCAGTATACGTTCGATCACCGGTGAGCTGGATTCCTCTGGGACCGGATCTGGAGTCTTTCTTGTGTCTGAATCAATGATTAGGCATTTGGATGGGTGATAACAGCCTTCTGAGCCTACCAGTAGGCGCAGCAGCCCCCATCTGGCCCATATGTATCAGCTGATAACCACTGATAACGCCCATTCAATCGAGTGATAACATTCGAAGCGGGTGAAAAAACTATATAAAATCCCTCACATAAAAACATTTCATTCTAGTATCGGTATCGGTATCGATATCGACGATACTTGTCTTGAAAGTACTTGGTATCGGATCGGAAAGAAAAAAATTGGTATCGCCCATCCCTAGCCCTGACTGCTTTTTCTGTTGACACCATGTACTGCCGTTTTTCTGAGGTAAAAATATTTTTACTTATGCGTTTTATTGAAATTCATTCTAAAACATGAGCCCACAACTAAACAAAAAACATATTATGTACAAAAGTAATAATAATAGTAGTAATATAACAATATAATAGCAATAATAGGCCTACTAATAATATAATAATGTTGCCTTCACACAATAGTTGACGGACTGTATTTTCCGGTAAATGTACTGCATTAACTGCGCACACAAAACTAGTGTTCCTTCGCTTTTTTGTGCTTTTTACCCAATCAGTTGAACCGTACACTGTTAAAGGCCTTTATTTGCTGGAAACTATATAGTGTCTCACAGGTTGTGGGCATGTGACCGGCTCCTCTCTACGTGTGGACTACTACTGTAATCTACAGGTGGAAATGACCACATGCAATTTATATGAATGGACAACGCGTAGTGAGTTGGTGGAAACTCGTTTTTAAGCATAAATAAGCATTATGTGAGTTGCTGCTTACATATGTATGTCTATTAAAGTGTACCAACAGACTAACAAGGTCGTCAATGCATATAGATTATTCTTAAGAGTGTCCACGAACTTCATATGTGTGGACTACTACTGTAATCTACAGGTGGAAATGACCACATGCAATTTATATGAATGGACAACGCGTAGTGAGTTGGTGGAAACTCGTTTTTAAGCATAAATAAGCATTATGTGAGTTGCTGCTTACATATGTATGTCTATTAAAGTGTACCAACAGACTAACAAGGTCGTCAATGCATATAGATTATTCTTAAGAGTGTCCACGAACTTCATACGTGTGGACTACTACTGTAATCTACAGGTGGACGGGACCACGGGCAGTTTATATTAATGCAACACGCGTATAGTGAGTTGGTGGAAACTCATTTTTAAGCATAAATAAGCATTATGTGAGTTGCTGCTAACATATGTATGTCTATTTAAGTGTACCAACAGACTTACGGGGTCGTCAATGCATATCGATTATTCTAAAGAGTGTCCACGAACCTAATAAGCGTCGCCCATTAAAATAAACTGCAGGTGGATTTTTGTCCAGTTTTTCACTAAGTCATACAGGAAGTGTCCACCTGCAGTCTATGTGAATGCACCACGCGTAGTGAGTTGGTGGAAACTCGTTTTTAAGCATAAATAAGCATTATGTGAGTTGCTGCTAACATATGTATGTTTATTTAAGTGTATCGACAGACTAACGGGGTCGTCAATGCATATAGATTATTCTAAAGAGTGTCCACGAACTTAATAAGCGTCGCCCATTACTATAAACTGCCGGTGGACGGGACCACGGGCAGTTTATATTAATGCAACACGCGTAGTGAGTTGGTGGAAACTCATTTTTTAAGCATAAATAAGCATTATGTGAGTTGCTGCTGACATATGTATGTTTATTTAAGTGTATCAACAGACTAACGGGGTAGTCAATGCATATAGATTATTCTAAAGAGTGTCCACGAACTTAATACGCGTCGCCCATTACTATAAACTGCCGGTGGACAGGACCACGGGCAGTTTATATTAATGCAACACGCGTAGTGAGTTGGTGGAAACTAATTTTTAAGCATAAATAAGCATTCTGTGAATTGATGTTTACATATGTATGTCTGTTAAAGTGTACCAACAGACTAAATGCATATCGTCAATGCACCTGCTGGAGGACGAAGCGGCGGCCCGACTAGAGGAGACGCCGATAACAACAGCACCGTGAGTACGAGGGGTTTCTGTCCCTGAGGAAACTGTGTGGGTAACTTGTGTCGTCGTACTACTGTCAGTAACAGTTTTTTTCCGCTGTAATTAGGGCCTCGGCTGTTTGAAAAGTTTCAGGGCTAATCCTACCGCTGTAATTTCTGTCCGCCCAATGTGATGCCACCTCAAATGCTTCAGGCCAATCAGCCTAATTGGTCTGGTTGCGTATGTTCTGTTTTGTGGTTTCAATCATCGAATTTGAGTGCTGTTCCAGAATCCGTTGTGTGTTGTGTGACCAATCTTTGGCGTTCCCCTGTAGTAACTGTGCAACTCCCTCGTTTGCAAAACTCACTTGTTCATGCTCCTCTGAGGCCTTCTAGCACAAAATGCGCTTTGGGGTGCAAAGAGCATGTCTCTGGAAGTCGGGAGGGGTCAAAACGAGCCTTTGACTACTGGGCTGCTAGGGTTAGGGTTCGCAACTAACTGCGCTCCCTCCCTTACAAAACTCACTTGTTCATGCTCCTCTGAGGCCTTCTAGCACAAAATGCACTTTGGAGTGCAAAGAGCATGTCTCTGGAAGTCGGGAGGGGTCAAAACGAGCCTTTGACTACTGGGCTGCTAGGGTTAGGGTTCGCAACTAGCTGCGCTCCCTCCCTTGCAAAACTCACTTGTTCATGCTCCTCTGAGGCCTTCTAGCACAAAATGCACTTTGGAGTGCAAAGAGCATGTCTCTGGAAGTCGGGAGGGGTCAAAACGAGCCTTTGACTACTGGGCTGCTAGGGTTAGGGTTCGCAACTAACTGCGCTCCCTCCCTTGCAAAACTCACTTGTTCATGCTCCTCTGAGGCCTTCTAGCACAAAATGCACTTTGGAGTGCAAAGAGCATGTCTCTGGAAGTCGGGAGGGGTCAAAACGAGCCTTTGACTACTGGGCTGCTAGGGTTAGGGTTCGCAACTAGCTGCGCTCCCTCCCTTGCAAAACTCACTTGTTCATGCTCCTCTGAGGCCTTCTAGCACAAAATGCACTTTGGAGTGCAAAGAGCATGTCTCTGGAAGTCGGGAGGGGTCAAAACGAGCCTTTGACTACTGGGCTGCTAGGGTTAGGGTTCGCAACTAACTGCGCTCCCTCCCTTACAAAACTCACTTGTTCATGCTCCTCTGAGGCCTTCTAGCACAAAATGCACTTTGGAGTGCAAAGAGCATGTCTCTGAAAGTCGGGAGGGGTCAAAACGAGCCTTTGACTACTGGGCTGCTAGGGTTAGGGTTCGCAACTAGCTGCGCTCCCTCCCTTGCAAAACTCACTTGTTCATGCTCCTCTGAGGCCTTCTAGCACAAAATGCACTTTGGAGTGCAAAGAGCATGTCTCTGGAAGTCGGGAGGGGTCAAAACGAGCCTTTGACTACTGGGCTGCTAGGGTTAGGGTTCGCAACTAACTGCGCTCCCTCCCTTACAAAACTCACTTGTTCATGCTCCTCTGAGGCCTTCTAGCACAAAATGCACTTTGGAGTGCAAAGAGCATGTCTCTGGAAGTCGGGAGGGGTCAAAACGAGCCTTTGACTACTGGGCTGCTAGGGTTAGGGTTCGCAACTAACTGCGCTCCCTCCCTTACAAAACTCACTTGTTCATGCTCCTCTGAGGCCTTCTAGCACAAAATGCACTTTGGAGTGCAAAGAGCATGTCTCTGGAAGTCGGGAGGGGTCAAAACGAGCCTTTGACTACTGGGCTGCTAGGGTTAGGGTTCGCAACTAGCTGCGCTCCCTCCCTTGCAAAACTCACTTGTTCATGCTCCTCTGAGGCCTTCTAGCACAAAATGCACTTTGGAGTGCAAAGAGCATGTCTCTGGAAGTCGGGAGGGGTCAAAACGAGCCTTTGACTACTGGGCTGCTAGGGTTAGGGTTCGCAACTAACTGCGCTCCCTCCCTTACAAAACTCACTTGTTCATGCTCCTCTGAGGCCTTCTAGCACAAAATGCACTTTGGAGTGCAAAGAGCATGTCTCTGGAAGTCGGGAGGGGTCAAAACGAGCCTTTGACTACTGGGCTGCTAGGGTTAGGGTTCGCAACTAACTGCGCTCCCTCCCTTACAAAACTCACTTGTTCATGCTCCTCTGAGGCCTTCTAGCACAAAATGCACTTTGGAGTGCAAAGAGCATGTCTCTGGAAGTCGGGAGGGGTCAAAACGAGCCTTTGACTACTGGGCTGCTAGGGTTAGGGTTCGCAACTAACTGCGCTCCCTCCCTTACAAAACTCACTTGTTCATGCTCCTCTGAGGCCTTCTAGCACAAAATGCACTTTGGAGTGCAAAGAGCATGTCTCTGGAAGTCGGGAGGGGTCAAAACGAGCCTTTGACTACTGGGCTGCTAGGGTTAGGGTTCGCAACTAACTGCGCTCCCTCCCTTACAAAACTCACTTGTTCATGCTCCTCTGAGGCCTTCTAGCACAAAATGCACTTTGGAGTGCAAAGAGCATGTCTCTGGAAGTCGGGAGGGGTCAAAACGAGCCTTTGACTACTGGGCTGCTAGGGTTAGGGTTCGCAACTAACTGCGCTCCCTCCCTTACAAAACTCACTTGTTCATGCTCCTCTGAGGCCTTCTAGCACAAAATGCACTTTGGAGTGCAAAGAGCATGTCTCTGGAAGTCGGGAGGGGTCAAAACGAGCCTTTGACTACTGGGCTGCTAGGGTTAGGGTTCGCAACTAACTGCGCTCCCTCCCTTACAAAACTCACTTGTTCATGCTCCTCTGAGGCCTTCTAGCACAAAATGCACTTTGGAGTGCAAAGAGCATGTCTCTGGAAGTCGGGAGGGGTCAAAACGAGCCTTTGACTACTGGGCTGCTAGGGTTAGGGTTCGCAACTAACTGCGCTCCCTCCCTTACAAAACTCACTTGTTCATGCTCCTCTGAGGCCTTCTAGCACAAAATGCACTTTGGAGTGCAAAGAGCATGTCTCTGGAAGTCGGGAGGGGTCAAAACGAGCCTTTGACTACTGGGCTGCTAGGGTTAGGGTTCGCAACTAACTGCGCTCCCTCCCTTACAAAACTCACTTGTTCATGCTCCTCTGAGGCCTTCTAGCACAAAATGCACTTTGGAGTGCAAAGAG
>CM074080.1:1878329-2171780 GCA_037178815.1 Barbatula barbatula | reverse complement strand
ATATAGGAGATAGGGATGAGCGAGGCACAGCATTATTCAAATTGTATCAGTATCTCGTTAACTATATGAATTATCAATTTCTGTAGGCCTACTCGCATTGACAAGGGCCTAACCCGGAAGTGGGGCGGGGCCCAACCGGGGGCGGTGGGGTTTTTTTGAAAGGGGTACGTTTTTTTGACTTTTTTTTTTTTTTTGCATCATGCAATTGCTATAATTTTATCAGAAATTGTTATATTTGATGATTACCAGAAAACAAAATACTTGACAGTATCAGCATTGACTAGCAGATCAGCCAATTTTGATCACGATAACAAACAAACTATAATACAGAGCAGACGGCTAAAAAAAAAAAAAAAAAAAAAAAGGGGGGTTAGACGCAACCCTCGTCGCGTTCTACCAAGCACCACTGCCTGAACAAACCCCCCGTGTTTACCAGAATCCCACTGGTTGTAATAAGTACTGCGGGGGAAACCTTGAGAGAAAATAAACCTGAAAAGCTGAAGACACTCTAAACGTCAACGGAGTTTTTTTTTGAATCTGAGTGACTGAGGAAGTGACAGGGGGTTAAAGAGAGCTGTTTTCTTCTCAGCGTTCTGTGAGTGAGTGAGCAGTATGGGACACTGCAAATCCGTATGGGCAGGGGGCGTTGCTTCCAATACAGAACGCAGACACAGTCAGCTACCTAATGAGGATTTTATCTATCTGAGCAGATATTGACTCGTATTACTCGTACAATACTTGTACTCGGCAAATATGCTTATTCGTACTGATAATTGCTTCAGCCGAGTATTCAACAACTTAATAGGAGACATATCTTGCATGTACATATAGGGCTTATATGGTTCTATAAAGAAGCAATACAGGAGACCTATATGGCCTGTATATTCACTGATATGCACCTCTACCTTGCCTATAGGTTGTATATATACGCCTATATGCAGCATATATATTATCATATATGTGTATATATGCTGTATAGGGGCAGTATATATGTGCATATAAACTGCATATAGGTTTCATGAGATGCATATATTTTCATATAGGTTCTTTCCATGTTTCTTTTTAATGTAGACATGTGTTAAACAATGTAGGAACAGTTAAGTAGACCCCTCTTGGGTATGCGAATTGAGAGAATTCAGAAAACACATCTGTATTTTCCCAATTTCGTCTAGAGAATTGATACAATTCAGTAGCGGTTTGACTATTTATTTAATTAAACAAAGTTAATTTGTGCCATAGTAATACCGAAATGGATTCTGTTACTTTTTATAATAAGACAGGTATTGGTAATGCAGCAACAATTTAACAAACTAAGAAATATCTCAGAGTAGGGTACATGAAAGATGTGCCGAATACACTTATTCACAAGTGCAATACAAAATGTATAAAAATCACAGGGAACATGCAATGGTGCAACGAGGGCAAAACAACAGCAGTCACGGTATAAATAATTTATAATACCTGAAACTGCCGTTTGGTCTTTCGATTTATTTCAGACTAGGAAGTGACGTCAGCTCCGCGCATTGCGAGCTTAAAGACTTACTTTGTACCAATAGTGTTGCCAGTAGCAGCACAGATTAAAAAAAAAAAAACTTTCGACACGACAGAGGCGCAGCGACGGGAAAATATATTACCAGCCGCGGGCTCCGTCGCCCCTCACTCAGCTAATGCAGAGAGCAGAGGACATCCTCATGAATTCTCAGTTTTACAGATGCTTTTTTCTTGTTGTCTTTCGTAAATGTAGTATTGCTCCTCCTGGCTTCCATGTAGCCTGCGAGGTCTTGTCCAATTCCACCAGGGTACTGTCCGTGCGTCTCGTATGGGCTGCTTGCTGTGACCGCTTTCTACGAGTAACTCGCCGGACTACCGTATACGTTGCTTATGCTCTAAAACTCAACCAATCGCGGAGAAGTACTATTGAACGAATTTGGTTATAAGACGCCGGCAAAATTGTTTCGCCCAGCTCAGAAGAGCATGAACGACCGGCGATTCCTCTCGTTAAGTTATATTTCTATGATTCTTGACGGTCTTGTGAACATGCGGAAAGACCTGATTATTACAAACAAAAAGGGTGTGGGGCTCGAAATTTCGTGATTTTTTTTTTTTTTTTGTTTTAGCACCTGAGGGTCTTTTCCTAATATGTCAAATCAAAGTTCTTCAGAAGTCATCTCATTTTACAACTCATTCTTTTCACATTTAATCAGTTTATTATTCTGTTTTTTGTTTTGCAGCTTCCATTTCTGTCATTGGTGCAAAAATATTGACTATACATTTGTAATATTTTTCTTTATAAGGTATCGATAATCAAAACCGATGCAATCTGTGATATTTTTAATGTTTTTCATCGTCATATATGCTACAGTACATATGGCCAATGTCTCAAGAGGGAGACTTTTTATTTTTATTACATTTTTTATTAAGTAAAATTCGATTACGAAAATGCCTAGTATGAAAATCCATTGCATTGTGATTTATGTAGATATGTATCAGAATATTGCATGGCCTTTTGTCAATACAGAAAAAAAACATTATCAAGGTTCCAGTTCGAAACACTGTAGAGCACAAGCAGTTGAATATTTATCCAATACGAATAAGACCAAAGAAATTGAACATTGTTAGATGTTTTTATGATAATTGCCTTCACTTCTTTGCTTGGGTTTTCTGTAGTTGATTTCCAGATGTGGCCGAGATGTTTCTAATATTTATGTTGCCAATATGGAGATAAATGTTGGTATTTGATCTAGTGGAACAGCAGTGTGGTTTTCTTTTTTTTTTTTTAGTGATGTTATATAGCTGAGTTGAGTTATTGAAAATGTCTCTCTTAACATCTCCAGTTCACACCTGTCATTGATTGACACCTTCAGTAAAGTCTTCCTCCTACATCAAACCACCACAAATACCAGAGGAAGTAGCAGAAGAATCACTTCAGGTGTAAGAAAACCCCCCTTCCGACACGTATTCGAGCTCTGCTAAAAGTCAGCTTGATAACACGAGAGATCCAGAATCCGTCACATTGTCAACAGAAACTCAGAGTTTTCAAGCATCACAGAGGTTGGTTTCAGTTTTTAAATCTTTATTTCTGACAGAGTGGAGGAATTATTAAGCTTTAATTTATTTGATTAATCACAAATGCAGAAGATTAGAACTGAGTGAATCACTTGGTATAAAATGATCATAACTTGATCTGGTTGTGATCTGGTAAAGGTTCAATAGAATCACATGTTTGGCTATAAGGTGACTATCGTTTCGTTTTTGAGTTTGTAGAGCACAGCATTTTTGACTCCTTTTTCACATTTTCATCAGTCTGTTGGTTTATCGTCTTATTGAAAAAGAAGCATTTCCGTTTTAGTCGACTACATGAGACACAGTTCGTTGGTTAAAAGTTGTCATTCTTTCTTTTACTGGACTTGGTTTTTTGTATATCGTTTCTACAGGAACTTTAAAAGTGACAGCAGTTTTGTTTAAATCTCAGTCTGTTATTATTGTTATCAAAACAACAAAAGACAAACGTCACTCATAACGCTCTGACTGGTGTGACTCTAATGAGTGATTGATCTATAGGCTACTTATACAGTGAAGAATTTTTAATGTTATTTCGTTGGGGATGACTTTATTTTGTACCTGAAAATAGCTTGTATTTGATTCTTTGATTTATACTTCAATATGATCTCAATGCTGTTCATTGAGACATCATGGCATTAAATGGTTTTATTAACTGATTATAATAAACATAAATTTTTTCTCTGGATTGGCACAATGAATACATTTTGTCTATCAAATATAAATTTCAATACACAAATAGTCTAAGCTCATTTTATGTTGCATTTGCAACAGAGTAAAGTTAAAGAGTTCTCTTAGGATGTGGTCGTTTTTTATGGCAAACACTTTTATTCAAAGCAATACTGGGCGCACTGAATGACTGTTCCCTGATTTTTAAAGCATTATCTTGTCTTGTGATATTGTTTTGTACAATTTTAAAACGGGATTTAACAGATAGTTTTGTTGACTTCAGATATGACTTTTAAAGTGAATACCCCCTTTGAAATTGGTGCAAAAGATTATCATCAGAAACACCAACGTGCAATAAACAATGCAGAAAGGATCACCTGAAGAAAATCTGAGAACATGAGACTAAAAGAGAGAAGAAAAATTTTGGAGAATCTTCACATCGGTTTGGGATCTACGCATGTTCAGCAGTGTGGAAGACTCTTACAAAAAAACAGGTCACCTAAAAAATCATATGCGCAACCACACTGGAGAGAAACCTCACGCATTTCTTCAGTGTGGAAAGAGCTCATTTGTAAAACAGGTTATCTCCATATTCACATGAGAATCTCTTCGACACTTGGGAGAAACCTCACGCATGTCTTCAGTGTGAGCAGCGATATACACAAACAAGGTGACCTGAAGCCTCACATGAGAATTCACAGTTTTTTTTAATCTCACGCATGTCTTCAGTGTGGAAAGAAGCTCACACAAACAGGCCTCCAAAAGACCACATGAGAACTCACACTGGAGAGAAAAACCTCAATGCATGTTCACAGTGTGAAAGACTTTTACAAATACGAGTCACCTTTTAAGACTCACATGAGAATTACACTGGAGAGAAACCTCACGCATGTCTTCAGTGCGGAAAGAGTTTTACACAAACAGGTGACCTTAAGGGCCACATGAGAATTAACACTGGAGAGCTTCACTTCGCATGTCCACAGCCCCATTTTACGAAATGCCGAGTTCAGTTCTTAAGAGACACATGAGAATTCACACTGGAGAGAAACCTCATGTATGTCCACAGTGTGGAAAGACTCTCTTTACAGTCACGAAAGTCGACCTTAAGATTTTTTCATATTCACATAACTGGAGAAATCTCTCGCATGTCTACAGTGTGGAAAGAGCCTGTTTTTTCACAGGTCACCTAAAGATTCACATGAGAAACCCACCACTGGAGAGAAAAACTCACGCTCGTTCACAGTGTGGAAAGACTTTTACAGTCTGTTCCAGTCACCTTAAAGACACACATGAGAATTCACTTGTGAGAATTTTCACGCCTGTCTACAGTGTGGAAAGACTTTGGTACAAACAGCGAGTCGTCTCCAATACCACATGAGAATTCACACTGTGAGAAGTTTTTTTTTTTTCTACAGTGTGGAAAGATTTCTTACATCAACAGGAAGTTTTAACACTCACATGAGAATTCACTGGTGAGAAACCTTTCAGTGTCATCAGTGTCTTTTGCATGACTATGAACGATTTTGGAGTGACCTCAAACGCCCCCTTTTTTCAGAGCGGAGAGAAACATTTCACAATAAAGATATTTAAGTTCTAGTTGTTTAAACCATAAAAACTTAGGATCCAATGTTCACCTTTTGTGGCAAGCATATTTACTGGTATTATTCTGTATGTTTTTACTTTATTCTCCAGATTTTCTATAAACAGTAAAATGTTGTTGTTTTATACATTTTGCTGTAATTTAAAGTTTTAACATTGAAATGACAGCGTTGTAATTTACAATTACGTCGTTTTTAAAGGTACTTGGTACTTATTTGTACAGATTACATTTTTTTACATAGAACAGTACTGTAAATGTTTTTATTGATCATTTTCCTGTTCAATGAGCGAAATGTATGTAAAATTACATAAATCAGTAAATTGAAAGTGTTTTAAATGTATTTTCCTTCGGAATTTTTTCTCCAAAATGTTTTCTCAGCGTGTGATGTCTTTCAGCATTCTGACCAGTGATTGTGCTCATTATAGCAAACCTCCAAATGCTGCAAATTAACTATATTTATAATTTGTTATAAATTATCATAAAAATGTTAAATGTGAAAACATTTGGTATTTTATTTCATTCTGGCAGGTACCCGTCAGGGCATGGTAAAACCCTAAATAAACTACATTTTACATTTTTTATGATAATTTATAACAAATTATAAATATAGTTAATTTGCAGCATTTGGAGTTTACAATTGTGTGCTTAATCACTGGTCGAAAATACAAATAGACATCGCACGCTCGAGAAAGTTATTCCTGGAGGGAACATTCAGAAGGGGGATACATTTAAAACACTTTCAATTTACTGATTTATGTAATTTTACATACATTTCTGTCATGAACAGGAAAATAATCAATAAAACATTTACAGTACTGTTCTGTAAAAAAAAATGTAATCTGTAAAAATAGGTATGAAATGCCTTAAAAAACACAATTTTGACGTAATTGTGGAATTACAATACTGTCATTTCAATGTTAAAACTTTAAATTACAGCAACATTTCTATAAAACAACAACATTTTACTGTTTAATGAAAAACTTCGGAAATTCTGTAAAAAAAATACAGAATATTACCTGTAAAATATGCTTGCCATATAAGATGAACATTGGATCTAAGTTTTTATGGTTTAAACAACTCAGAACTTAAATATCTTTATTGTGAAATGTTTCTCTCCGCTCTGAGTACTCGTATGCTTCTGGAGGTTACTCATAAATCGTTCTGCACTCTACAAATGTAAAAGCCACTGATGACACACAAAGGGTTTCTCACCAGTGAAATTCTCATGTGAGTCTTAAGGCTTCCTGTTTGTGTAAAAGTCTTTCCACACTGTAGACATGCGTGAGGTTTCTCTCCCCGTGTGAATTCTCATGTGAGTCTTAAGGTGACTCGTATTTGTAAAAGTCTTTCCACACTGTAGACAGGCGTGAGGTTTCTCTCCAGTGTGAATTCTCATGTGTGTCTTAAGGTGACTCGTATTTGTAAAAGTCTTTCCACACTGTAGACAGGCGTGAGGTTTCTCTCCAGTGTGAATTCTCATGTGAATCTTTAGGTGACCTGTTTTTTGTAAAACTCTTTCCACACTGTAGACATGCGTGAGGTTTCTCTCCAGTGTGAATTCTCATGTGAGTCTTAAGGTGACTCGTATTTGTAAAAGTCTTTCCACACTGTAGACATACATGAGGTTTCTCTCCAGTGCGAATTCTCATGTGTGTCTTAAGGTGACTCGTATTTGTAAAAGTCTTTCCACACTGTAGACATTGCGTGAGGTTTCTCTCCAGTGTGAATTCTCATGTGAATATTTAGGTCACCTGTTTGTGTAAAACTCTTTCCACACTGAAGACATGCGTGAGGTTTCTCTCCAGTGTGAATTCTCATGTGAGTCTTAAGGTGACTCGTATTTGTAAAAGTCTTTCCACACTGTAGACATACATGAGGTTTCTCTCCAGTGTGAATTCTCATGTGAATCTTTAGGTGACCTGTTTGTGTAAAACTCTTTCCACACTGAAGACATGCGTGGGGGTTTCTCTCCAGTGTGAATTCTCATGTGAATCTTCAGGTCACCTGTTTGTGTAGAAACTCTTTCCACACTGAAGACATGCGTGAGGTTTCTCTCCAGTGTGAATTCTCATGTGAATCTTTAGGTGACCTGTTTTGTAAAACTCTTTCCACACTGAAGACATGCGTGAGGTTTCTCTCCAGTGTGAATTCTCATGTGAATCTTTAGGTGACCTGTTTTTGTAAAAGTCTTTCCACACTGTAGACATGCGTAAGGTTTCTCTCCGGTGTGAATTCTCACGTGCTGTCTTTCTCTCTTTTTGTCTCCTGTTCTCAGATTTTCTTCAAGTGAACCTTTCTGCAACGTTTGTGCACGTTGATGTTTCTGATCAGCATCTTTTACTTCATCTTGACTGTCCTTATTCACTTCCATCATATCTGAAGTGAACAAAACTATCTGTTAAACACAGTTTTACAATTGTACAAAACAATATCACAAGACAAGATCATGGTTTCATTTTCAGGGAACAGTCATTCAGTGCACTGAGTATTGCTTTGGATAAAAGTGTTTGCCATATAAGACGACCACATCCTAAGAGAATATTTTAACTTTACTCTGTTTAAATTACAACATAAAATGAGCTTAGACTGTACATTATTGAAATTTGTATTTGATTGACAAAATGTATTCATTGTGCAATCCAGAGAGCAAAGGTATGTTTATTATAATAGTTAATAAAATAATTAATGCCATGATATCTCAATGGTTTGGATTGAATGAATCAAGTATAAATCAAGAATCAATGCAAAATATTTTCAGGTACAAAATAAAGTCATCAGATGTGAAATAACATTACACAGTCTTCACTGTATAAATTGAATATAGATCAATCCTTATTAGAGTCACACCAGTCAAGAGCATTGAGTGACGATTTTCTTTGTCTTTTGTTGTTTTATTAACAATAATAACAGACTGAGATTTATAAAGCTGCTGTCACTTTAAGTTCAGTACAGCAGAAACGATGCCCCCAAAAATATAGTCGAGTAAAAGAAAGAATGACAACTAAAAACCAACAGACTGTGTCTCATGTAGTCGAGTAAAAGAACAAATGCATGTTTTCTTTTCAATAAGACGATAAAAAAACCAACAGACTGATGAAAATGTGAAAAAGGGTCAAAATGCTGTGCTCTACAAACTCAAAGCAGAACGATGGTCACCTTATAGCCAAACATGTGATTCTATTGAACCTTTACCAGATCACAACCAGATCAAGTTATGATCATTTTATGCAGTTTAGTGATTCACTTTCAGTTCTAATCTTCTGCATTTGTGGTTAATCAAATAAATTAAAGCTTAATAATTCCTCCACTGTCAGAAATAAAGATTTAAAAACAGAAACCAACCTCTGTGTTCTTTAGTCCTCTGAGTTTCTGTTGTGTGTAGTTCTGGATCTCTCGTGTTATCAAGCTTCTCTTCCACAAACTCCAACAACTGTGTGAAGATTTCAGTTCTTACACCTGAAGTGATTCTTCTGCTTGTTGCTTTCTGGTATTTATTGGTGGTTTGATGTAGGAGGAGCTTTACTGAAGGTGTCAATCACTGTTGGTGTGAACTGGAGATGTTAAGAGAGACATTTTCAATAACTCAACTCAGCATATATAACATCACTAAAAACAACAATTGTTGACCAAGATGCTGTTCACTATATCAAATACCAACATTTATCTCCATGTGTAACATAAATGACAAAAACATCTCGGCCACATCACAAATCAACTACAGAAACCCAAGCAAAGTGAGAGCAGTTGTCATAAAAACATCTAACAATGTTCAATTTCTTTGGTCTTATTCATGATGGATAAATATTCAACTGCTTATTATTTACAGTGTTTCTAACTTTAACTCTCATTATATTTGCGCTGTGTATTGACAAAGGCCTTGTGATACGATACATATCACCATAAATCACAATGCAATAGATTTTCATACTATACATTTCGTAATAGATTTTTACTAATAAAATGTAATACAAATAAAAAGTCTCCCTCTTGAGACATTGGCCATATGTACTGTAGCATATATGACGATGAAAAACAATTAAAAATATCACAGATTGTAGCAGTTTGATTATCGATACACTATCATGAAAAAATATTGCGCTGTAGTCTATCAATATTTTTGCACAACCGACAGAAATAGGCTGCAAATCGAAATTCAGAATAATAAACTGATTAAATTGAAAAGAATGAGAGTTAAATAATTCAATAACTTCTGAAGGACTTTGATTTGACCGGTTACAACAAGACCCTCAGGTTATAAAACTGTCTGGTGTTTTAAATCACAGAAGTTTTGAGCTTTTAAAGTTTTTAGTTTGTAATAATGACACTTTTCCGCATGTTCACAAGACCGTCAAGAATCCTTGAAATGAAACTTAACGAGAGAATCCGCCGGTCGTTCATTCTCTCTGAACGGATTTGAAACGATACAGCGGCGTCTTATAATAAATTCGTTCCCTGAACTTCTCCGCGATTAGTTGAGTTTTAAACGTCTGAAATGTCACATTGTTCGTCAACAGACTCATTGAAAGCGGTCACAGCAAACAGCGCATACAGGCGCGCAGACAGCACTATAGTGACGGGGAGACAAGACCCCTCAGACTCATAGTGACCCGATCTGCCCCTCACTGTCCCAACGAAAGACGACAAACATCAAACATCTGTAAAACTGAGGATTCATGAGGATGTCCGCTATGTACATTAGCCTGAGTAGTGACGGACAGGCCCGCAGCTGCTTCAGTATTTTCCCGTCACTGCTTCACAATCGTGTCGGTCATCGACGTTCAGTCTCTGTGTGCTGCTGCTGTTAGCCTGTTGCTACCCGATCCGTCCGGAAACACGCATGCGCGAAACTGACGTCACTTCCTGTCTGAAATAAATCGAAAGACTTTACGGCAGTTTCGGGTATTATTTATTATTTATACCGTGACTGCTGTTGTTTTACACTCGTTACCCGATACGCTCAACGTGTTTTTATACATTTTGTATTACACTTATTAATAAGTGTATTCATTATATCTGTTTCTTTTTCATGTACGCTGCTTTGAGATATTTCTTGGTTTGTTAAATTGTTGCTGCATTATAATGCCTGTTTGTTATAAAAAGTAACTGAATCCATTTCGGTTATTATATGGCACAAATTAACTTTGTTGAATTAAATAAATGGTCAAATTATACTGAATTGTATCAATTCTCTAGACAGAAATGGGAAAATACAGATGTGTTTACAGATTCTCTCAATTCGTTTTCTAAAGAGGGGTCTACTTAACTGTTCTAGATTGTTTAACACATGTCTGCATTTAAGACCCACATGGAAAGAACCTATATGAGGATATATGCGCATATATGAAACCTATATGCAGTTTATATGCACATATATGCTGCATATATACAGCATATATGCACATATATGATAATATATATGCTGCATATAGGCGTATATATGCCACATATAGGCAAAATTGAGGTGCATATATGTGCATATACAGGCCATATAGGTCTCCTGTATTGCTTCTTTATATCCCCATATAAGCCCTATATGTACATACAAGATATGTCTCCTATTAGAGTTGAGCCGGATACTCGGTTGAAACGAGTATCCGGTACGGATAAAGCATATTTGCCGAGTACAAGTATTATACGAGTAATACGAGTCAATATCTGTGCTCGGATGGAATAAAATCCTCATTGGGTAGCTGACTGTGTCTGCGTTCTGTGATAGGCTAGTCACAGCGCCCCCTCCCACACATACAGATTTGCTGTGTCCTGCTCTGCTCACTCACTCACTCACAGAACGCTGAGAAGAGAACAGCTCTCTTTTTCTCTCTGTCTCTCCCTCAGTCACTCAGGTTCGCGGGTCTTTTCCGTTAACGTTTAGGGTGTCTTCAGCTTCAGGTTTGTTTTTTATTTCGGTTTTTTTTGCAGTACTTATTAACCAGTAGAGTTCTGGTAAACGTGGGGTTTGTTCAGACGTGGTGCTTGGTAGAACGCGACTAGCGTTGCGTCTCTGCCTGACTGAGATTTGTTTTTCTTTTTTTAACCGTCTGCTCTGTATTAGTTTGTTGTACGGATCAAAAATGTGGTCATGGTGGTCATGTAAATAGCAATCAGAATAAATATAAAAGTAAATAGATGTGAAAAATAAAAGGGGCGAGAGGGGGGGGGAGGTAAGATAAGAAAAAGGAAGAAGAAGATAAGATAAGGAGGAAAAAGGGGGGGGAGGAAGGAAGAAAGGGAAAAGGAAAAAAAGAAAAAAAAAAATAGAAGAAAGTAGGGAAGGAAGGAAAGAAGGAAGGAAAGGAGGGGGAGAGGGCTGAAATTGGTGAGCGTCAGTAAATAGCAACAGCAATAAATAAACGCACAATAAGGGCAAAAGCAAGACGGTAGAGAACAAGCGAGAGGAATAGATAAGGACAGAAAGAGAAAGAAGGGGATACACCAAGGAAGGAGCAAACAGGGGAGAAAATTAAAAAAATAAAGAGAACTGGGGGGGAAGCGCGGGGGCGGGTTTCCGGCCCGGGCGAGAGCGAGATCCAAATCCACTTTCTTTAATTGTGTCTTGTTTCCCTAACGTTATTTATACTGGCAAGCATTTCTCCACTCTGCTGCTACCCATCGTCCTCAACAGCGTCGCGTAGTTGATGACTCATCAAGATGCGGCCGAGCGCGTTATCTTTCGCGTCGAAAGATTCCGGCTGGGAGTAAAAATGGCAGCGTTGGATATTCGCTATGTCCTACTTGAATGGACTGAGGATGTTGATAGAGGGTCCCATAGTATTTTGGACATGGACTGTGTCCGGAATTTTTCAGTTCAAGATTTTCCCGAAAGGACTGGAAAAACCAAGAAGTTGGTGGAATGTCGAAAAGGCCGCCAACCCTGGCCGTTGCACCAAGCCAGAATTATTGACGTGGCAAGTATGTTACACACTAACTTTAGCTGACGTTATGTGGCTAGTTACATACCACATTAAATGGTCTTGCTCGCACTTAAAGAAGTGTAATATGGATCTTGTTAGGTACCTGCTAGCAAGCTTTAGTTTTCTGACGAATGCTAGCTAGCTAGCTGTCCAATTTGCTAATGTTAGCGAAGTTCAATTGGGACTAATGTTAGATTTTGTACCGTTAAACATGATTAGCAACTGTTTGCAGTTCATGATAACATTTCAATGTTATTGCACCAGAATTTGAAAAAACTCCAAATTAAACTGCGTGAGAGATGGAGAAAGAGGGCACACAAGGGCAAACAAAACATCCTCACATCCCAAACTCAAAGTACAGTGAGCAGCAGGGGCAGACTGAGAAGGCTTCAAAGAAAATGGTAACTAACTGCACCAATTGGTGCTTTACTTAAAGTTATCTCCCCCTCTCTCTCTTGTTTCTTGATGTGTGGGCATGTGTGTAGGTTTGTACTTGTGCCATCTATAATGATTTCATGTGCTTTGTTGACAAGATGTATGAGCAAGGTGGTGTAACGTAAGTTAGTAAGAGTTGGGCTAAAAAGTCAGTCTGTCTCTCTCTGTCTCTCAAGGTTGACAATAAAAAGTGAGGGGCTTCCAAATACAAGCACCAGGAGGGTGAGAAGCATAAGGAGGGTCATGACAGACTTTCAAAGAACAAGGTACACCACCAGTCTGCATCCTGTGTGTGTTGTTACATTACAATACATTCATGATTAGTAAGATTTTTATGGGGGATAAGGGAATCTTATTTGTATAGCGCTTTTCATAAGACACAAGTCACACCCAAAGCGCTTCACACATGAAAGGGAGTGGGACTCTATTCACTCCATGCTGATAAGCTACATTTGTAGTTTATCAGCAGTCTACCTGGGGTAGACTGACAGAAGCCAGGCTGCTCACATCTGCACCAACGGTCCCTCTGACCACCACCAACCATTCACACATAGGGATTGGGTGAAGTGTCTTGCCCAAGGACACGACATTATGCACCTGCAGGAGCCAGGATTCGAAGCCCCGACCTTCCGATAATGAGACGACCCGCTCTCCCATCTGCGCCACTGTCGCTGTTAAATTGCGTTTAATGGTAGCTGTTATAAGGTATGAAACCAGCACAATAGGGAACTTTGTCCTCTGTTTCTCCCTCTCCCTCCAAAGGTTGATGTAAAAAAGAGATGTTCTTCTAAATACAACCACGAGGAGGAGGAGGAGAAGGTGACGGCGGAGGAGGAGGAGGAGGAGGAGGATGAGGCGCGACATGACAGACCTTCAAAGAACAAGGTACACTACCAGTCTGCATCCAGTGTGTGTTATTACATTGCAATACAGTAAAGATAAGCAAGACTTTTATAATAAATATATATATATATATATATATATATATATATAATATATTATAATTACCAGTAGCTGTTACAAGGTATGACACCAGTAGGCAATTTTGTCCTCTCTCTTTCTTTCTCTCTCCCTCCCAGTGGGCCAGCGAAGAGGAGGAGCGTATTGGGGATGAAGAGGACATAGTACCATCCTCTAAGAAAAAGGTAGCCTAAATGATGACATCCAGTGTGGGGTGTAGTGCATACATACATTACATGAAATACAAGATGTGGAAGTTTCATGTTTTAAGTAAGGAATAACCACCAGGAGGCCGGACAACCAGTTACAGATAGCCAAGTGGAGGGATTTCTACCCTAGACTTCTTGCCACCTTCCTCTTACACCTCTCGTGACATTCTCCCAGCCAACCAGAATCAACCATTTACAAAAGAAGTTATATAACAATTAGCTGTTGTTCTTCTCTCTCTGTCTCTCTCTCTTTCTTGTAGACAGCTGCTGATTTTAGAAAACACCTGGACGAACAGATGTGGGAGAGAAGGAAACTAGACCAAATGCAAAGAAATTTGCAGGAGTTGAGAAATGAAGTCCATTCTCTTAAAAATGAAAATGCACGTCTGAAAGACATTATCATCATCGTAAGTATTTCTAATTTTAATATTTATTAGCAGGGTTTTTTCTGGAGATAGATAGTGCAGTGGTAGAGAAGTATAAACTTAGAAATTGTATGGGCTGAAACACGTGTTTGACAAAATAAATGCTATGTTGTTAGCTGGTGAGGTAGTGTGGGTGCTCATATAGCCGTTGATAAGATTCAAATTTCAATTATATTTATCTGTCTCTTTCTGGAGGATTTCGTAGAGGGTTAAGAAAAGTCATGGCCTAGAGAACATACAGTTCATGAGAATAAATGATGCTTCTCTGCCTTCAACGGCTCAAGAAGGTAATCGTCTCCAGAAAAAAACCCTGGGGAATTTGAATTTGGGAGAAATTGAGAGAAAGAAAATTGCGTTCACAACCAGGTTTCCTCTGCAGAGCCTTATCAATGGGCTTTGGAGGGTTGTAGCTTGCGTTCACAGCTGCAGGAAATGTCTTTCGAAGAGCAAGGGCACTGAGTTGCTGGGTGCTACTTTGATCTAGTGATTGTCATTATTATTGCTTTTTCTTTATATAACCTCTTTCTAGAAATCCCTCAAATGAAAAGTGACCTTGCCATTATTGCTCAAAAGGTAAGTTCCTTTGATTTTCATTGCTTTTTAAAATTGTTTCTCAAGCAGAACTGTAGAGACTTCAGATGTTGGGCTGATTGATAGTGCTAATTATTTGATGTATTTGCACTTTAATTTATTGAAGATAATAACTATATTTTTCTTCTATGAACAATACTGGAAAGACTCCTGTGGAGGATCTAGATTCCTCCCTCTCAACTTTTGGAGAAGTGCAACCAGTGAGTAACCCCCTTACATTTTTATTTATTTATTTAGTTTACTTGTTACTCAAACAGAGCTATATGGATTTGTATGATATTTCACTGATCACTTTTGCATGTAACTTTAATTTATTGACATGTTTAATGTTTTCCAAGTTCCCCTGTAAATAAGAATCTATAGTGGCTTGCTTGGATGAATAAAAATTGTTGAAGAGTTTTACTATGTTTCTTTCTTCTCCAAGACTCCAGAGAGGAGACCGAGCCCTTTCAAGAGAGTCCCATGGTGACTGAGCGCTTTCGGGAGACACCACAGGTGTGTGTAACCCTTTTATACCTCAGATTTTTCTGTATTTATTTTCTCCAACTGAGCTATAGAGATTTTTATGTTGGGATAGTTAGTGGTAATATGTAATTTACTTGCCCCATATGCATAAAACTGTTGAAGAGTTTAACAATGTTTTTCTTCTCTAACAAGACTGCAGCAACAGCTGAGACCTCAGCGAAAACAAAGGTGAATAACATATTATGTTTTAAGGATGGGTATAAACTGTGTGCTTTGTAGGAGCCAATTAGTGTTATAAGTGACAATCATCATTTACTCCTGCCCCCCTTCGCTCCTCTCCACCCACTGTCTTTTCTCCTTCCCTACTCTCCATCCAACCTCCTCCTTTCCCCCCACCCTGTCCTCCCTCCTTCTCTCCTTTAATAATGTTTAGGGCAAATGATTAACTTGTGTCATATCTTTATCATTAATCTGCATTTATACATAAAACCCTATTAACTATTGGGAAGCTAATCATAAGAATCAATATGAAACATGAAAATGTTTCTAAAAGTTGCCAATAAATTAATATTGTGATGTGAAATTATTTTTCAGATCGAAGTTAAAAAGGGCTCTGGGGGTGTTTTGCCAGGCAGAAGCGTGGAAAGCAGCCCGCCTTGCCACCTCTGCTACTGCCATGGTGCGGAATCTGCTGTTGGGCACTTTTGATTTGGAGACTTTGCTGAAAAGCAACCTGAATGGTACAAAACAACATGTTCCTCATCTCTTCAGTACTTGAAAAAAAAACAAGTCAGTCATACTCTGTGGAATAAATTATGATTGTGAACGGGCATACCATCGCTTTTTTACTTGGCATTTTTGTATTTCCTTGCACCTCAAGAAAATGTGATGTGTATATTAAAAAAATCCTGCTTTCTCCACCTTCATTTTATTAACTTTCACTTTCATACTTAGAAGGTGGGAAGCCAACCAGAGGGGATGGGGAGCAGCTGGTCGCCCTTGAACCAAATTAAAAAGGCAGCCATTATTGGTGAGTAAATGCATTATGCTGAGAAGGGAAAACAAAACTTTTAAGACTTTACAAGTTCACCACTTTAACCATAGCCTACTTGTATCAATGTTTATTAGGCATTAATGGAGACTGCATAAGGTAGGGCACCCATTATTGTTACTGTATCTGCTTGGCAACAATAATACTAATTCATCACTTACTCACTTCCTGATCCTACCTTTCCCCTTCTAAAGCCACATTTCATGGGGTATTGCGCTGTAAGGTGTGTAGTCCTCTATTTTGTAGAACATAGTGTTGCAAATAACCTCATGGCATATTGTTGTTGTCTGAAGTGTTAATAAATAATCATATTCACTCCTCCTTCACCCTTAATCCCCTCTGTCCTGTGTTTGTGCCCTAATTTGATGTTTCCAATCAGAATTTCTTTCAGATTTAGCAGAATCCAATCAGAATCTTCCAATTGACGTGTTTACATGACGCATTTTTATTATGATCTGCCCTTTATCCAAAATATGTGTCCAATCGCAGTTGCACTGTAAGCACTTTGGGTTCCTGATGAAGCACTTATTATTATTATTATTATTATTATACTGTCTTATTATTTTTGTCTTCTCTAGATGCTACATTGAAGAAGTGGCCGGCAGCCTGCCGAGGGCAGATTGGCACATCTATCACCTTCGAAGCTCACGGAGCTGAGAAGATCAACAAGATAAATTGTTTTTTTTTTTTTTCTGTTCAGTGTTTTGTCTTATTTTTGTTCTTGTACTATTTGATTGCTCTTAAGTAAATAAATAATGTAAATTTCTACATTTTAGGTTTTTATTTATGTTGCCTAGTAGCTATGCATTTTAATAATTTTACTAATATATAGGTAAACATAGGTGCATATATAGGTGAACATATAGGCGCATATATATATATGTGCACACATATATGTGCATATATGAAATAACACATATGTGCATATATATGTGCATATATGCACACATATATATGTGCATATATGTATCTATATGGGTACATGTATGCACATATATATGTGCATATATGCACACATATATATGTGCATATATGTACCTATATAGGTACATGTATGCACATATATATGTACACATATATGTACACATATGTGTATATTTTCATTTAACACAGAATTAAGTTGGTGAAAGGGACATGAAAGAGTTAAATGTCACGTGATCATGGTGGAGGGTCACGGGATCACCTGGGAATAGTAATATTAGTCACCTGTTCACCTAGTTTGGTAGCGAGAGGGGGTGAGTCAGGACGATGTATTCTTTGTTGACCATATTCACCTATTTACAACTGTCAAACTCGAAGAAATATCTGTCTGTGCAATAAATGGGACTATTAACAGCTGTTTGCCTCACGGATACTTTATTATATGCGTCGCAAATGCATGGAGCTCCTGCTTCAGCCTCTCAGCGGCCTTTTAACAACGTAGGATAGCCGCTACATTCTGTCAACAAAGATCCTTCACTTCTTGGCGGACACATCGCAAAGATTGAACATCACGTCACGGATTACAGGATTCTGCTCAACTGAGATGAAAGCGAAGCTAAAACGCCAAAGAGAAACGTCCAACAAAGCTCCGAAGAGAAGAACGCAAACAATTACCGCATAGGTAAGCCTGTTGGGCTTTTACTAATGTATTAACGGGCTGTGCTGTATTGGAGAGCGAGCTGTTAGTGTTCGGTACGTTGTTTATCCATTGGGGATGATCGCGCGGTTGTTTTGTTTGTTGTTCGGCTTAATTGGTTATTGTCCAGAGCTCTGGTGTTTGAAATAGGTTGTTTTCAATGCGTTTGTTGTGGAAAATAACGTCGCAATGTTTTTGGAAGTTGATGGTGTTTGTCTACGTTTCGTTGTGATGTTTTGAGAAGTTTGAAGTAAATCGTGATTGTTGTTGATGCGTTGGAAAGCACATAAACATGAGTGAAGCGAGTGCTGATGACGTCATGGAGGGTGAAAAAAGAGTACCCAAACCCACTGTAAAAGTCTTGGCAAACCACATTGAAAGTTTGCAAAAGCAACGAAAAACAAAGGTGAACAAAATTAAAGGGTTGATTCCAAAGATAAAGAATTTGATAACCAGAAAGGAAAATGCCTCTCAGGTGCAAATGCTGTTTGAAACTCTTGTTGAATTGTGTGAAAATGTCAATAAGCTGCATGATATGGTGATTCCCTTACTTCCTGAAGATGAGCAGGAAAAGCAAAATGAATGGTTTTTGAGCATTATGAAATATACTGATACATTTAAAGATGCAGTTCAAAAGTGGTTGAAGATGCCAGAGGAGAATGTTATTCCTGTTCAGTCTGAAACTGGTGCAACACAGGAAGAGTTTACTATTCCTCAAGCTACAGTCCAAGCTTCATCTATTGTTACATCAGATAAATTACAAGATGACATTAAACCTAATGACAGTGTCTCGAATGTGGGGAGCAGATCATCTAAAAATCAGAGCTCAATTAGTGGAAGAAGAACTGGTGTATCATCTACTTCTTCTGTACGTCTCAAAGGAGAAGCGGAGTTGGCTGCATTAAAGGCACGACAAAAATTGTTGAAGGATAAACATGAACTGGAGGATCAAGAGGACCAGCTAAGAAAAAGAAAGGAACAACTTAATCTGCAAGGAGAAATTGAAGTTCAAATTGCCAAACTGAATGTTTTAAAATCTCAGAGTGTGTCAAGCGATAAATCTGGACATTCAGGAGGAAAACGTTCCAATTTGGAGTCAGAGCGAAGGAAAACACAGAGTCTTAATGCCAGTGCTAAATCATTTGTTCCTCCAATGTCAGTAAATGTGAATGGATTAGTGCATGACCAAGTAGGATCCGGAGTAAGGTCTAATGGAGGAGTTGTACAACCCAGAGTACCCTTACAGCCTCCAATAGGGATGCATCATCCTTCTGGACACCAAACAGTGGGGCAAGGGACACAAGGAAATGCATTGCGTCCGCATGTTGAAGACGAAGTGCAGAGCAACATTTGTGGTGTAATGAGAAAGCAAAACGAAATAACAACGCTTTTGTTAGAACAGCAATGTTTGTCATCCTTGCCCAAAAGAGATCTGAAAGTGTTTGATGGTGACCCTTTTCAGTATCATGCATTCATGAGAGCTTTCGTGAACAGTGTTGAGAGTAAGACTGATAATTACAGTGATCGCCTGTATTACCTTGAACAATATACTGTTGGTCCACCAAGGGATTTAGTACAAAGTTGTCAGCATATTGACCCACAAAGGGGATATGTAAGAGCCAAAGATCTGTTGCATGAACATTTTGGAAATGAACAGAAAATTGCATCTGCTTATATGAATAAAGCTCTGTCATGGCCTCAGATTAAAGCTGAAGATGTTAATGCTTTACAGGAATACAGTCTTTTCCTTAGAGGCTGTGGTAATGTCATGGAGGAGGTACAATATATGCGTGAGTTGGATATGCCAGCCAATATGATGAGTATTATAAAGAAACTCCCTTACAGACTTCGGGATAAATGGAGAACAATGGCTTGCGAAATACAAGAAAGACGCAACCGACGAGTTTCCTTCATTGATATTGTTAACTTTATAGAGCATCAAGTCAAAGTGGTAATGGATCCAGTGTTTGGAAATATACAGGATGATCCTGTAGGGGTGAATAAAGATGTGAAGAGAAGTAAATTTCTTTCTCGTCCTGGAATAAAACGAACCAGCTTTGCTACCACTGTGATTGCTGCAAGCAAAGGAAATGAATCTGAAAAAACGGGAAAGGTAGAGGTTGGTCCTGATAAGAAAGAATGTCTCTTCTGTGAAGGTGCACACACATTGGGTATGTGTCCTCAGTTGAAAAAAAGATCCCACAATGAGAAGTTTAGCTTCTTAAAGTCAAATAGAGTTTGTTTTGGCTGTTTGAGCATTGGGCACATAAGCAAAGAATGCAGAAAACGTTTTTGTTGTGATGTTTGTGGTCTTAAACATCCCACTTTGCTACATATCTTTCCAAAGGAAAAGACTCTTGATACAACTGAGAAGAAACCGAAGATGGCAGTGAATGATGTTTTGATTTCCAGTGGTCTTACTGGGGCTGGTGACTATGATTGCAAACTCCCAATTGTGCCTGTACAGATCAAAGCCAAGAAAGGCAGTACAATTGTTACTACTTACGCCTTCTTAGATCAAGGGAGCACAGCTGTGTTTTGTACTGAGAGTTTAATGAGAAAACTTAACCTCACAGGAACCAAAGTGCGGATACTTTTAAGAACTATGGGACAAGAAAAGGTGACTAGTAGCTATGCTCTGTCTGAAATGGAGGTAGCAGGATTGGAGGAGAATGACTTTTGTGAATTGCCTCGAGTTTTCACCCAAGAAAGTATGCCTGTTCACAAGAGGAATATACCTAAAGAAAGTGACCTGCAAAGATGGCCACATTTAAACCGTGTTCATTTACCTGAGATTGAGGCAGGGATTGAGCTGCTGATTGGAACCAATGTTCCTAAAGCTTTGGAACCATTGGAAGTCATCCGCAGTGTGAATGATGGACCCTATGCAATCAAAACAATGTTAGGATGGACTGTTAATGGACCACTATCTGGAGATATTAATAATGTAAAGGATTGTGCTGAAACAGAGGTCATGGTCAATAGAATTTCAGTTCTGAATCTAGAAGACATGTGGCAACAGCAGTTTAAAATGGACTTCCCTGAATGTAGCCAAGATGAACAAACTAGCTATTCAAGAGAAGATCAGAAATTTATGGAAATGGTGACAAACTCTGCTAAGCTGGTTGATGGGCATTATGAGATCGGCTTACCTTTGAGGAAGAGAATTCATATGCCAAATAATCGGAGAATTGTGGAACAACGTGCTTTACATCTAAAGAAGAGACTTCAAAAGGATTCAGTCTTTCTAGCTGACTATAAAGATTTTTTGAAGGATATGGTTTCCAAAGGTTATGCAGAGCAAGTACCTGCAAAGGATTTGATGCGTAGTGATGAACAAATTTGGTATATCCCGCATCATGGTGTCTACCATCCCACAAAGAAGAAAATCCGTGTGGTGTTTGATTGTGGAGCGAGTTTTCAGGGAACATCACTTAATGCTCAACTCTTGCAAGGACCAGATCTCACCAGCTCACTCATTGGAGTGGTGACGAGATTTAGAAAAGAACCTGTGGTGATTATGGCAGATATCGAGTCAATGTTCCATCAAGTAAGGATACCACCTGAGGATGCTGACTTATTAAGGTTTCTTTGGTGGCCTGATGGGGATTTAAGTCAAGACCCTACTGATTTTAGGATGTTAGTGCATCTATTTGGAGCAACATCATCTCCTAGCTGTGCTAATTTCGCTCTAAGGAAATGTGCAGAAGATCATAAGGAAGAGTTTAACAAGGAAACAGTGGATACAATTCTACATTCTTTTTATGTTGATGATTGCCTTGTTTCAGTTGCTACTGTTGAACAAGCAAAGACATTGTGCCAGGAACTTGTATCCATATGTGCCAAAGGTGGATTCAGGCTAACAAAATGGATGAGCAACAGATGTGAAGTCATGGCAGTAATACCTGAGGATCAAAGAGCAAAGACAGCAAAAGACTTGAATATTGATCGGGAATCTCCATTAGTCGAGAGAGTGTTGGGGATGCAGTGGTGCGTTCAGTCTGACACATTTAAGTTCAAGATTGTAATCAAAGATAGACCTATGACTCGAAGAGGAATACTGTCCATGATTAGCTCTGTGTATGATCCTTTGGGAATTGTGAGCCCTGTACTATTGTCTGCTAAGAAAATATTGCAAGACCTCTGCAAAGGAAACTTAGGATGGGATGATGTTTTGCCAGAAATAGTTGTTCAAAAATGGAAAGACTGGCTTCAAGAACTTCATCTTCTGGAAAGCTTTGAGCTTATAAGAGGTTTAAAACCTCCAAATTTTGGTGACATCACCTCTGCACAGTTGCATCATTTTTCAGATGCGAGTAAGGATGGCTATGGAACTGTGACATACTTGCTAACACGCAATATGCATTCTCTAGTACATTGTGCTTTTATCATGGGAAAGTCAAGAGTAGCCCCAATGAAGTGTGTTACCATCCCACGTATGGAGCTCATTGCTGCTACAATGGCAAGTCGTATGGATGTTATATGGAAGAAGGAATTACATCTGCAGCTTCAGGATTCTGTTTTTTGGACAGACAGTGCTTCTGTCCTCAAATACATCAAAAACGAGACTTCACGATTCAAAATCTTTGTAGCCAATCGGGTGACAGAAATTCTCAAGGCTTCACAGGTTTCACAGTGGAGATACGTAGATACAGCAAGCAATCCAGCTGATGTTGCTTCTAGAGGATCGACTGCCAAAGTCTTTCTCAAAAACAGGACATGGACATCAGGTCCTGCCTTTCTTCTTCATCCTGAAAGTGAATGGCCTGCCAACCTGAATGACCTTGAAAACCTTGAAGTGGATGACCTTAAGGTCAAGAAAAGTATTGAGATTAACTCTGTGCAGCTTCATGAAGAGGATGATAAGCTTGCACGTTTCTTTAATCACTTCTCTTCTTGGTTTCGTTTGAAAAGGGCAATGGCTTGGATTTTGAGATTTAAGAAACTGCTCTTATCTCTTAGTCAGAAGAGGAAACAATTGAGACTTGCTTCAGCTCATTCTGCTGGACAACAGGAAAATTTGGAAAAGGAAATGGAGATTTTCAAAGGTCAACTCGAAAAATTTCATCTCTCACCAGAAGAACTAGAGACGGCTGAGTTGGAAATTATTAGACTTTCACAAGAAAAGATGTTTCCTGATGAACTTGCTTGTCTAAAAAGAGGGGAAAGTGTCAAGAAGGGTAGTCACATTTATGGACTTTGTCCTACGTTTAATGATGTTTTGAGGGTTGGTGGCAGATTAAGTAGGGCATCAATGCCTGAAGAATCCAAGCATCCAGTCATTCTAGCAAAGAATTCTCACATCTCTGATATTCTCCTGAGACACATACATGAAGAAGTAGGACATTGTGGTCGTAATCATATGTTGTCTAAATTACGACAAAAATATTGGATTACAGGTGCAAGTACAGCAATAAGAAGTGTACTATCCAAATGTGTTATATGTCGAAGACTGAATTCACTTCCAGGATGCCAACAGATGGCTGATTTACCATCCGACAGAGTCACTCCGAATGAGCCACCATTTACCCGTGTTGGGGTGGATTATTTTGGACCTTTCGAGGTAAAAAGCAGAAGAACTTTGGTGAAAAGATATGGAGTAATTTTTACCTGTTTAGCCATAAGGGCAATACATATTGAAGTGGCACCATCCTTGGACACAGATTCATTCATAAACGCACTTCGACGTTTCATTGCAAGACGTGGTCAAGTCAAAGAACTCAGATCGGATAATGGAAGGAACTTTGTTGGAGCAGAGCGGGAACTAAGAGTTGCTATACAGGAATGGAATCAGGGTCAAATTAATGATGTCCTCCTTCAGAAAGGTATTAAATGGTCATTTAATCCCCCGACTGCATCACATTATGGAGGGACCTGGGAAAGGTTAATTCGATCTGTACGGAAAGTTTTGAATTCCATTTTAAAGGTGCAAAATTTGGACGAAGACAGTTTGCAAACGTTTTTTTGCGAAGTTGAATCTATTATCAATGGTCGTCCAATCACCAAAGCATCCACTGATCCAAATGATCTGGAAGCATTAACACCAAAACACCTGTTGATTTTGAGAACATTACCATCGTTACCACCGGGCGAATTCAAAAAGGAAGATGTCTATGCTCGTAAACGTTGGAGACAGGTCCAGTACATGTCAGACTTGTTCTGGAAGAGATGGGTTCTGGAGTACTTACCACAACTTCAAGAACGTCAGAAATGGTCAAGAGTCAAACGCAACTTTAAACCAGGAGACATAGTGCTTATAGTGGACAATACAGCACCTCGAAACTCATGGCTTATTGGACGCATAATGCAAACATTTCCAGATAGAAGAGGATTTGTGCGTCATGTGCAAGTTAAAACTAAAACCAGCTGTCTGGAAAGGCCAATAACTAAGGTCTGTCTTTTACAAGAAGCAGAAGATGGATAATTTTGTTGCTTGAAATTTTTTGGACTTTTGACAACACTTCAAAACATGAACAATTTTTCTGCCTGACTTTTTGCAGGATTTTTTTCTCTTTTGAAAAGGAAATGGACATTATAAGATGTAAATGCATTATTGATTGTTTTCATGACTAAATTATGGAGTTGTAATTATTACTTGATAATAATTAGGGGCTGGAATGAAAGGGACATGAAAGAGTTAAATGTCACGTGATCATGGTGGAGGGTCACGGGATCACCTGGGAATAGTAATATTAGTCACCTGTTCACCTAGTTTGGTAGCGAGAGGGGGTGAGTCAGGACGATGTATTCTTTGTTGACCATATTCACCTATTTACAACTGTCAAACTCGAAGAAATATCTGTCTGTGCAATAAATGGGACTATTAACAGCTGTTTGCCTCACGGATACTTTATTATATGCGTCGCAAATGCATGGAGCTCCTGCTTCAGCCTCTCAGCGGCCTTTTAACAACGTAGGATAGCCGCTACAGTTGGTATTAATTTACATTTATATAAACCCTATTATAATTATTATTACTGATGTCTGTATGTATGTTTACATTTTCTTTTTTTTTTTTTTTTTTTGTTATTGGTCTATTAATCTGTATTTTCATAATTTAGTATACATTATGTTATATAACTTTGTTTTTTTGTTCTTTTTTGAATTGAAATGACTGAATGTGTGTAAATTTAATCTTATATAATAAAAAAAAAAAAAGACTTTACATCAGTTTCGGGTATTATTTATTATTTATACCGTGACTGCTGTTGTTTTACACTCGTTACCCGATACGCTCAACGTGTTTTTATACATTTTGTATTCCATTTATTAATAAGTGTATTCATTATATCTGTTTCTTTTTCATGTACGCTGCTTTGAGATATTTCTTGGTTTGTTAAATTGTTGCTGCATTATAATGCCTGTTTGTTATAAAAAGTAACTGAATCCATTTCGGTTCAAATTCGGTCAATATATGGCACAAATTAACTTTGTTGAATTAAATAAATGGTCAAATTATACTGAATTCTATCAATTCTCTAGACAGAAATGGGAAAATACAGATGTGTTTACAGATTCTCTCAATTCGTTTTCTAAAGAGGGGTCTACTTAACTGTTCTAGATTGTTTAACACATGTCTGCATTTAAGAAACACAACATAAGTTATGTATGTATTTATTCAATATATTTACACATTTATTCCATTCCTCACTCACACGATCTCTCACTCGCACACACACACTACATTCCTCATCAGTGGCGGTTCTACATTGAATTGCACCCCGGGCGAGAACATCTTTGAGCGATTAGCAAATGCACGCACAGTCATCCGTGAACGTGATACACGTTTCATTTGTTTTTTACGATTCACAAACAAATGCCTTATGATTTTGTAGCGGCTATCCTACGTTGTTAAAAGGCCGCTGAGAGGCTGAAGCAGGAACTCCATGCATTTGCGACGCATATAATAAAGTATCCTTGAGGCAAACAGCTGTTAATAGTCCCATTTATTGCACAGACAGATATTTCTTCGTGTTTGACAGTTGTAAATAGGTGAATATGATCAACAAAGAATACATTGTCCTGACTCACCCCCTCTCGCTACCAAACTAGGTGAACAGGTGACTAATATTACTATTCCCAGGTGATCCCGTGACCCTCCACCATGATCACGTGACATTTAACTCTTTCATGTCCCTTTCATTCCAGCCCCTAATTATTATCAAGTAATAATTACAACTCCATAATTTAGACATGAAAACAATCAATAATGCATTTACATAGCATCTTATAATGTCCATTTCTTTTCAAAAGAGAAAAAATCCTGCAAAAAGTCAGGCAGAAAAATTGTTCATGTTTTGAAGTGTTGTCAAAAGTCCAAAAAATTTCCAGCAACAAAATTATCCATCTTCTGCTTCTTGTAAAAGACAGACCTTAGTTATTGGCCTTTCCAAACAGCTGGTTTTAGTTTTAACTTGCACATGACGCACAAATCCTCTTCTATCTGGAAATGTTTGCATTATGCGCCCAATAAGCCATGAGTTTCGAGGTGCTGTATTGTCCACTATAAGCACTATGTCTCCTGGTTTAAAGTTGCGTTTGACTCTTGACCATTTCTGACGTTCTTGAAGTTGTGGTAAGTACTCCAGAACCCATCTCTTCCAGAACAAGTCTGACATGTACTGGACCTGTCTCCAACGTTTACGAGCATAGACATCTTCCTTTTTGAATTCGCCCGGTGGTAACGATGGTAATGTTCTCAAAATCAACAGGTGATTTGGTGTTAATGCTTCCAGATCATTTGGATCAGTGGATGCTTTGGTGATTGGACGACCATTGATAATAGATTCAACTTCGCAAAAAACCGTTTGCAAACTCTCTTCGTCCAAATTTTGCACCTTTAAAATGGAATTCAAAACTTTCCGTACAGATCGAATTAACCTTTCCCAGGTCCCTCCATAATGTGATGCAGTCGGGGGATTAAATGACCATTTAATACCTTTCTGAAGGAGGACATCATTAATTTGACCCTGATTCCATTTCTGTATAGCAACTCTTAGTTCCCGCTCTGCTCCAACAAAGTTCCTTCCATTATCCGATCTGAGTTCTTTGACTTGACCACGTCTTGCAATGAAACGTCGAAGTGCGTTTATGAATGAATCTGTGTCCAAGGATGGTGCCACTTCAATATGTATTGCCCTTATGGCTAAACAGGTAAAAATTACTCCATATCTTTTCACCAAAGTTCTTCTGCTTCTTACCTCGAAAGGTCCAAAATAATCCACTCCAACACGGGTAAATGGTGGCTCATTCGGAGTGACTCTGTCGGATGGTAAATCAGCCATCTGTTGGCATCCTGGAAGTGAATTCAGTCTTCGACATATAACACATTTGGATAGTACACTTCTTATTGCTGTACTTGCACCTGTAATCCAATATTTTTGTCGTAATTTAGACAACATATGATTACGACCACAATGTCCTACTTCTTCATGTATGTGTCTCAGGAGAATATCAGAGATGTGAGAATTCTTTGCTAGAATGACTGGATGCTTGGATTCTTCAGGCATTGATGCCCTACTTAATCTGCCACCAACCCTCAAAACATCATTAAACGTAGGACAAAGTCCATAAATGTGACTACCCTTCTTGACACTTTCCCCTCTTTTTAGACAAGCAAGTTCATCAGGAAACATCTTTTCTTGTGAAAGTCTAATAATTTCCAACTCAGCCGTCTCTAGTTCTTCTGGTGAGAGATGAAATTTTTCGAGTTGACCTTTGAAAATCTCCATTTCCTTTTCCAAATTTTCCTGTTGTCCAGCAGAATGAGCTGAAGCAAGTCTCAGTTGTTTCCTCTTCTGACTAAGAGATAAGAGCAGTTTCTTAAATCTCAAAATCCAAGCCATTGCCCTTTTCAAACGAAACCAAGAAGAGAAGTGATTAAAGAAACGTGCAAGCTTATCATCCTCTTCATGAAGCTGCACAGAGTTAATCTCAATACTTTTCTTGACCTTAAGGTCATCCACTTCAAGGTTTTCAAGGTCCTTCAGGTTGGCAGGCCATTCACTTTCAGGATGAAGAAGAAAGGCAGGACCTGATGTCCATGTCCTGTTTTTGAGAAGGACTTTGGCAGTCAATCCTCTAGAAGCAACATCAGCTGGATTGCTTGCTGTATCTACGTATCTCCACTGTGAAACTTGTGAAGCCTTGAGAATTTCTGTCACCCGATTGGCTACAAAGATTTTGAATCGTGAAGTCTCGTTTTTGATGTATTTGAGGACAGAAGCACTATCTGTCCAAAAAACAGAATCCTGAAGCTGCAGATGTAATTCCTTCTTCCATATAACATCCATACGACTTGCCATTGTAGCAGCAATGAGCTCCATACGTGGGATGGTAACACACTTCATTGGGGCTACTCTTGACTTTCCCATGATAAAAGCACAATGTACTAGAGAATGCATATTGCGTGTTAGCAAGTATGTCACAGTTCCATAGCCATCCTTACTCGCATCTGAAAAATGATGCAACTGTGCAGAGGTGATGTCACCAAAATTTGGAGGTTTTAAACCTCTTATAAGCTCAAAGCTTTCCAGAAGATGAAGTTCTTGAAGCCAGTCTTTCCATTTTTGAACAACTATTTCTGGCAAAACATCATCCCATCCTAAGTTTCCTTTGCAGAGGTCTTGCAATATTTTCTTAGCAGACAATAGTACAGGGCTCACAATTCCCAAAGGATCATACACAGAGCTAATCATGGACAGTATTCCTCTTCGAGTCATAGGTCTATCTTTGATTACAATCTTGAACTTAAATGTGTCAGACTGAACGCACCACTGCATCCCCAACACTCTCTCGACTAATGGAGATTCCCGATCAATATTCAAGTCTTTTGCTGTCTTTGCTCTTTGATCCTCAGGTATTACTGCCATGACTTCACATCTGTTGCTCATCCATTTTGTTAGCCTGAATCCACCTTTGGCACATATGGATACAAGTTCCTGGCACAATGTCTTTGCTTGTTCAACAGTAGCAACTGAAGCAAGGCAATCATCAACATAAAAAGAATGTAGAATTGTATCCACTGTTTCCTTGTTAAACTCATCCTTATGATCTTCTGCACATTTCCTTAGAGCGAAATTAGCACAGCTAGGAGATGATGTTGCTCCAAATAGATGCACTAACATCCTAAAATCAGTAGGGTCTTGACTTAAATCCCCATCAGGCCACCAAAGAAACCTTAATAAGTCAGCATCCTCAGGTGGTATCCTTACTTGATGGAACATTGACTCGATATCTGCCATAATCACCACAGGTTCTTTTCTAAATCTCGTCACCACTCCAATGAGTGAGCTGGTGAGATCTGGTCCTTGCAAGAGTTGAGCATTAAGTGATGTTCCCTGAAAACTCGCTCCACAATCAAACACCACACGGATTTTCTTCTTTGTGGGATGGTACACACCATGATGCGGGATATACCAAATTTGTTCATCACTACGCATCAAATCCTTTGCAGGTACTTGCTCTGCATAACCTTTGGAAACCATATCCTTCAAAAAATCTTTATAGTCAGTAAGAAAGACTGAATCCTTTTGAAGTCTCTTCTTTAGATGTAAAGCATGTTGTTCCACAATTCTCCGATTATTTGGCATATGAATTCTCTTCCTCAAAGGTAAGCCGATCTCATAATGCCCATCAACCAGCTTAGCAGAGTTTGTCACCATTTCCATAAATTTCTGATCTTCTCTTGAATAGCTAGTTTGTTCATCTTGGCTACATTCAGGGAAGTCCATTTTAAACTGCTGTTGCCACATGTCTTCTAGATTCAGAACTGAAATTCTATTGACCATGACCTCTGTTTCAGCACAATCCTTTATATTATTAGTATATCCAGATAGTGGTCCATTAACAGTCCATCCTAACATTGTTTTGATTGCATAGGGTCCATCATTCACACTGCGGATGACTTCCAATGGTTCCAAAGCTTTAGGAACATTGGTTCCAATCAGCAGCTCAATCCCTGCCTCAATCTCAGGTAAATGAACACGGTTTAAATGGGGCCATCTTTGCAGGTCACTTTCTTTAGGTATATTCCTCTTGTGAACAGGCATACTTTCTTGGGTGAAAACTCGAGGCAATTCACAAAAGTCATTCTCCTCCAATCCTGCTACCTCCATTTCAGACAGAGCATAGCTACTAGTCACTTTTTCTTGTCCCATAGTTCTTAAAAGTATCCGCACTTTGGTTCCTGTGAGGTTAAGTTTTCTCATTAAACTCTCAGTACAAAACACAGCTGTGCTCCCTTGATCTAAGAAGGCGTAAGTAGTAACAATTGTACTGCCTTTCTTGGCTTTGATCTGTACAGGCACAATTGGGAGTTTACAATCATAGTCACCAGCCCCAGTAAGACCACTGGAAATCAAAACATCATTCACTGCCATCTTCGGTTTCTTCTCAGTTGTATCAAGAGTCTTTTCCTTTGGAAAGATATGTAGCAAAGTGGGATGTTTAAGACCACAAACATCACAACAAAGACGTTTTCTGCATTCTTTGCTTATGTGCCCAATGCTCAAACAGCCAAAACAAACTCTATTTGACTTTAAGAAGCTAAACTTCTCATTGTGGGACCTTTTTTTCAACTGAGGACACATACCCAATGTGTGTGCACCTTCACAGAAGAGACATTCTTTCTTATCAGGACCAACCTCTACCTTTCCCGTCTTTTCAGATTCATTTCCTTTGCTTGCAGCAATCACAGTGGTAGCAAAGCTGGTTCGTTTTATTCCAGGACGAGAAAGAAATTTACTTCTCTTCACATCTTTATTCACCCCTACAGGATCATCCTGTATATTTCCAAACACTGGGTCCATTACCACTTTGACTTGATGCTCTATAAAGTTAACAATATCAATGAAGGAAACTCGTCGGTTGCGTCTTTCTTGTATTTCACAAGCCATTGTTCTCCATTTATCCCGAAGTCTGTAAGGGAGTTTCTTTATAATACTCATCATATTGGCTGGCATATCCAACTCACGCATATATTGTACCTCCTCCATGACATTACCACAGCCTCTAAGGAAAAGACTGTATTCCTGTAAAGCATTAACATCTTCAGCTTTAATCTGAGGCCATGACAGAGCTTTATTCATATAAGCAGATGCAATTTTCTGTTCATTTCCAAAATGTTCATGCAACAGATCTTTGGCTCTTACATATCCCCTTTGTGGGTCAATATGCTGACAACTTTGTACTAAATCCCTTGGTGGACCAACAGTATATTGTTCAAGGTAATACAGGCGATCACTGTAATTATCAGTCTTACTCTCAACACTGTTCACGAAAGCTCTCATGAATGCATGATACTGAAAAGGGTCACCATCAAATACTTTCAGATCTCTTTTGGGCAAGGATGACAAACATTGCTGTTTTAACAAAAGCGTTGTTATTTCGTTTTGCTTTCTCATTACACCACAAATGTTGCTCTGCACTTCATCTTCAACATGCGGACGCAATGCATTTCCTTGTGTCCCTGGCCCCACTGTTTGGTGTCCAGAAGGATGATGCATCCCTATTGGAGGCTGTAAGGGTACTCTGGGTTGTACAACTCCTCCATTAGACCTTACTCCGGATCCTACTTGGTCATGCACTAATCCATTCACATTTACTGACATTGGAGGACCAAATGATTTAGCACTGGCATTAAGACTCTGTGTTTTCCTTCGATCTGACTCCAAATTGGAACGTTTTCCTCCCGAATGTCCAGATTTATCGCTTGACACACTTTGAGATTTTAAAACATTCAGTTTGGCCATTTGAACTTCAATTTCTTCCTTGCAGATTAAGTTGTTCCTTTCTTTTTCTTAGCTGGTCCTCTTGATCCTCCAGTTCATGTTTATCCTTCAACAATTTTTGTCGTGCCTTTAATGCAGCCAACTCCGCTTCTGCTTTGAGACGTACAGAAGAAGTAGATGATACACCGGTTCTTCTTCCACTAATTGAGCTCTGATTTTTAGATGATCTGCTCCCCACATTTGAGACACTATCATTAGGTTTAATGTCATCTTGTAATTTATCTGATGTAACAATAGATGAAGCTTGGACTGTAGCTTGAGGAATAGTAAACTCTTCCTGTGTTGCACCAGTTTCAGACTGAACAGGAATAACATTCTCCTCTGGCATCTCCAACCACTTTTGAACTGCATCTTTAAATGTATCAGTATATTTCATAATGCTCAAAAACCATTCATTTTGCTTTTCCTGCTCATCTTCAGGAAGTAAGGGAATCACCATATCATGCAGCTTATTGACATTTTCACACAATTCAACAAGAGTTTCAAACAGCATTTGCACCTGAGAGGCATTTTCCTTTCTTGTCATCAAATTCTTTATTTTTGGAATCAACCCTTTAATTTTGTTCACCTTTGTTTTTCGTTGCTTTTGCAAACTTTCAATATGGTTTGCCAAGACTTTTACAGTGGGTTTGGGTACTCTTTTTTCACCCTCCATGATGTGATCATCAGCACTCGCTTCACTCATGTTTGTGTGCTTTCCAACGCATCAACAACAATCACGATTTACTTCAAACTTCTCAAAGCATCACAACGAAACGTAGACAAACACCAACTTCCAAAAACATCGCGACGTTATTTTCCACAACAAACGCATTGAAAACAACCTATTTCAAACACCAGAGCTCTGGACAATAACCAACTAAAGCCGAACAACAAACAAAACAACCGCGCGATCATCCCCAATGGATAAACAACGTACCGAACACTAACAGCTCGCTCTCCAATACAGCACAGCCCGTTAATACATTAGTAAAAGCCCAACAGGCTTACCTATGCGGTAATTGTTTGCGTTCTTCTCTTCGGAGCTTTGTTGGACGTTTCTCTTTGGCGTTTTAGCTTCGCTTTCATCTCAGTTGAGCAGAATCCTGTAATCCATGACGCGATGTTCAATCTTTGCGATGTGTCCGCCAAGAAGTGAAGGTCTTTGTTGACAAAATGTAGCGGCTATCCTACGTTGTTAAAAGGCCGCTGAGAGGCTGAAGCAGGAACTCCATGCATTTGACAGTTGTAAATAGGTGAATATGATCAACAAAGAATACATTGTCCTGACTCACCCCCTCTCGCTACCAAACTAGGTGAACAGGTGACTAATATTACTATTCCCAGGTGATCCCGTGACCCTCCACCATGATCACGTGACATTTAACTCTTTCATGTCCCTTTCAGATTTGATTCTGTGAAATTTAGATTTGAATAAACACAGAAAGTTGGCCATCCCATCGCTCACCCCCTACCAACCACGACAAACAATATAACACACACCGGATATAAAGGAAAGGGGGGGGAAACAACAAAACACGTGATTACAAATAACCAATAAGAAGATAAATGAATTAAGGCCACTACAGCTGGGTTAACCGTCATATTGGTTTTGACATTGGCTGTCATGAGGCCATTATAACTGTCATGAATCTTTTTCTGACCACTTTTTTTCCAGTGGTACAAATTGAATGTCAGTAAAATATCATCAAGTGTTAATACTCTGTCAAATTGTTTTATAACAATGTCATGTATAGGCCTACTTTTCTTGACCTCAACTACAGTGGTACAATTACATTTTAATGACAAATTCAATTTGTACCACTGTAGTTTAGGTCAAGAAAAATATGACATAATTTACTTTTTTCGAGGGGGGGGGGGGGGCGCTCAAAGATGTTCTCGCCCGGGGTGCAATTCAATGTAGAACCGCAGCTGATGAGGAATGTAGTGTGTGTGTGCGAGTGAGAGATCGTGTGAGTGAGGAATGGAATAAATGTGTAAATATATTGAATAAATACATACATAACTTATGTTGTGTTTCCCCACATGGAAAAAAACTATATAAACATATATGTTTTAATATAGGTTTTGATATAGGTTTTTAATATATGTGACATATATAAAATTGGCCGTTTTCCTATATTATATGTACATATATGCACATATGTGTACATATATGTGTACATATATATGTGCATACATGTACCTATATAGGTACATATATGCACATATATATGTGTGCATATATGCACATATATATGTGCATACATGTACCCATATAGGTACATATATGCACATATATATGTGTGCATATATGCACATATATATGCACATATGTGTACATATATAGGTACATATATGCACATATATATGTGTGCACATATGCACGTATATATGCGCCTATATGTTCACCTATATATGCACCTATGTTTACCTATATATTAGTAAAATTATTAAAATGCATAGCTACTAGGCAACATAAATAAAAGCCCAAAATGTAGAAATTTACATTATTTATTTACTTAAGAGCAATCAAATAGTACAAGAACAAAAATAAGACAAAACACTGAACAGAAAAAAAAAACAATTTATCTTGTTGATCTTCTCAGCTCCGTGAGCTTCGAATTGATAGATGTGCCAATCTGCCCTCGGCTGGCTGCCGGCCACTTCTTCAATGTAGCATCTAGAGAAGACAAAAATAATAAGACAGTAATAATAATAATAATAATATAGTGCTTCATCAGGAACCCAAAGTGCTTACAGTGCAACTGCGATTGGACACATATTTTGGATAAAGGGCTGATCATAATAAAAATGCGTCATGTAAACACGTCAATTGGAAGATTCTGATTGGATTCTGCTAAATCTGAAAGAAATTCTGATTGGAAACATCAAATTAAGGCACAAACACAGGACAGAGGGGATTAAGGGTGAAGGAGGGGTGAATATGATTATTTATTAACACTTCAGACAACAACAATATGCCATGAGGTTATTTGCAACACTATGTTCTACAAAATAGAGGACTACACACCTTACAGCGCAATACCCCAGAAATGTGGCTTTAGAAGAGGAAAGGTAGGATCAAGAAGTGAGCAAGTGATGAATTAGTATTATTGGTGCCAAGCAGATACAGTAACAATAATGGGTGCCCTACCTTATGCAGTCTCCATTAATGCCTAATAAACATTGATACAAGTAGGCTATGGTTAAAGTGGTGAACTTATAAAGTCTTAAAAGTTTTGTTTTCCCTTCTCAACGCAATGCATTTACTCACCAATAATGGCTGCCTTTTTAATTTGGTCAAGGGCGACCAGCTGCTCCCCATCCCCTCTGGTTGGCTTCCCACCTTTAAGTATGAAAGTGAAAGTTAGTAAAATGAAGGTGGAGAAAGCAAGTTTTTTTTTATATACACATCACATTTTCTTGAGGTGCAAGGAAATACAAAAATGCCAAGTAAAAAAGCGATGGTATGCCCGTTCACAAACATAATTTATTCCACAGAATATGACTGACTTGTTTTTTTTTCAAGGACAGAAGAGATTAGGAACATGTTGTTTTGTACCATTCAGGTTGCTTTTCAGCAAAGTCTCCAAATCAAAAGTGCCCAGCAGCAGATTCCGCACCATGGCAGTAGCAGAGGTGGCAAGGCGGGCTGCTTTCCACGCTTCTGCCTGGCAAAACACCCCAGAGCCCTTTATAACTTCGATCTGAAAAATAATTTCACATCACAATATTAATTTATTGGCAACTTTTAGAAACATTTTCATGTTTCATATTGATTCTTATGCTTAGCTTCCCAATAGTTAATAGGGTTTTATGTATAAATGCAGATTAATGATAAAGATATGACACAAATTAATCATTGCCCTAAACATTATTAAAGGAGAGAAGGAGGACAGGGTGGGGGGAAAGGAGGAGGTTGGATGGAGAGTAGGGAAGGAGAAAAGACAGTGGGTGAAGAGGAGCGAAGGGGGCAGGAGTAAATGATGATTGTCACTTATAACACTAATTGGCTCCTACAAAGCACACAGTTTATACCCATCCTTAAAACATAATATGTTATTCACCTTTGTTTTCGCTGAGGTCTCAGCTGTTGCTGCAGTCTTGTTAGAGAAGAAAAACATTGTTAAACTCTTCAACAATTTTATGCATATGGGGCAAGTAAATTACATATTACCACTAACTATCCCAACATAAAAATCTCTATAGCTCAGTTGGAGAAAATAAATACAGAAAAATCTGAGGTATAAAAGGGTTACACACACCTGTGGTGTCTCCCGAAAGCGCTCAGTCACCATGGGACTCTCTTGAAAGGGCTCGGTCTCCTCTCTGGAGTCTTAGAGAAGAAAGAAACATAGTAAAACTCTTCAACAATTTTTATTCATCCAAGCAAGCCACTATAGATTCTTATTTACAGGGGGGGCTTGGAAAACATTAAACATGTCAATAAATTAAAGTTACATGCAAAAGTAATCAGCCAAACATCATACAAATCCATATAGCTCTGTTTGAGTAACAAGTAAACTAAATAAATAAAAATAAAAGTGCAAGGGGGTTACTCACTGGTTGCACTTCTCCAAAAGTCGAGAAGGAGGAATCTAGATCCTCCACAGGAGTCCTTCCAGTCTTGTTCATAGAAGAAAAATATAGTTATTATCTTCAATAAATTAAAGTGCAAATACATCAAATAATTAACACTATCAATCAGCCCAACATCACAAGTCTCTACAGTTCTGCTTGAGAAACAATTTTAAAAAGCAATGAAAATCAAAGGAACTTACCTTTTGAGCAATAATGGCAAGGTCACTTTTCATTTGAGGGATTTCTAGAAAGAGGTTATATAAAGAAAAAACAATAATAATTACAATCACTAGATCAAAGTAGCACCCAGCAACTCAGTGCCCTTGCTCTTCGAAAGACATTTCCTGCAGCTGTGAACGCAAGCTACAACCCTCCAAAGCCCATTGATATGGCTCTGCAGAGGAAACCTGGTTGTGAACGCAATTTTCTTTCTCCAATTTCTCCCAAATTCAAATTCCCCAGGGTTTTTTTCTGGAGCCGATTACCTTCTTGAGCCGTTGAAGGCAGAGAAGCATCATTTATTCTCATGAACTGTATGTTCTCTAGGCCATGACTTTTCTTAACCCTCTACGAAATCCTCCAGAAAGAGACAAATAAATATAATTGAAATTTGAATCTTATCAACGGCTATATGAGCACCCACACTACCTCACCAGCTAACAACATAGCATTTATTTTGCCAAACACGTGTTTCAGCCAATACAATTTCTAAGTTTATACTTCTCTACCACTGCAATATCTATCTCCAGAAAAAACCCTGCTAATAAATATTAAAATTAGAAATACTTACGAGTGCATTTTCATTTTTAAGAGAATGGACTTCATTTCTCAACTCCTGCAAATTTCTTTGCATTTGGTCTAGTTTCCTTCTCTCCCACATCTGTTCGTCCAGGTGTTTTCTAAAATCAGCAGCTGTCTACAAGAAAGAGAGAGAGAGACAGAGAGAAGAACAACAGCTAATTGTTATATAACTTCTTTTGTAAATGGTTGATTCTGGTTGGCTGGGAGGATGTCACGAGAGGTGTAAGAGGAAGGTGGCAAGAAGTCTAGGGTAGAAATCCCTCCACTTGGCTATATGTAACTGGTTGTCCGGCCTCCTGGTGGTTATTCCTTACTTAAAACATGAAACTTCCACATCTTGTATTTCATGTAATGTATGTATGCACTACACCACACACTGGATGTCATCATTTAGGCTACCTTTTTCTTAGAGGATGGTACTATGTCCTCTTCATCCCCAATACGCTCCTCCTCTTCGCTGGCCCACTGGGAGGGAGAGAGAAAGAAAGAGAGAGGACAAAATTGCCTACTGGTGTCATACCTTGTAACAGCTACTGGTAATTATAATATATATATATATATATATATATATATATATTATTATTATTATAAAAGTCTTGCTTATCTTTACTGTATTGCAATGTAATAACACACACTGGATGCAGACTGGTAGTGTACCTTGTTCTTTGAAGGTCTGTCATGACGCGCCTCATCCTCCTCCTCCTCCTCCTCCTCCGCCGTCACCTTCTCCTCCTCCTCCTCGTGGTTGTATTTAGAAGAACATCTCTTTTTCACATCAACCTTTGGAGGGAGAGGGAGAAACAGAGGACAAAGTTCCCTATTGTGCTGGTTTCATACCTTATAACAGCTACCATTAAACGCAATTTAACAGCGACAGTGGCGCAGATGGGAGAGCGGGTCGTCTCATTATCGGAAGGTCGGGGCTTCGAATCCTGGCTCCTGCAGGTGCATAATGTCGTGTCCTTGGGCAAGACACTTCACCCAATCCCTATGTGTGAATGGTTGGTGGTGGTCAGAGGGACCGTTGGTGCAGATGTGAGCAGCCTCGCTTCTGTCAGTCTACCCCAGGTAGACTGCTGATAAGCTACAAATGTAGCTTATCAGCATGGAGTGAATGAACCCCCCTCCCTTTCATGTGTGAAGCGCTTTGGGTGTGACTTGTGTCTTATGAAAAGCGCTATACAAATAAGATTCCCTTATCCCCCATAAAAATCTTACTAATCATGAATGTATTGTAATGTAACAACACACACAGGATGCAGACTGGTGGTGTACCTTGTTCTTTGAAAGTCTGTCATGACCCTCCTTATGCTTCTCACCCTCCTGGTGCTTGTATTTGGAAGCCCCTCCCTTTTTATTGTCAACCTTGAGAGACAGAGAGAGACAGACTGACTTTTAGCCCAACTCTTACTAACTTACGTTACACCACCTTGCTCATACATCTTGTCAACAAAGCACATGAAATCATTATAGATGGCACAAGTACAAACCTACACACATGCCCACACATTAAGAAACAAGAGAGAGAGGGGGAGATAACTTTAAGTAAAGCACCAATTGGTGCAGTTAGTTACCATTTTCTTTGAAGCCTTCTCAGTCTGCCCCTGCTGCTCACTGTACTTTGAGTTTGGGATGTGAGGACGTTTTGTTTGCCCTTGTGTGCCCTCTTTCTCCATCTCTCACGCAGTTTAATTTGGAGAGTTTTTTCAAATTCTGGTGCAATAACATTGAAATGTTATCATGAACTGCAAACGTTTGTCTAATCATGTTTAACGTTACAAAATCTAACATTAGTCCCAATTGGACTTCGCTAACATTAGCAAATTAGGTAGCTAGCTAGCTAACATTCGTCAGAAAGCTAAGCTTGCTAGCAGGTACCTAGCAAGATCCATTTTACACTTCTTTAAGTGCGAGCAAAACCATTTAATGTGGTATGTAACTAGCTACATAACGTCAGCTAAAGTTAGTGTGTAACATACTTGCCACGTCAATAATTCTGGCTTGGTGCACCGGCCAGGGTTGGCGGCCTTTTCGCCATTCCACCAGCTTCTCGGTTTTTTCAGTCCTTTCAAGAAAATCTTTAACTGAAAAATTCCGGACACAGTCGATGGCCAAAATACTATGGGCCCCTCTATCCTCACCCTCAGTCCATTCAAGTAGGACATAGCGGATATCCAACGCTGCCATTTTTACTCCCAGCCGTTATCTTTCGGCGCGAAAGATAGCGCGCTCGGCCGCATGCGGATGAGTCATCAACTACGCGACGCTGTAGAGGCCGATCGGTAGCAGCAGAGTGGAGAAATGCTTGCCAGTATAAATAACGTTAAGGAAATAAGACGCAATTAAAGAAAAGCAATAGATATGGATCCAGTACGTTATGGATCCTCTCACTTAATTGCCATAGTTAAATACCATAAAATGCCAATTACATGTGATACCAATTTCACGTGTTCACACATACATAAGTTCTTGCATAATTATTTTTTTAAAGTTAGTTCTTAGTTATTGCCTTGATAATAGAAAATATGAGCTAGGCATCATGTATGACAGTTGCCAAAGTGAGATATGAGCTACAAAATGACCAGATCCTGCCACGAGAGCTATATAGGAGACATATCTGGTATGTACAATAGCTTATCTGTATCTGTATCAGTATCTGTTAACCTATGAATTATCTGTATCTGTATCCGTACGGGGTATGCAATCGGGACACAGCAAATCTGTATGTGTAAGGGAGGGGCGCTGTGACTAGCCTATCACAGAACGCAGACACAGTCAGCTACCCAATGAGGATTTTTATTCCATCCGAGCACAGATATTGACTCGTATTACTCGTATAATACTTGTACTCGGCAATATGCTTTATCCGTACCGGATACTCGTTTCAGCCGAGTATCCGGCTCAACTCTAATAGGAGACATATCTTGTATGTACATATAGGGCTTATATGGGGATATAAAGAAGCAATACAGGAGACCTATATGGCCTGTATATGCACATATATGCACCTCAATTTTGCCTATATGTGGCATATATACGCCTATATGCAGCATATATATTATCATATATGTGCATATATGCTGTATATATGCAGCATATATGTGCATATAAACTGCATATAGGTTTCATATATGCGCATATATCCTCATATAGGTTCTTTCCATGTGGGTCTTAAATGCAGACATGTGTTAAACAATCTAGAACAGTTAAGTAGACCCCTCTTTAGAAAACGAATTGAGAGAATCTGTAAACACATCTGTATTTTCCCATTTCTGTCTAGAGAATTGATACAATTCAGTATAATTTGACCATTTATTTAATTCAACAAAGTTAATTTGTGCCATATAATAACCGAAATGGATTCAGTTACTTTTTATAACAAACAGGCATTATAATGCAGCAACAATTTAACAAACCAAGAAATATCTCAAAGCAGCGTACATGAAAAAGAAACAGATATAATGAATACACTTATTAATAAGTGTAATACAAAATGTATAAAAACACGTTGAGCGTATCGGGTAACGAGTGTAAAACAACAGCAGTCACGGTATAAATAATAAATAATACCCGAAACTGCCGTAAAGTCTTTCGATTTATTTCAGACAGGAAGTGACGTCAGTTTCGCGCATGCGTGTTTCCGGACGGATCGGGTAGCAACAGGCTAACAGCAGCAGCACACAGAGACTGAACGTCGATGACCGACACGATTGTGAAGCAGTGACGGGAAAATACTGAAGCAGCTGCGGGCCTGTCCGTCACTACTCAGGCTAATGTACATAGCGGACATCCTCATGAATCCTCAGTTTTACAGATGTTTGATGTTTGTCGTCTTTCGTTGGGACAGTGAGGGGCAGATCGGGTCACTATGAGTCTGAGGGGTCTTGTCTCCCCGTCACTATAGTGCTGTCTGCGCGCCTGTATGCGCTGTTTGCTGTGACCGCTTTCAATGAGTCTGTTGACGAACAATGTGACATTTCAGACGTTTAAAACTCAACTAATCGCGGAGAAGTTCAGGGAACGAATTTATTATAAGACGCCGCTGTATCGTTTCAAATCCGTTCAGAGAGAATGAACGACCGGCGGATTCTCTCGTTAAGTTTCATTTCAAGGATTCTTGACGGTCTTGTGAACATGCGGAAAAGTGTCATTATTACAAACTAAAAACTTTAAAAGCTCAAAACTTCTGTGATTTAAAACACCAGACAGTTTTATAACCTGAGGGTCTTGTTGTAACCGGTCAAATCAAAGTCCTTCAGAAGTTATTGAATTATTTAACTCTCATTCTTTTCAATTTAATCAGTTTATTATTCTGAATTTCGATTTGCAGCCTATTTCTGTCGGTTGTGCAAAAATATTGATAGACTACAGCGCAATATTTTTTCATGATAGTGTATCGATAATCAAACTGCTACAATCTGTGATATTTTTAATTGTTTTTCATCGTCATATATGCTACAGTACATATGGCCAATGTCTCAAGAGGGAGACTTTTTATTTGTATTACATTTTATTAGTAAAAATCTATTACGAAATGTATAGTATGAAAATCTATTGCATTGTGATTTATGGTGATATGTATCGTATCACAAGGCCTTTGTCAATACACAGCGCAAATATAATGAGAGTTAAAGTTAGAAACACTGTAAATAATAAGCAGTTGAATATTTATCCATCATGAATAAGACCAAAGAAATTGAACATTGTTAGATGTTTTTATGACAACTGCTCTCACTTTGCTTGGGTTTCTGTAGTTGATTTGTGATGTGGCCGAGATGTTTTTGTCATTTATGTTACACATGGAGATAAATGTTGGTATTTGATATAGTGAACAGCATCTTGGTCAACAATTGTTGTTTTTAGTGATGTTATATAAGTGAAGCTGAGTTGAGTTATTGAAAATGTCTCTCTTAACATCTCCAGTTCACACCAACAGTGATTGACACCTTCAGTAAAGCTCCTCCTACATCAAACCACCAATAAATACCAGAAAGCAACAAGCAGAAGAATCACTTCAGGTGTAAGAACTGAAATCTTCACACAGTTGTTGGAGTTTGTGGAAGAGAAGCTTGATAACACGAGAGATCCAGAACTACACACAACAGAAACTCAGAGGACTAAAGAACACAGAGGTTGGTTTCTGTTTTTAAATCTTTATTTCTGACAGTGGAGGAATTATTAAGCTTTAATTTATTTGATTAACCACAAATGCAGAAGATTAGAACTGAAAGTGAATCACTAAACTGCATAAAATGATCATAACTTGATCTGGTTGTGATCTGGTAAAGGTTCAATAGAATCACATGTTTGGCTATAAGGTGACCATCGTTCTGCTTTGAGTTTGTAGAGCACAGCATTTTGACCCTTTTTCACATTTTCATCAGTCTGTTGGTTTTTTTATCGTCTTATTGAAAAGAAAACATGCATTTGTTCTTTTACTCGACTACATGAGACACAGTCTGTTGGTTTTTAGTTGTCATTCTTTCTTTTACTCGACTATATTTTTGGGGGCATCGTTTCTGCTGTACTGAACTTAAAGTGACAGCAGCTTTATAAATCTCAGTCTGTTATTATTGTTAATAAAACAACAAAAGACAAAGAAAATCGTCACTCAATGCTCTTGACTGGTGTGACTCTAATAAGGATTGATCTATATTCAATTTATACAGTGAAGACTGTGTAATGTTATTTCACATCTGATGACTTTATTTTGTACCTGAAAATATTTTGCATTGATTCTTGATTTATACTTGATTCATTCAATCCAAACCATTGAGATATCATGGCATTAATTATTTTATTAACTATTATAATAAACATACCTTTGCTCTCTGGATTGCACAATGAATACATTTTGTCAATCAAATACAAATTTCAATAATGTACAGTCTAAGCTCATTTTATGTTGTAATTTAAACAGAGTAAAGTTAAAATATTCTCTTAGGATGTGGTCGTCTTATATGGCAAACACTTTTATCCAAAGCAATACTCAGTGCACTGAATGACTGTTCCCTGAAAATGAAACCATGATCTTGTCTTGTGATATTGTTTTGTACAATTGTAAAACTGTGTTTAACAGATAGTTTTGTTCACTTCAGATATGATGGAAGTGAATAAGGACAGTCAAGATGAAGTAAAAGATGCTGATCAGAAACATCAACGTGCACAAACGTTGCAGAAAGGTTCACTTGAAGAAAATCTGAGAACAGGAGACAAAAAGAGAGAAAGACAGCACGTGAGAATTCACACCGGAGAGAAACCTTACGCATGTCTACAGTGTGGAAAGACTTTTACAAAAACAGGTCACCTAAAAATTCACATGAGATTCACACTGGAGAGAACCGGGGAAACCTAAAGATTCACATGAGAATTCACACTGGAGAGAAACCTCACGCATGTCTTCAGTGTGGAAAGAGTTTTACACAAACAGGTGACCTGAAGATTCACATGAGAATTCACACTGGAGAGAAACCCCACGCATGTCTTCAGTGTGGAAAGAGTTTTACACAAACAGGTCACCTAAAGATTCACATGAGAATTCACACTGGAGAGAAACCTCATGTATGTCTACAGTGTGGAAAGACTTTTACAAATACGAGTCACCTTAAGACTCACATGAGAATTCACACTGGAGAGAAACCTCACGCATGTCTTCAGTGTGGAAAGAGTTTTACACAAACAGGTGACCTAAATATTCACATGAGAATTCACACTGGAGAGAAACCTCACGCATGTCTACAGTGTGGAAAGACTTTTACAAATACGAGTCACCTTAAGACACACATGAGAATTCACACTGGAGAGAAACCTCATGTATGTCTACAGTGTGGAAAGACTTTTACAAATACGAGTCACCTTAAGACTCACATGAGAATTCACACTGGAGAGAAACCTCACGCATGTCTACAGTGTGGAAAGAGTTTTACAAAAACAGGTCACCTAAAGATTCACATGAGAATTCACACTGGAGAGAAACCTCACGCCTGTCTACAGTGTGGAAAGACTTTTACAAATACGAGTCACCTTAAGACACACATGAGAATTCACACTGGAGAGAAACCTCACGCCTGTCTACAGTGTGGAAAGACTTTTACAAATACGAGTCACCTTAAGACTCACATGAGAATTCACACGGGAGAGAAACCTCACGCATGTCTACAGTGTGGAAAGACTTTTACACAAACAGGAAGCCTTAAGACTCACATGAGAATTCACTGGTGAGAAACCCTTTGTGTGTCATCAGTGTCTTTTGCATGACTAGAGTGTGGAACGATTTATGAGTAACCTCAAGAAGCATACGAGTACTCAGAGCGGAGAGAAACATTTCACAATAAAGATATTTAAGTTCTAGTTGTTTAAACCATAAAAACTTAGATCCAATGTTCATCTTATATGGCAAGCATATTTTACAGGTAATATTCTGTATTTTTTTACAGAATTTCCCAAGTTTTTCATTAAACAGTAAAATGTTGTTGTTTTATAGATATTTGCTGTAATTTAAAGTTTTAACATTGAAATGACAGTATTGTAATTTACAATTACGTCAAAATTATGTTTTTAAAGGCATTTCATACTATTTTTACAGATTACATTTTTTTTTACAGAACAGTACTGTAAATGTTTTATTGATTATTTTCCTGTTCATGACAGAAATGTATGTAAAATTACATAAATCAGTAAATTGAAAGTGTTTTAAATGTATCCCCCTTCTGAATGTTCCCTCCAGGAATAACTTTCTCCAGCGTGCGATGTCTGTTTATTTTCGACCAGTGATTAAGCACATTATAGCAAACTCCAAATGCTGCAAATTAACTATATTTATAATTTGTTATAAATTATCATAAAAAATGTAAATGTGGTTTATTTAGGGTTTTACCATGCCCTGGCAGGCCATGCCTATACTGTAAAAAAAACGTAAAAAAACGGTAAATCTCTGGCAGCAAAATTGCCAGACGGATTCCGTCAAATAACAATACAAAAAACCGTTAAAATACAGAGAATATTTTAGTCATAATTCATTCAATTATAGTATATTACTGTTAATAATTTTTATTAAACTGTAGAAAAACAGATCAATTATGTGAAAAGACATTAAAAACAACTACCTTTCAGGTTAATCTCTGTTAATGTATGGCTTTTATTTGTGACTTTATTAAGTTTCTGTGTAATTATACAGTAATGTACTATTAAAATATAGCTTATCTTTGTAAAATAACCGAGAACAATGGATAAAACCCCAATAAGTACATAAAGTCAAAGACAAAAATATTAAATAAATATATTTTAACAAAATGATTGGACAATGGAAAAATAATCATCAAATGTTGTTTCTCCCAGTAAAACAAAAACTATAAAAATGTAACAAGTCCCTCTAATGAAAGAGAACAGTAATTTTTGTGAATTGCAAACAAACGTTTAATGTTAATTGGACAGTAGAAATACAAGCAGAGCATGAAAACATAGCTACATTATGATAATAAAGGCCTTCTTAAGCAAAGAGATGTGTTTGTAAGAAAAATATCCATATTAATAACTTATAATCGAAATGATCTAGCTTCTGCCAGACGACCGTATGCATTCATATGATGTCAGAAGAATCGTCCATCATAGATTACACAGATTTCAGATTAAAAACAGTCCTCCATTTCCACACCTGGGTTGCCATGGTCATCTGATGTAGATCCACAAGCACAGGTTTATCTATAATCTGAAATCACAAAAGAGGGACATATTATAAAATACTATTTAAATTTAGGGTTAGGACAACACCTTTCCATGAATGACTCTTGCATAGTTCACCTTTAAGGTGTAATGGATTAGTTAAAGCATTCTTTTAAATTCACAAACTCATTATTGAGGAAAACTGATTCCCCTTTTCCACCAAGGCAGAGCTGGTGCTGGTTCTGAGCCAGAGCCTAGTTTCAAATCCGTTCTTTGTTTTTCCACACACAAAGCTCCGAACCAGAAAGAGTAGTAGCACCAGATTCGTTTCTGGTCTAGAACAGAGCCAAGTAAGAACCGCTTGCGTCAGGGGCTGGGTTACCGTGACCAACAAGACGAATAGAAACTTGTGAGCGCCATTTTTAAATAGCAGCATGTCGAGTTTATAGCAGCTTGATTATAATATCCTTTTTATGTAAGTTACTGCAAGCTGCACGAACGCATTTGATTCGCAGTGTTTGGATGCCGATGTATCTTTCGCAAACCCATGAGCATCCATAGTAACGCAACCGATCGAAACTGTGGGAGTGTTTGAAGATCATTTGACTCCTTGTGCTTTTGGATCGCTTTGGCAGTGCTTCGAAGTTTTGATCGGTCTGTGAGAAGATGCATCTCGAACATCGTGTGTTTGGTGCTGCATTGCTTCTGTAAGGTGCCCGCTAAACACAGTGGTCACTAATAATGCTCAAGACAGCTGACAAATCTGTGACTATACCAATCAACCAAGTGCTACACTGTCATGAAAGGTTATTGTTAGCAAGTGTTATAAGCTTTAATATCTGAAAGAAAACTGAATTTAGTTCTGTGAATGTAAAAACAAGGCATTGCATTTTTAAAGTTTAAATTTATGTTATCAACAAGAAGCCCTCTAGAGGATTTTAGATATTTTGGTAGCCCTCGCTTACAAAAAGGTTGGAGACCCCTGCTCTGAACTTTGATCCAGGAGAGCAACACTGCTATTGGCTGGTTATTATGTCAAAAGACGCAAAACTCAGCAGCAGTTGCAGGAGTCCACATCATGTGAAAGGCATTAATCTGCTGAGTATGCACAGTAATGTGGTACAGAGATGAGGAAAATGTGATTTTATTGTGCTATATTATTGTTTTTAATGTATTGGGCATTATTGGTTTCTCTCCACACAAGACGCAGAAACTTTTGAAGTCTTTAAAGGTCGATTACATGCAAAAAAAGCCAAACCTAGAGATTTAGTTTTTAAAAGATTGAAGATTTTAAACTATCTATTTTTTCAGACCTAACATTTCTGATTGCTGGTAAAATATGACACCGATGACTCTATTATTCATGAAGATAAACACTTAAATGCATGTGGGAATAAGCATGTCTGATGTTTTTATTTTTTAAAATAATATATAAAATGAGTTTCCAAAAGTAACATTTAGAAGCTCAGTCCAGTGGTTTAGGTGTAGTGGTTAGGAAATCATGATCAGGCTGAATCTCCATCACGGGTCTCCTCTCTTTTCTGATGACGTGTACAGACCCTGTCAGGTTCATCCCTTACTCTATATACACTGAAATCCTTCATTCCTATCAGTTGCCCAAAGGTCATTTCATGAATCTGTTTTGAGCCGCAGTGTAACAGGTTTGGATCAGCAAATGATGCCTTTAAACAGTCCCATTATAAATATGACTGAAGATTGTTGACTTGTGCAGATTCAGGTCATTTGGCTTCAGTGCTGGTAGGTGCACATTAGGTCAAACACCATCTGAGAGATGTAATCGATCAGCTTCCTTATCGATTCAATTACTTTTTGCTTAATATTATTACTATTATTAATCCGGGTCCTGTAATGCAGTATATGACATTAGTGAAGACTGAAATACACATACTATATACATTGATATGATCATGACTGCATTATCTTTAGTTTCTTTCTATAATATTTATTGGTAAGAAACAGTGATACAAACTGGGGACTTAAGAGACTGAAATACCACAAATTTGCAAATGGCAGGACAAACTGCATTTCTATATATACTGTATATATACATATGCACTGTCTGAGCTTTTATATATATACAATATGGTGTACAAATCGATTCCTGAATTCTACCTAGTACAGTCTTCCAATCTGATGTGCACAACTGACAGCTCTGGGTCACTCTTCAGTCCTTTTGAACTCCTCCCCCTCAATTTCCTGCAATTAGAAAAATATTGAGTACACCATATTGTCCTTGAATACATACACACACAATTAAACCGTAGCTATAAAATAAAGAGAATACATGTGAACTACTTTTGACCTCTTTATTATATACTTAATACTTTTTTAACCCAAATCAAAGAAAATTTGACTTAATATAGCAGGTTATTTTTGCACTATATAAAAATACTGATTCAAGATCATTTAAAAGCTAAAGTATATTAATGATAGATAATCCGTGCAAGAATTAATACATGAGTATACATGAACATGTAAAGAGGCAGATCTGTACAGATTACAGAACTTCTGTTAATGTGACATGTGCTAGAAGTTTCCGCCTATGTCTGTCTGCACTTTCTATTTTAAAACGTTTACTTCCAGCATTTTAAATGGCGTGGTCAAAAGCTTAGTTGTATTCAAAGGCAACTAAACCTCTGCAACCAACGATGTTCATTGTGTACCAATGGCTGCGGTCGGCCAGGGACTATTTATTCCAGCGGAAGGATCGCCATTAGGTATTTTACTAACTGTGAAAGCAAAGAAGGAGTTGCGGGCACAACGCGAAGCAGGAAAAGCGCTTCAAACATGATTTATTCACGATACAACAGAGCCTCTCATAACTTATTTGCTTACTTTAATGCTCCTTACCTGATCAAATGTATTACTGGATGATCGATCAGACGCCGTGGAGGCCGTAACCTTGTTTTAAATGCGAGCGGAAACAGTTAAGCAGCGCAGTCAAGTTCAGAAACATGTCAGAATATCCCTACACGCGGGTTATTACACCGAATTAACATTAATCGGTTAAACAGCATCGCCTAGCCCAGCACACCCAAGTACCGGTAATAAGGAGCGAGAGGACGCGGAAGATAAAATGTCACACATAAAAGTTAGTCTATCGTCAATTTTCGTATTAAAAAATACAAATGTGACGCAAAATATAACGTTACTGTTGCTCAGGCTGTTGTTCATTCAGTTGTACCAGTGAAAATAAAGAAATGCTTGTGAAATCATTGTCGAATACTTAAATGAAAAAGACAACCTGTCTAGAAATACATGACAACCTGAAGACATCTGTCTTGATGTAAATATATTAAGCTATTGAAGGCTGCAAAACAGTTCTAAAATACAGTGACATGGGCCCTAACATTCGCTAAACATATATGATCGAGAAATCATAATAAATATATACTATAAAACATTTAGAAGACAATTAACTTAACATACCTGCTTGTGTGGATGATATCCGCTCCCTCAGAAACGATCCCAAATGGCGGGAGTCACGCGCATGCGCATTGATGAATCCTTAGCAAATTCTCTTCTGTAATATATCTGTCTAGAAAATATCGAACTAAATATAACAAAATCATTTTCTATTCACTAGTCTAATCAAATTTTTTTAAAGTACATCAAAAAATATTTCGAAATGACACCATTTTGGTTTGTTCAGATGCGCTTCTAAAGAAAAATGAAACTCTACGTTTTTTTACGTCGTTATAAATACTTGAGTTATCATTGAAAATGCAACAAATATTACATTTTAGTATTTATTTATCTTAATCAATACATGCACAACATAAACACCGCTGTAGGTTTTTTTCAACATTTTCAAGTTCACACATCAACCAATTTTTTTTTATCAGTGTATCTAATCTCCAGACCCCTGGCCCTGAGTGATGGAAATAATCTATTTGTTATTTTCGTTGTGTCTGGGTTTGACAATTTGGCAAGCAGCTAATTTTTACAGTTATTGAATAAAGCATGTTTGTACATTTATGCCCACATCTCTGAAATTCCTTTGGTAATTAACCGATGTCCTTATACTTTAATTCCGAAGGCGGTTGGGCCTCGGAGAGATGTAGACGTGTCTACCTGAGCTCTCCCACATGAACCTTTAAAAACTCTTTTTTTTTTTTCTGTTCGAAGCCATTCAGACACTGTGTAGATTGGTAAAATGAGAATTTTTGTTTCTATTCTGTTAATTGAGGTGAGCTGCGTATAAACACGTCGGACCGGAGGAACCAGCAGAAACCACGAGCTCGGGACAGTCAAGTATATTGCAAGCAATAAATGCAAAGAAACGAACTGCTGGCGAAAATGGATGAGAAAGCAGAGATGCAAAATGAAGAAATACGCAAGCAAATCAGTGGTTTGAGAGACGAACTAAAGGGAGCAATCGATCAGGCCAACATCAAAACTAATGCGCTAGAGGAGCGCACCGCAGGCTTGGAAATAGCAGCTAACACTCACTCGGATGCTGTCGCTAATAGCACTGAGTTGGACATTATCAGACATGGGTTCTGCAGATGGAATGAATAGACCTGCGACTAAATTTGTGAGCTGGAACGTGAGGGGACTCAATCATCCTGTAAAGCGAAGTAAGGTGTTTTCTCATTTAAACAAATTAAAAAGCAGAGATAATATTCCTACAGGAAACACACCTTCGCACAACAGACATTCCAAAATTGAAGAGAGGATGCGTATCCAGGGGCGATTCTAGGATTTTCATTTTAGGGGGGCTCAGCCCCCAATAAGGGTATGATTAAAAAAATATTATTTGACTATTAGGGTAGGTTTTTATACTTCTAAACTTATTGCTATCCACTATTTCATTGTATTCGAGAAGTGTATGTATAAGAATATAGACAAAACATGTATTAATGTAATTGTCTATTGGAAATATGTTTAATCTGTTCTATATTTATTTCTATTTGCCACTTCTATAAATCAATTACTTAAAATAAAACACAAATCCCTTTACTCTACTCTTACTCTAATGTATCATGATACACTAATGATTCATTATTACTTAATACAAAAAACATTTAATATTACAAAACAAAACAACTCCACATGATGTTTCTCTCTCTGTGCCATTTGTTGCTTTCAGACAATGATGTGTGTATTTAACAATTTCTGGGCATGGCTGCACAATGTAATGCCGAGATACACAATAATATGTTTTAAATTTTAAAAAGTAGATTAAAATAAATCATGATCGTTTTCTAAAGTATGTTTTCATAGGTGTTAATCGCTTCATTTTTGTTGGAAGAAAAAACAACTACCCCCCTTAGCGAAGACGTACTGGTATTGGATGAGAAACCCAACCGTGTATTGGTCCAGTAACATTATTTAAACTGCAATTAGAAGAACTGCACCGATGCAGATGTCATAGCATAGCAATAAATGCACACACACACATCACACACACACACACACACACAACTCTGATGTTCGCTCTGCTCGGCGCCCCTGCGGATTGAAAAACGCGCTGATCCACGCAGACTCAGATCAGGGGAGGAGACGAAACTAGACGCAGCGCGCCGCCGTTACAAATTCGTTTTTAAAGGGGAATGAAGCGATCACATATTAATTAATCAAAGAATTTTTAGGGGGGCTGGGCAGAAGTTTAGGGCTGAAGCCCCCCTAAAAAGGGCCTAGTGACGCCCCTGCTACTGATTCTCTTAAGGACGCACATTGTTAATCTACTGTGTACTAACCTTGTCTTCTGTCCAGTGTGTGCTCATCCGAGTTGGTGATCGCTGGTTAGATCTCCTTGGACTGTCCCCTCGGTTTTTACTCCTGCCTGCCTGTTTACGAGTTGCTTCACCCCTATGATAAAGTTCGCCCCTCGGTTGACGATTGCCTGTCCCTCTTCTGAACTGTCATTGCCCCACTGGACTCTGTTCGCGGATCGACCGACCCCAGCCTTCTCGACTACCTCCGTATTTATTATTTCCGAGCTTGGCTCGAGTGTGACTCTCATTTGACTTTGTCCTTAATAAACTTTTAAGTTCCACCTGCACTCTCTCTCAGATTGTGACAATAATTCCTTGGCCAATTCAGTAAGACAGAATCAGACAAGATATATATATATAAATGTATTAACTGGATTAGTTTATCTAATGAGATAAACCACAGTCACTGATAAAGAAACAAACAATCAATCATTCAAATTAACTAAATTATGAAAAAGGTAAAGAAACAACTTAACCAAATAATAACTGTAAAGAGCCAACCCCTTCAGCTCCATTCAAGCAGTTTCAAATACTGAGGGAGAAGTTATAAAGCCTAGTTTCCTTCAGTATAATATATAATATGGTCTTAACATGATGCACATTTTCTGTTGGATCAGATGAATTCAGAGGGATTTGGTCTGATGTATTCAGAGTTGAGTCAGTCTTAGCACAAGAGATGAACACAAAACACAGGAGCGCAGTGAGGAAGATATAACAATGATAAAACATGTTTAGTTCATATATACTGAGACTCAAAATCCTGATTTGTATGTTTGTCCTGAAAGGTTTGTTTCATTAGTGACATTAGCCTAACAGTGAAAACACATCCATTGGTGTTAATAGAGCTGCCGGTCTTCTGCTGATGATCATGAACGTTTTCTTTTTGTTTCAGTATAACAGACACATCAGTGTTAACAGCTGTCATTATTCTACACCCATAGTTCCCATTTTCACCTCCTTCATTATGCTGATATCTTAAACTCTCATGGAAATGTCCTCACAAAACAGATGTTTGTGTTTTAAATAGGCAGAATTTGATATCGATTGTAAAAGCTCAAAACTTCTGTGATTTAAAACACCAGACAGTTTTATAACCTGAGGGTCTTGTTGTAATCGGTCAAATCAAAGTCCTTTAGAAGTTATTGAATGATTTAACTCTCATTCTTTTCAATTGAATAGTTTTTTTATTCTGAAATGCAATTTGCAGCCAATTTCTGTCGGTTGTGCAAAAATATCGATAGACTACAGCGCAATATGTTTTCATGATAGTGTATCGATAGTCCAACCACTACTATCTGTGATATTTTTCATTGCGTTTTATCATCATATATGCTACAGTACATATGGCCAATGTCTCAAGAGGGAGCAGCATGACACCAGAGTGGGAAACTTTAATGGTTTCTACTGGTATGTGAGTGTTGGGATGAAAAAAACACCTCAGCAAGTTGTATTTTAAGCTCTATTTTTGAAATTTTTATTTGTAAAAATATATTGTCGCCAACACCTGTAAACTTGTGTTTTTCCATCTTAAAAATAAATCTAAACGTCGTCATGTGCTGTTACCATCAGATCTAGAGAAGCTTATACATGCCTTCATGACATCAAGGCTAGATTACTGTAATGCACTATTAGGCCTATTACAAAAACTCCAACTGGTCCAAAATGCGGCAGCTCGAGTTCTTACACGTACAAAAAAGTATGAGTATATTAGCCCGGTTCTGTCAACCTTGCACTGGTTACCTATAAATATAAATTAACTTTAAATTCTGCTTATTCCCTATAAAGCCCTGCATGGTCCTCACTATTTGAGTGAACTTCTCTTGTATTTCATTCCTTCACGTCCACTACGCTCTCAGGCGTCCGATCAGTTGGTAATACCTAGAATTTCAAAATCAAGTGCAGGTTTGGAACAGTCTTCCTCGCACTGTCAGACACACTCTGTCAGTTTAAATCTAGACTAAAGTGGCAACTTTAAGATTTATAATCTTGCATACACTACAGTATTATAATATAAATATATTCTGAAAGGTTTAGTCTGCACTACTTAGATCAACCGGAACTAGGAACACTTCCAATAACAACTGATGCATTTGTTGCATCAAAGAGGGCAGAACATCACTCTACTCTCAGCCAGTCTTGTCTCATTGTTCCAAGGTTACTAGTGCGGGCAAGATGCGGTCCATGCCCAGACCTGACAAAAGCTGTGATAAGAGCTGGACAAAGGACTCTAGAAATGTCCGGCCGCTTTTAGATAATGATAATATTAAATCTAATTATCACTGTCGAGCTTGTGCAGAGGCTGCAGCTTTTGCCAGAGGCGAACTGGAATCCCCTGGTTAGGCCTGGTTTCCCTCTGAGGGTTTTTTTCTCCTCCAATGGGGGAGCTGCTAGATTTTTAAAGTTTTATGTAATGAACACTGCATATAGGAATTTATAGTCTGTCTGATATCTGACCTAATTTTGACTTGCATAACCTTTTATGTTTTGCTTATAGTTAATGTTTTCTTTTACAGCTGCTTTGTAACAATGAAAATTGTAAAAAGCGCTATATAAATAATGCTGACTTGACTTGATATTGCAAAATGTATAGTATAAAACTCTATTGCATTGTGACTTATCTATGGTGATATGTATCATATCACAAGGCCTTTGTCAATACACAGCGCTAATATAATGAGAGTTAAAGTTAGAAACACTGTAAATAATAAGCAGTTGAATATTTATCCATCATGAATAAGACCAAAGAAATTGAACATTGTTAGATGTTTTTATGACAACTGCTCTCACTTTGCTTGGGTTTCTGTAGTTGATTTGTGATGTGGCCGAGATGTTTTTGTCATTTATGTTACACATGGAGATAAATGTTGGTATTTGATATAGTGGACAGCATCTTGGTCAACAATTGTTGTTTTTAGTGATGTTATATAAGTGAAGCTGAGTTGAGTTATTGACAATGTCTCTCTAACACCTCCAGTTCACACCAACAGTGATTGACACCTTCAGTAAAGCTCCTCCTCCATCAAACCACCAATAAATACCAGAAAGCAACAAGCAGAAGAATCACTTCAGGTGTAAGAACTGAAATCTTCACACAGTTGTTGGAGTTTGTGGAAGAGAAGCTTGAGAACACGAGAGATCCAGAACTACACACAACAGAAACTCAGAGGACTAAAGAACACAGAGGTTGGTTTCTGTTTTTAAATCTTTATTTCTGAAAGTGGAGGAATTATTAAGCTTTAATTTATTTGATAAACAACAAATGCAGAAGATTAGAACTGAAGGTGAATCACTAAACTGCATAAAGTGATCATAACTTGATCTGGTTGTGATCTGGTAAATGTTCAATAGAATCACAGGTTTGGCTATACGGTGACCATCGTTCTGCTTTGAGTTTGTAGAGCACAGCATTTTGATCATTTTTTTCACATTTTCATCAGTCTGTTGGTTTTTTATCGTCTTATTGAAAAGAAAACATGCTTTTGTTCTTTTACTCGACTACACGAGACACAGTCTGTTGGTTTTTAGTTGTCATTCTTACTTTTGCTCGACTATATTTTTGGGGGCATCGTTTCTCCTGTACTGAGCTTAAAGTGACAGCAGCTTTATAAATCACAGTCTGTTATTATTGTTAATAAAACAACAAAAGAAAATCGTCACTCAATGCTCTTGACTGGTGTGACTAATAAGGGTTGATCTATATTCAATTTATACAGTGAAGACTATGTAGTGTTATTTCACATCTGATGACTTTATTTTGTACCTGATTTGCATTGATTCTTGATTTATACTTGATTCATTCAATCCAAACCACTGAGATATCATGGCAGTAATTATTTTAATTATAAAACACATAATTCTGTAAAAAAAATGATTATAATAAACATACATTTGCTCTCTGGATTGCAAAATTAATTTTTTATAGTTTTGTTTCTTTTTCTGCTGAAAATGTCATTACTGTAGTCTGAGTGAATTTTATGTTGTAATTTAAACAGAGTAAAGTTAAAATATTCTCTTAGGATGTGTTCATCTTATATGTCAAAACCCTTTTATCCAAAGCAATACTCAGTGCACTGAATGACTGTGTTCCCTGAAAATGAAACTATGATCTTGTCTTGTGATGTTGTTTTGTACAATTGTAAAACTGTGTTTAACAGATAGTTTTGTTCACTTCAGATATGATGGAAGTGAATAAGGACAGTCAAGATGAAGTAAAAGATGCTGATCAGAAACATCAACGAGCACAAAGATTCCAGACAGTTTCACTGGAAGAAGCTCTGAGAACAGGAGACAAAAAGAGTGAAAGACAGCACACGAGAATTCACACCGGAGAGAAACCTCACGCATGTCTAAAGTGTGGAAAGAGATTTACAGCTACGAGTAACCTTAAGACACACATGAGAATTCACACCGGAGAGAAACCTCACGCATGTCTAAAGTGTGGAAAGAGATTTACAGCTACGAGTAACCTTAAGACACACATGAGAATTCACACTGGAGAGAAACTTCACGCATGTCTACAGTGTGGAAAGAGCTTTACAGTCTCGAGTAACTTGAAGACACACATGAGAATTCACACTGGAGAGAAACCTCATGTATGTCTACAGTGTGGAAAGAGTTTTACAGATCCGAGTAGCCTTAAGTCACACATGAGATTTCACACTGGAGAGAAACCTCATGTATGTCTACAGTGTGGAAAGAGTTTTACACAAACAGGTGACCTTAACAAACACATGAGAATTCACACCGGAGAGAAACCTCATGTATGTCTACAATGTGGAAAGAGTTTTACAGATCTGAGTAGCCTTAAGTCACACATGAGATTTCACACTGGAGAGAAACCTCATGTATGTCTACAGTGTGGAAAGAGTTTTACACAAACAGGTGACCTTAACAAACACATGAGAATTCACACCGGAGAGAAACCTCATGTATGTCTACAGTGTGGAAAGAGCTTTACAGTCTCGAGTAACCTTAAGACACACATGAGAATTCACACTGGAGAGAAACCTCATGTATGTCTACAGTGTGGAAAGAGTTTTACACAAACAGGTGACCTTAACAAACACATGAGAATTCACACTGGAGAGAAACCTCATGTATGTCTACAATGTGGAAAGAGTTTTACAGATCCGAGTAGCCTTAAGACACACATGAGAATTCACACTGGAGAGAAACCTCACGCATGTCTACAGTGTGGAAAGACTTTTACAGAAACAGGAAGCCTTAAGAGACACATGAGAATTCACACTGGAGAGAAACCTCACGCATGTCTACAGTGTGGAAAGACTTTTACACAAACAGGAAACCTTAAGAGACACGTGAGAATTCACTGGTGAGAAACCCTTTGTGTGTCATCAGTGTCTTTTGCGTGACTTCAGTGTGGAAGGATTTATGAGTAACCTCAAGAAGAACTCAGAGCGGAGAGAAACATTTCACAGTTGAAGAAACACAAGATAACACTTACTGTTCTAGTTGTGTTTGTCTTTAATCTGTACTGTGTCATCATACATGTTTTACAGGAGACTGTATAAAAGAAATGCATCAGATCAAGCTTTAAAACTTGTTTTGTAATGTATTTAAGTTCTAGTTGTTTAAACCATAAACACTTAGATTCAAGTTTCAATCAAATCATTTTCTCTTAGGAGGTGTTCATGATATATGGAAAACACTTTTATCCAAAGCAATACACTGCCCTGAATGGCTGGATTCCTAAAATTTTTTATTATATAATATTTTATTAATAAATTAACAAGGATATTGACGAAGCACAGTTAAAAATAAACCTGTCTAATGTGTTATTTGTAATGTAGAATCTGAACTCACCCTCACACAAATCATGATCTGGATCATTTGGTTCTTTGAACGCACCTGTTGTGTACGATTAGCATATCTGGATTAAATCGTCTGGGATCATTGCACGCTCAAGTGCAGTTTGGAAAGGCAGCGTACTGTATATCAATAGAAGAACTAGTGATCAGCAACACTGCTATTGGCCGGTTGTTACGTCAAAAGATGTAAAACTCAGCAGCAGTTGCAGGAGTCCACATCATGTGAAAGGCATTAATCTGCTGAGTATGCACAGAAATGTAGTAAAGAGATGAGGAAAATATTATTCTATTATGTTATATTTTAGTTTTTAATGTTTTGTTCATTATTGATTTCTCTCCACAAAATTCACAAGATGAAAAAAACTTTTTGAAGTCTTAAAAAAGTTTAATTACATAAAAAAAGTAAAACCTAAAGATTAGAGATAGAGATAAACGACACATTTTTTCAGACCGAACATTTCTGATTGCTGGTATAAAATGACACTGATGACTCTCTATTATTCATGAAGATAAACACTTAAATGCATGTGGGAATAAGCATGTCTGATGTTTTTATTTTTTTTAATAATATATAAAACGATATTCCAAAAGTAACATTAAGAAGCTCAGTCCAGTGGTTTAAGTGTAGTGGTTAGGAAATCATGATCAGGCTGAATCTCCATCACGGGTCTCCTCTCTTTTCTGATGAAGTGTACAGGCCCTGTCAGGTTCATCCCTTAGACTCTATATACACTGAAATCCTTCATTCCTATCAGTTCCCCAAAGGTCATTTCATGAATCTGTTCTGACTTGAGCCGCAGTGAAACAGGTTTGAATCAGCGCATGATGTCTTCAAACTGTCCCGTCATAAATATGACTGAAGATTGTTGACTTGTGCAGATTCAGTTTCTACAGTATGTTCTACAATGAGGAATGTAGTGTGTGTGTGCGAGTGAGAGATCGTGTGAGTGAGGAATGGAATAAATGTATAAATAAATTGAATAAATACATACATAACTTATGTTGTGTTTCTTAAATGCAGACATGTGTTAAACAATCTAGAACAGTTAAGTAGACCCCTCTTTAGAAAACAAATTGAGAGAATCTGTAAACACATCTGTATTTTCCCATTTCTGTCTAGAGAATTGATACAATTCAGTATAATTTGACCATTTATTTAATTCAACAAAGTTAATTTGTGCCATATATTGACCGAATTTAAACCGAAATGGATTCAGTTACATTTTATAACAAACTTAAAACAAACAGGCATTATAATGCAGCAACAATTTAACAAACCAAGAAATATCTCAAAGCAGCGTACATTCAAAAGAAACCGATATAATGAATACACTTATTAATAAATGTAATACAAAATGTATAAAAACACGTTGAGCGTATCGGGTAACGAGTGTAAAACAACAGCAGTCACGGTATAAATAATAAATAATACCCGAAACTGCCGTAAAGTCTTTCGATTTATTTCAGACAGGAAGTGACGTCAGTTTCGCGCATGCGTGTTTCCTGACGGATCGGCTAGCAACAGGCTAGCAGCAGCACAAAGAGACTGAACGTCGATGACCGACACGATTGTGAAGCAGTGACGGGAAAATACTGAAGCAGCTGCGGGCCTGTCCGTCACTACTCAGGCTAATGTACATAGCGGACATCCTCATGAATCCTCAGTTTTACAGATGTTTGATGTTTGTCGTCTTTCGTTGGGACAGTGAGGGGCAGATCGGGTCACTATGAGTCTGAGGGGTCTTGTCTCCCCGTCACTATAGTGCTGTCTGCGCGCCTGTATGCGCTGTTTGCTGTGACCGCTTTCAATGAGTCTGTTGACGAACAATGTGACATTTCAGACGTTTAAAACTCAACTAATCGCGGAGAAGTTCAGGGAACGAATTTATTATAAGACGCCGCTGTATCGTTTCAAATCCGTTCAGAGAGAATGAACGACCGGCGGATTCTCTCGTTAAGTTTCATTTCAAGGATTCTTGACGGTCTTGTGAACATGCGGAAAAGTGTCATTATTACAAACTAAAAACTTTAAAAGCTCAAAACTTCTGTGATTTAAAACACCGGACAGTTTTATAACCTGAGGGTCTTGTTGTAACCGGTCAAAGTCCTTCAGAAGTTATTGAATGATTTAACTCTCATTCTTTTCAATTTAATCAGTTTTTTATTCTGAATTTCGACTTGCAGCCAATTTCTGTCGTTTGTGCAAAAATATCGATAGACTACAGCGCAATATTTTTTCAGGATAGTGTATCGATAATCCAACCACTACAATCATTGATATTTTTAATTGTTTTTCATCGTCATATATATGCTACAGTACATATGGCCAATGTCTCAAGAGGGAGACTTTTTATTTGTATTACATTTTATTAGTAAAAATCTATTACAAAATGTATAGTATAAAAATCTATTGCATTGTGAGTTATCTATGGTGATATGTATCGTATCACAAGGCCTTTGTCAATACACAGCGCTAATATAATGAGAGTTAAAGTTAGAAACACTGTAAATAATAAACAGTTGAATATTTATCCATCATGAATAAGACCAAAGAAATTTAACATTGTTAGATGTTTTTATGACAACTGCTCTCACTTTGCTTGGGTTTCTGTAGTTGATTTGTGATGTGGCCGAGATGTTTTTGTCATTTATGTTACACATGGAGATAAATGTTGGTATTTGATATAGTGGACAGCATCTTGTTCAACAATTGTTGTTTTTAGTGATATTATATAAGTGAAGCTGAGTTGAGTTATTGACAATGTCTCTCTAACACCTCCAGTTCACACCAACAGTGATTGACACCTTCAGTAAAGCTCCTCCTACATCAAACCACCAATAAATACCAGAAAGCAACAAGCAGAAGAATCACTTCAGGTGTAAGAACTGAAATCTTCACACAGTTGTTGGAGTTTGTGGAAGAGAAGCTTGAGAACACGAGAGATCCAGAACTACACACAACAGAAACTCAGAGGACTAAAGAACACAGAGGTTGGTTTCTGTTTTTAAATCTTTATTTCTGACAGTGGAGGAATTATTAAGCTTTAATTTATTTGATAAACCACAAATGCAGAAGATTAGAACTGAAAGGGAATCACTAAACTGCATCAAATGATCATAACTTGATCTGGTTGTGATCTGGTAAAGGTTCAATAGAATCACATGTTTGGCTATAAGGTGACCATCGTTCTGCTTTGAGTTTGTAGAGCACAGCATTTTGACCCTTTGTTTCACATTTTCATCAGTCTGTTGGTTTTTTATCGTCTTATTGAAAAGAAAACATGCATTTGTTCTTTTACTCGACTACATGAGACACAGTCTGTTGGTTTTTAGTTGTCATTCTTTCTTTTACTCGACTATATTTTTGGGGGCATCGTTTCTGCTGTACTGAGCTTAAAGTGACAGCAGCTTTATAAATCACAGTCTGTTATTATTGTTAATAAAACAACAAAAGAAAATCGTCACTCAATGCTCTTGACTGGTGTGACTCTAATAAGGATTGATCTATATTCAATTTATACAGTGAAGACTATGTAGTGTTATTTCACATCTGATGACTTTATTTTGTACCTGAAAATATTTCGCATTGATTCTTGATTTATACTTGATTCATTCAATCCAAACCAAAAGATATCATGTCAGGAATGATTTTAATTTATAAAATACATAATTCGGTAAAAAAAATTATTATAATAAACATACCTTTGCTCTCTGGATTGCACAATGAATACATTTTGTCAATCAAATACAAATGTCAATAATGTACAATATAAGCTCATTTTATGTTGTAATTTAAACAGAGTAAAGTTAAAATATTCTCTTAGGATGTGGTCGTCTTATATGGCAAACACTTTTATCCAAATCAATGACTGTGTTCCCTGAAAATGAAACTAAGATCTCGTCTTCTGCTGTTGTTTTGTACAATTGTAAAACTGTGTTTAACAGATAGTTTTGTTCACTTCAGATATGATGGAAGTGAATAAGGACAGTCAAGATGAAGTAAAAGATGCTGATCAGAAACATCAACGTGCACAAAAGTTGCAGAAAGGTTCACTGGAAGAAGCTCTGAGAACAGGAGACAAAAAGATTGAAAAACAGCAGACGAGAATTCACACCGGAGAGAAACCTCACGCATGTCTACAGTGTGGAAAGAGTTTTACAGCTACGAGTAACCTTAAGACACACATGAGAATTCACACTGGAGAGAAACCTCATGTATGTCTACAGTGTGGAAAGAGTTTTACACAAACAGGTGATCTAAATATTCACATGAGAATTCACACTGGAGAGAAACCTCACGCATGTCTACAGTGTGGAAAGAGTTTTACAAAAACAGGAAGCCTTAAGATACACATGAGGATTCACACTGGAGAGAAACCTCACGTATGTCTACAGTGTGGAAAGAGTTTTACAGCTACGAGTTACCTTAAGACACACATGAGAATTCACACTGGAGAGAAACCTCACGCATGTCTACAGTGTGGAAAGAGTTTTACAGTAACAGGTAACCTTAAGACACACATGAGAATTCACACTGGAGAGAAACCTCACGCATGTCTACAGTGTGGAAAGAGTTTTACAGAAACAGGTCACCTTAAGAGACACATGAGAATTCACACTGGAGAGAAACCTCACGCATGTCTACAGTGTGGAAAGAGTTTTACAGTAACAGGTAACCTTAAGACACACATGAGAATTCACACTGGAGAGAAACCTCACGCATGTCTACAGTGTGGAAAGAGTTTTACAGAAACAGGTAACCTTAAGACACACATGAGAATTCACACTGGAGAGAAACCTCACACATGTCTACAGTGTGGAAAGACTTTTACAAATACAAGAAGCCTTAAGACACACATGAGAATTCACACTGGAGAGAAACCTCACGCATGTCAACAGTGTGGAAAGAGTTTTACAGAAACAAGTCATCTTAAGAGACACATGAGAATTCACACAGGAGAGAAACCTCACGCATGTCTACAGTGTGGAAAGACTTTTACAGATACGAGTAGCCTTAAGCGACACATGAGAATTCACTGGAGAGAAACCCTTTTTGTGTCATCAGTGTCTTTTGCATGACTTCAGTGTGGAAAGATTTATGAGTAACCTCAAGAAGCATACGAGAACTCAGAGCGGAGAGAAACATTTCACAATTGAAAAAACAAGATATTTAAGTTCTAGTTGTTTAAACCATAAACACTTAGATTCAATGTTCATTTTATATGGCAAGCATATTTTACAGGTAATATTCTGTATTTTTTACAGAATTTCCCAAGTTTTTCATTAAACAGTAAAATGATGTTGTTTTACAGATATTTGCTGTAATTTAAAGTTTTAACATTAAAATTACAGTATTGTAACTTACAATTACATCAAAATTATGTTTTTAAAGGCATTTCATACTATTTTTACGGATTACATTTTTTTTCTACAGAACATTACTCTAAATTTTTACAGATTTAAAAGATGTACTTTTACAGACAATTACCGTAAATGTTTTATTGATTATTTTCCTGTTCATGACAGAAATGTATGTTAAATTACATAAATCAGTAAATTGAAAGTGTTTTAAATGTATCCCCCATCTGAATGTTCCCTCCAGGAATAACTTTCTCCAGCGTGTGATGTCTGTTTATATTCGACCAGTGATTAAGCACATTATAGCAAACTCCTAATGCTCCAAATTAACGATATTTATTATTTTTTGTAAATTATCATTAAAAATTTAAATGTGGTTTATTTAGGGTTTTACCATGCCCTGGCAGGCTATGCCTACACTGTAAAAAAAAACGTAAAAACTGTAAATCTCTGGCAGCAGAGTTGCCAGACGGATTCCGTCAAATAACAATACAAAAAACCGTAAAAATACAGAGAATATTTTAGTCATAATTCATTCAGTTACAGTATATTACTGTTAATAATTTTTTATCAAACTGTAGAAAAACAGATCAATTATGTGAAAATACATTAAAAACAACTACCTTTCAGGTTAACCTGTCTTTCCTGCCTGTCTTTTCCTGCGAGCTCTTTCTTTATGCATTTCAGTTGTTTATAAAGCATTGTTTTAATATACCCTAAAATCAGGTTGGGGACACACAGTCACGGAATCAGGTTGTTGTATCACTTAACTTGCACTTCTTTCATATTAGTGTATTTTATTCATAGCATACATTGTTAATTATCACGGTCGTTGCTAACTTATCCTGATATCTCAATAACCATCTCCTGGTTATTTACTTAAGATCTTAAACCAAAACACTCAGCGCCGTTAGCATAGCAAAAGCGTGCTAGCGGGCTTTCTGTTTACACTGCTAAATATCATCTTGCCTTCTAGTTTTCTTGTGTGCTAACGGTTTCTCTTTAAAGCGTATATACTAAGATTCATCGAGCAACCTTGGTAAATTGGAATTACTCTTCAAACCTAGTGAGTTATGGCTTCTTCTCTTATTATTGTCACTTGCACCTCATGTCATATGTTTAGCTTAGCCTTCTCTGTCAGCGGCGAGGGCTTTACATGCGATAAATGCAAGGAAATAGCTAGGCTGACAGAGAAGATCTCAGAATTAGAGTCTCGCATCCAATCTTTATCTGAGGATATTAAGAATCTAAGGAGCTTAGAAAACACTTTGGATGCGAGCAATATTAGCGCGCACAGTTCGGTTCCGGTTGAACAACCCCCGCAGCTGGGAAACTTTGTGACTGTGAGATGGCGTAGTCGCAGGTCAAAACACCACTCAACTGTTCCGACTACAGTCTCGAACAGGTTTGCCCTACTCAGTGACGCACCGACTGAGAAACCTGCTGAAAGTGCCCTAGTTATTGGTGATTCTATTGTTCGGAACGTTAACAGAGGCACCAGCCACCATAGTCAAATGTTTACCGGGAGCCAGAGCGCCTGACATCAAATCAAATTAAAATGTGCTAGCTAAGGCTAATCGTAAATTCAGTAAGATTGTTATTCACGTCGACACAAATGATGTTCAACTCCGTCAATCGGAGATCACAAAAGATAATATTAAAGAGGTGTGTGAGCTCGCAAGGACGATGTCAGACACTGTAATATTCTCTGGCCCCCTCCCTGCTTATCGTGCTGATGAGATAAATAGCAGATTATCATATCTAAATGGTGTGTTGTCTGATTGGGCCTGCAGAATGATATTGTTTTTATAAATAACTGGAAGAGTTTTGAGGGCAGACCTGACCTGTTGAAAAGAGATGGTCTCCACCCCTCCTGGGCTGGAGCTTTTCTACTGTCTAGAAATATGGCATATAGTCTTAATGCTAAAACTTGACTCACTGGGGCCCAGGTCAGGGAGCAGACAGAATAGCTTAACCAACGGTCTGCTTGCCGTCTCACGTTGCAGAACACACTAAATACACAACATGCGATAATACTTTCTCCCAAACATCATAAAATAGAGACTGTGTCTGTCCCCCGGATTAGCAAACATAAAATAATGCGTAAACCTCTCAAATGTAATTTAATTAAAGTTAACCTAACTAAACATGAACATTATACAGATAATCAACTGTTACGCCTCAGATTGCTAAATATTAGATCTCTCTCTAATAAAGCACTTTTTTTAATGATATGATAAAAGATCATAAAATAGACAGGCTCTGTCTGACAGAAACATGGCTAAAGCCAGATGATTATATTGCTTTAAATGAGTCTGTCCCCCAAGATTACTATTATACACACGAGCCTCGCCTAAAAGGCAGAGGGGGAGGTGTTGCTGCACTTTACCGTAACTCTTTTAGCATTTCTCAGAAGTCTAATCCTAAATACAATTCTTTTGAAGTCATGGTACTTGTGTCACAAAATGGCTTGGACAGAACCCAGATGCAGGCAGACGAAGGTATAACAAGAAACTTTATTAAATAAAACACCCACAATGGGGAGAAACAAGCACAAAAAACACTAGTAAAACAAACACTTCCCACGAGGGGGACAAAACAAGGTCTATATAAAAGAGAAAATAATAACTTCACAAACTGTAACAGGAACCAGGTAATCCAATAACAGGGGGGATAATACCGTGCACGCAAGACATCAGTGTTGGCATAGAGACCAGGGCCGGATTAACCATATGGGCAATTGGGCAATTGCCCAGGGGCCCCCGACCTCTAAAGGGCCCCGCGGGCGGTAACACCAATCAACGTGCACTGAGCTGGTCGCGTGACGGCAAGCCCTACAACACAACATAACTCAAAAAATGCAAACATGAAGTAGCTAAGTGGGAGCGCTAATCGAAAATTTAAAAGGGAGAAGGATATCAGGAACGCAGAAAATGTAAAATATATACCGAAAATAGGGAATTTCTTTACGCTAGTAAACGCTAGCAACTAGTCTGCTGAGGCACCGCACATCAACGAGGACAGCTCAGCTAGCCAAAACATTTCTTCACTGCCGGCTCGAGCTAATGTTCACAGCTCCGAGAGCGAAGAGCCCCCAGCAGCATCTTCAACCGAAGACCCGGATTCTGCTGCGAGTGCGACATTGAGTGAAGCGGTGATGAGTCTCGAGTCTAACCGCATCTGAACCGCTCGACGAGTCTGCGAGCAGCCCCTGTTTCACATTTAAAGTCCAGAGAAATGCTCGTGTAAGATGTGTTTGACAAATGAAATCAAGCATTTCAAACTTAAACATGCTCTTCCCCATTATTTAGTATTCAAATTGTGTATTTTGCCAGATTATTTAGCATTTCTTTTTGTCTTGCCTAATTGAGATAAATTGACAGATTTCCAAATGTTTATATTGCACTAAAATGTTTAACCCTTGCCTGTCTTGTTGAACTGTGACGTGACCGGTGGTTTTCTGTTTTAAAACTAGTTCAAAAGAGTTTAGGAGCAGATGATACTGCATTTTAATACATTTTTTCCTTGTGGTGGCTCCATGAAAATGCTGTAAATTGTGTTTGTTTATTGTTGTTGCGAGAAAACAGCAGATTTCAAAATGTTTTTATTGATTGTCCTATTGAATTCTGAGGTGACGGTGATTTCTGTTAAAAATGAGCTGAGGACCAAAACTTGATTTTGGGGGATGGGTTTTTTGGTTTTTTTTTTTTTTTTTTTTTGGGGACTAGAGGTCTTCACGGGTCCACTTAGATCCGAAAACCCGAGGTCCGGCCCGAGACCCGAGCGGGTTCGGGTCTAAAAGATTCACGGGAGCTTCGGACACGGGTCGGGTATATTATTAGTGTCTTCGGGTCTCGGGTAATATAAAGTAAAAATTGTTTTGCTTAATTGACCCGAGGAAGACCCGAACTATCCTGTACAATAACAGCAAGTCGCTTGTGCGTGTGCGTGTAGTTACCAACTCTCCTCCATACCTCAGCCGATCGGTTGAAAGCCACGCAAATCTTCCGAAAGTCGCAGTGATCTGAAATCACCTTAGAATTGAAATCCCGAAGTTTCCAACGCTGCAGGGGTTTGCACTCGATGTAGTTACCATCCTATTCAGGAAAAACATACTTCCACCAGGCGACCAGAAGTAGATATTAAAAGACGCGCACATTTCAGTACTACGCGGTTTGGGACACATTGTTGAGACAGAATGTTCGCGCGAGTGGTTGCCATGTCGTCACTTATTTAGATTTGATTCACAACCCATTTAGCCTCAGTTTGCGCAATTTGCCAGAGCAAAACAAGAGGATCAACGTGTTCATTGCCATATCAATTTCATTAATACACGTCGGTTTACATTCAGGTCTAGTCGGGTTTAAAAAACATATACGATGGGTCGGACTCGGGTCTAACGTTATCGGGTCTGTCTCGGGTCGGGGCTTTAAAATAAAAACATTATCGGGTCTGTCTCGGGTTCGGGTAAAAAGTGATTCGGGTCATTTCGGGTCGGGTAAAGATCTTTGGACCCGAGAAGACCTCTACTGTGGACTTCATCTGTGATGGCTCTATCAATTCTATGCATTTGTGTTGGGAGTAGATGTTGTTAAATAAATATTGGATGCTTTGAAAGTCGTTGTTTTTTTTTTGGTTTTATTTTGATGCTGATGTGTTTTGTTTTCATAACATAATGACTGAGTGGTCTTGACAAGAGAACATAGTGGTGCATTTGTAGTTCTATGAGCATTTGCACATCTGTACATCAAAATGCACTTGATGGCAGTTAGTTATTGAAAAATTCAGTATATTGACTGTATTACTGTAATTTATTTTGTATTTTGCCAGATTATGGTGATCCTGGGTTTGTGATGATGGGGCCCTTGAATATTGTTGCCCAGGGTACAGTGAAGTGTTAATCTAGCCCTAATAGAGCCAATAGACATAAGACAATGCACCGACACTGAACAGAGGGAAACGAAGACTATATAAAGGGAGACACTAACGAGGAGTGATTACATGGGGAGAGTGGTGACAGTTGATGGGAATAAAACCCTAACGAGGTGAAACAACTACCCAGCTGATGGGAATAAAACCCTAACGAAAGTGAAACACAAAACAGACGATGGGAATGAAACCCTTAAGATATTACAGGAGATAGGAGGGTGGGGCTGAGAGACATAACAGGAATACACGTGGCGCCAAGTAATTACATAAGGCCACATGTCTCCACACATAACACAACAGAAACCCGAAAAATGTGGCAATGTCATGACTCTGCCCAGGGAGCCAGAAAGCTCGAGACAGGAAGGACAGAGTCCTAACATTTTGATGCATCATTACCTAATACTAAGGACAAAACATCTTTAAAATGTATTCTGGCTATTGTATAGAGGCCTCCAGGGAATTTTGTGGGTTCTTATCAGAACTAGTACTGGCTGCAGACAGAGTCCTTGTTGTTGGTGACTTTAACATTCATGTACATAATGATACAGATGCTTTAGGAATGGCTTTTAAAGACACTCTAAACTCCATGGGCGTTAGTCAACATGTGTCAGGACCTACTCACCTTCGTAATCATACTTTAGATTTAATATTGTCTTACGGTATAAACGTGGACGACGTAAAAATCCTTCAGCAGAGCGAAGACATTTCGGATCATTATCTGGTATCATGCTTGCTTCACTACCCAATGGTGGCAAATCAAACTCCAAGTTACAAATATTGTAGAACAGTAACTTCGACTACAAAAGGTGCGTTGAATTTTGCCTGAATTGTCTCAAATCTCTAGCATGAGTAATAACATTGAAGATCTTGACTTTACCATTGAAAATATTAATGCCACCTTCTCGGAAACGCTAGACATAGTTGCTCCTCTGCGCTTAAAGATTAAAAATGACAGACAGACACCGTGGAACAAGGCTGGACTGGTGGGCCGACACACTTGGGGGCCGGTGTTGTGCCGAGAAAAGCACACCTGCCGTGAAAGGCACCCCAGTCGCGGGAACGCGCATTTGCTGAAATTCTTCTAAATATAAAAGGCGGAAACTGCGGTGCTGTTTAAATCCTCTAGATGCCCTCAGTGTCCAAATAAAATAAATAGTAACAAACTAAATGGTAAAATAAAATAAATATTTTCATGTTTCAATATTTTCCATCATATACAACAAATAATTTGGAAATAACACATACAAATACCACTAACGAAGGAATTCTGATTGGTCCAGAGGACATATGGATTGGTAAAAAAAGGTGGGGATTAAAGGGTTTGGGAAAAAAATCTTTTTGGGGGGCCTCTTTTAAAAAAAGAAAAAGGGGGTGGGGGGAAATTGGGGGGGGAGGAGAGGTATAAAAAAAAAAAGGGGGAAAATTTTTTTTTTTTTTTTTTTTTTTTTGGGGTGGGGTTTTTTTTTTGGGGGGGGACCCCCAAAAAGAAAAACCTTATACATTCATAATTATTTCATGCTGGGGTGAGCAAAGGCACATTTAAGATGGGGTGCTTTTCACGGCAAGCTTGTTTGCCAGAAAATGCACCCTCCCGTATCTCCCACTAGGAATGTGTCTCAAGCATGAAACTCACCCCATTAGACTGTATAAGTCCTATAACCATACACTCATAATTATTTCGTTCTGGGGCGAACACGATCAAATTTAAGAGGGGGTGCTTTTCACGGCAAGCCTGTCTGCCACAAAATTGATCATCCCTATGAACATGTCACAAGCATGAAACTGACCCCATTTAACTATACATATAAGTATATGATGCTAAATGCCTTTATTGTAGCATATTATTATTATTAAATTGCGGGTGAAGGCAAATTTGTGAGAGCCCAATTAAGACCCCGGAATTTAGAGAGCGACGACTACACGAGGTTAACACTTGACGAGTTGCAACAATAGGGATTCCAGTTGCTATACCAGATTATCTGCAGTTTGATTGGCTGTGAAAAACCAAAGACAGCCATTGTATTGTATGGCTTTTCATTTCAAGGACATAATAAAAAATGCAATTAAGGTCTGTCTCAAAATTACAAAAACACAATTTTATAATAAATGTGTCAGTTGTGGCCTGGAAGGTAAACTTTGGACTTGTGATCTTATGGTTCTGGTTCAAATCTCAGTGCCAGCAGGTCATAACTGAAGTGCTCTTGAGCAAGATACCTTACCCGTCATTGCTCTGCAGTAATGTGTCACTGTAAAAAAACTACTTGTAAGTCGCAATGGATAAAAGCGTCGCCAAATGAATAAATGTAAATGTAAATAATAAAACCAAAATGAAAAAGTACGGACACCTTATGATTTAGTTGCTTTTAGGTCCACTTTTAGCAACAATATGTTTGGTTCTTCTTTACAGCGGTGTTTCAGTTCATTGATATGGACATCGTGCTTATGCACAGTTCTAGTAATGTATTGCCACGGCATTTCCGTTGAGATGAGATATAGACGGGACTGCGCCATTATTCTTCTCTTTTTCTGACATTCTGTTTTAGATAGGCTACAGTAATGGTCCTGTTGCATGCCCAATACTAGCCAAGCTTCATCTGTTGGACAGATGGTCCCACATTTGTCTTTAATATAGAGGAGATCTTGGTCAACTCGGTGACTGCAAGGTCCCCAGGTCCTGTGGCTACAAAACAAGCCCAAAATGCTTAACTTTTAGTATGGGGTGTCTTTGCTGATATGATGTGTTTAGTTTTCAGCAAGCATGGTGCTGTGCATTATGGCAAAACACTTACCGTTTGGTCTTGTCTGGCCAAAAGACATTGTTCCATAAGTATTTTCTTAGTTTTAGCTTGGATTTTTTCAAACCTTAGCTTTGCTGCATTGTCCTTCAGAGAGAAGAGACTTTTTCCTGGCAATCCTTCTAGACATGCCATACTCGTCTGGTCGCAAGTTACCAGAATTTACCATGATTCAAAGCACTTTGGATGGAAGGGGAGATTCTCCTCAATCACCACCAATGTACAGTATCCACCAGGATGATGCGACAGCAGCCATATTGCACCAAAACTCCCAACGAATACCAGCTTATTGTTTGAGAAGAGACATTTACACAAAGCCAATTAGTACATATAGGGGTTGATTAGGAGGCCAGGATGTAAAGAGGCAAATTTTATATATATAATCTGTGTGTTTTAAACAGGTGTCAGAATGTACAGTGTGCCAAGCAGCAGGTCACATTATCAAACAAGAGGTGGAGTACACCCCGATAAAGGTAGGTATTGTATACACATAACCAAAATCCACTGTCTGTTGTTTTATCACAAAACATATCTAACATACAGATATAAATACACTGCAGAAAGGGCCCGGCATAGTCAGAGCAAATTACGGTTTCTATCAATAGTAAGGGATAAAACCTAAAAGTTCAACCCTAAGAAAATATTTTGACGTAGTATCCATTTAACCAGTATGCTATTGCAAAAGTTATTGTTACATTTCTATACTTGCTACAAGAAACGTGATTTGGAGCTGTTTGTCCGTTTAGGGCTACTGTTCAAAACATAGCTGCCAAATATGGCGAAATCCGTCTATGGAGCCTGTTATGTATGTAGATAAAAATAACTTATTCCAAGTAAAACAAACACAACGGTTCATTATGTAAGGTCTTTATACACCTATGAAGACATTGTTTTGTAAAGAGGCAAAAAGTTTGACATTTGCTCCTTTAACCCATACAGAAAAGACACACGAAATTCTCAGGTGCAAAAAACACATATGATCACATGTGATATATGTGTTTTTGGACACACACTCAATTATGTTTTGAATTCCTATGTTATAAAAAAATCGATTATGAATTTCTAGGAAGCTATAAACCAGAGCCCTTTAATACCAGGGGCCAGATGCATAAACCACTTAGACTAGTCTTACAAGTTAGTCATCTAATTTATTTCTTCACTACTCACACAATTACAATTACATAAAGAGCTAGATTGGTCTAGTTGAAAAGCAAGAATGATTAGTGCTAACGAATTACTAGTCTGTGAGAATAAGTCTTAATTAAGTGGCTATGTTTATGCAAAGTGACTGAATATATAAAAACAAAACCACCTGTAGGTTGCTGCAAGGCACTGCTCTATTGGGATTACTTAATGGTTAATGTTCAATTTCTCTTTTGAGAAATGCATTAACTGGTTTGCAAATCTTAAGGATGATTCAAGAAATTTACCTAATTGAGTGATAAAAATGTAAGAGGACATACATAGACTACAGGCCAAACTGTTTGTGAAAGGGGTTCAGTGATTTCATTATGCACAACATTCCTGAATCAACATCCTTTTTGATCCTTGAGCAAAACTTTTTTAATTTGATTGAGGAATAAATTTACAGTTAATATACATTTTAGGCTATAACCAATTTTCCAATAAAATGAGCAAACCACAATAACAGCCATCATATTTTTGTGCAATTCCTTATTTGCTAGCCTACAAAAATTCAAACAGATATTAGTATTACATTTTTCTGATAACACAAGAATTTGGGGATTAAAGTAATGATTTGTATGCCATATGATATTAAATGAACCTTTGAAATATGTATACATCTAAGGAATATATATATTTTTGTCATCACAGAAAAATATTTAAATTGTACAAATTTAGATTTAATGTGCTGGTGAAAAGAATTATAAAGTACTTGAATTTCACTTTCAAAATGTTTCAGCAAATCACATTTGGGATTGAAAATTCAACATATTTTGTCCATCTAAACAAGATTAGGAAATTAAGAAGTATGCAGCAATGTGGATGTGCTTAAATGATACAGTTAAACTCTGGATTTTTATCCAGATTGATGATATGATATATTTGATTGTTTTATTGTTTTTTCAGGTTAAACATCCATTTGAACTTTTAGGAATGGACCTGATAGGAAAACTGAAAACCACAAAAAGTGGATACCAGTACATCTGTGTCATGGTGGACTACCAGACTAAATGGCCACAAGCTTATCCTCTTCGCAACAAAACAGCAGCTGAGGTGTCTGAATGTATTATAAAATTTTTCCATCAGTTTGAGGCTCCGAAGAGGATACTGACAGATCAAGGCTCTGAGTTTGTGAATGCGGTACCTCTCAAAATTATTTTAATTTTAATGTTTTGATCTATGCTTTCCTATTACAAACATATTTACCCTTTCTTTACAAATTTCTTTCAAAACCATATTTCAATATTTGGATAGTATAGGTTAAAATAGGGTATATGTCATATGTCACTTGACTAAACTGGTTAAAACGTCTCATTACATCCGCTTGTTGAAAAAAACTGTTAACAGGTTTTAACAGCAGTATTAACTATCAGAAATATCTATGGAGTTTTAAGGTAATCAGTAAACATATGTCAGGTGTTTCCATTTCAGAGTTTTATGCTGTTGTAATATTTAAAAAGTCTGTGAGTCCGGTTTTTAATTTTTCTTCTCAGTCTGTTTGTGTGATAACCATCGATTTTGATAATCTTTGGTAGCTCATTTAAAGGTATTTTGAAATGGCTTTTTACTTACTTAAGTTCGTACAAAAGACTTATTCCGGATTCTATGAGACCTGTTTTCCAATTTCTGCATGTGAGGTTCGACATTAAGCCTATATGTTCTCTCTATTAACAGATAAACAAGAATCTATGTGCCATGTTGGGAATCAAAAGGAGCCTTTGTTCTCCCTACCATCCTCAAACCAACGGATTGGTGGAGAGGATGAATGGTACCATACAAAGGTAAGACCAATAGTATGTATTAACACGAATGCATTATAAAACTTAATGTACATTATTTTTTATTTTTACTATGTGGTCTTAAATTTCAAGCAGCAAATGCAAGTGGGGCAATAATTATAAAACAAATCGGCTTAATACATTCCTTAATACAAATTTGTTTTTTAGAGCTCTTGTTAAACTGGTGGAAAATAAACCAGAAAATTGGGACGAGTACTTGGAAGCTGTCATGTTTGGGTTGCGGACTAAGAAGCAAATAACAACTCAGTTTTCCCCATTTTTTTTTATGTTTGGGCGAGAGGCTCGGTACCCAACAGAGGTGCCAGAAAACTTTATGGTTGGTAAATGAATATCTAAATATTAGGGGTGTAACGGTATGTGGATTCAGACCGAACCATCACGGAGCAAATTCCACATGGAAGTGATCATTCGTATGCCCTACTCCAGGGCTCATGCAGTTAGTGCACAGCCAGGTCCTACTGAGGTAATGGTGCTACACAAAAAGGTAGTAGAAAGTAAACACGATAAGATCACTGAAAAAAATTATAATTGTTCTTCAAAAATTATTCTAATGTTACGGTAAGAAGATTACATATACTGGAGACTTATATTGAAACACATTTTTTGATTCGGCACAGTGATTACCAAGAAAAATGTTTCACGACACGCCATATCAAAAAGGTCGCCGACCTTTGAAGGGCAGAGACCTTCGAGTTTAGACTTTGGAGTGAGCAGGGCATGTGCATACCATTATGTAGACATTTGGAATCCACATGGCAAAATGGAGCAACATAGTTTCCTCATTATCTTCAGATGGCATGTTCCATGACAATGCAGCATGGTGTCCGTTAGCAGAAGTCGGAGGAAGACGGATAAAGGAATGATCACTTCCATGTGAAATTTGCCCCGTAACGGTTCTGTACGAATACATATACCATTACTCCCCAATAAAATATAACTTTAGGTCTAATAACACAAATTTGAAATCATGAAATGAAAGAAACAAAAATGTGTTCACAGGTCGACAGCTGTGTTGAGGGTGTGGTGGCTGAGGAAGCTGTTTCAGAGGACATAAAGCGAATTGATGAGATTAAGGATATTGTTCAGGGCAATATCACCAAACAGCAGGAGAGCACAAGGAGGCGAATGAAGCATGGTGTTCCCAAACCCTGCCTTAAAAATAGGAGACCAGGTGTGGAGACAAAATGTAAGAAGCCAACAGAGAAAAGGTGGCAAGCTGGAGGCAAACTTCCTTGGCCCTTTTACGGTGATTGCAATACAGGGGAAAAGCTCTGATCTGCTCAGAGAGGATGGTACTGTTTTAAAAAAAGTTAATGTAGATCACCTAAAAATTGCTAGGAGTAAAGCTGCCACGAATTCCTCATAAAATAAAACAACCAAAGGCCTCACCAGTACCAGTCTTACCAGCCTCTGACTTTATGGAAGCACCAGCATCCTCCACCCTCTCGGTAGCTCCTGACATAAGAGCAGCTCCAGCATCTGCAGCACCAGGCCCTGTCTTAACATCCATCTTAGCTGAAAAATGTAAGTAGTAAGATCATGAAAAAAAAAGACCTTTTTCAAATATTTTTTATATAGTGTTATATAGTTTAGACAATGTTGCATCGTTTCAAAGTAGCTTTACAGGAAAAAAGAAAAACATTTAAAAGATGGACGCTTTGGATAAAAGCGTCTGCCAAATGACTAAATGTGAAAGAGAATACAATACAGTAAATGTTTTTTTAGAGAGAGAAACAACATTCTAATAAAGCAGTGCTAATGAAATATACAGAACCATAAGCTAATCTAATATCACCTTGACTCCTATGATATTTTTTATAATGTATATTTTACTATATAAAGTACCACTGTATTTTTTAGATTTGCATGAGGCATGGGCAGGGAAAGATGTGCATGTACTTCTTTCCAAAGTTGGCCCATACAGACTGTTTTATGATGATATTTTGAAGATTCGTCCCAACAGGGAGCTTGAGAGTGAGGTATCACTTTTTTTGTTATTGTATTACATTATAACTTTCCGCTCCCTAATGTCTAGGAATCAAATATTTACAGTCACCACACACTGTATTAAAACACAAAGACCTTAAGTCATGCCAGGAAATTCAGCAACACTTCAACAACAAAATTGTCAGGAACGTGGTAAGAGAACCCAATTGCAGGCAGCGAAACGGGGATGAAGGGGTTAACAAATAGACTTTAATGAATAATAAAACAGGAACAACATAAACTCCCTCGATGGGGAAAACACTACCAAACAAAATACCACAACTGAAAACTAAACACTCAACAGGACTAGCAAATACAAAACACTAAGACTAGACTTGTCTTTAGACGGCTTCAGGTACACGGTAACAAGAATGGCGTCCAAGTACATCCAAGGTAACACGTACAACGAACCAGCACAGGAAAATGAACACGAGGGCATTAAATAGGGGAACAAACAGTGGTGTAGTGGTCCCTGGAGAAGTGGGTATACTCTCAGTATTCCCCTTTTTTTTTTTTTAAGTAGTCCAGAAAAAGCCCTGTTTTAGAAACAGTGACATGTAAGACTATGATTTAGTTTACCCAAAAATATGTCATTTCTACTTGCTCACTATTATAAAATGATCATGACTTGATTAGGAGCAGTTTGTAGTTACTACTGGTCACACAAGCAGCCTGGATGAATGTAAAATGTATTTATCATGAGGCAAACAGGAAATGGTGTTTCGATTATTTTTTGCACATTTATTTAAATAAAATACTTCAAATCTGAAGGTGACAATGCATCCTTATTCATATTGCTATATGCTTTGTTTTGAACATGTTCATTTACCGGTAAATCATTCAACAAAATGTGTTACAACAATATTTAGTTAACAATTAACAAAAATATATGCATTAACAACACATCAACAGTGATATACTCTCTCAACCCAGCACTGGGTTTCTGACCTTTGCTCATACTACAGTATATTCCAGACAAATTTGCTTTCTGCAGGAGCTTTCACACTGCACTGTCTAGAACGCACCGAAGAGGCAGCACGATGGCTCTTCAACCAGGTCCTTGTATATTTTCTAGGATCAAACTTGGAAGTTGGTGGGCCGTTGATATTAATCATCATCAAGTTTGATATGTTTGAGATCAGAAGGACCTTGTCTGAGCTTATATTGTTCATAAGGCTAAAATTCCTCTCACACTCTGCTGTACTGACAGGGAATGTTTTCATACAGTTCATAAGTGGTTTTAGGTCCTTGGGCTCACTACTGGGCTCTTCCAGTAGGTCCCGCATCCCATTCAGTGCTTGGTCTGTGCACAAGTTAAATCGCGTGCACAGTCGCTTAACTTGTTCTTCACCATGGCGGATGCTGGGCTTTGATGGCCACTTACTCTGATCAAGGATGCTGAGGTCCATGATGGTCTCATCTTCAAAAGACAAGCGTTTCTCCAGATTGTTCACAAGGCTTTGTAAGAACTGGCCTGGATTGATAGACTTCAGCTTTGCATTTGTTTTCAGGGCTATAGACCGATACTCCCCAGTCTGTTTTGCATCTAAAGCCTCACTATATTTCTCACCTGGACTCTCTTTGAATGACTGGATCACTCTGATTGAGCGTTTCAGCAGATGCTCTGCTCTGAGGAGCGTTATAGAACGAGACTGAAGCTCCTGTGACAGGAGACTTAGTTCATGGAGAGTGTCGTACATGAGGCCAAGGTCACAAATGAATTCTGGACTTTGAACACGGTCTAACAAACCTCTGTACATCTGCATCTCTTTGGTGGACCTCATCTCATCACTGCAAGCATTTTTAAAGTGCTGCACAAGAGCTCCCAGGGATGTCCAAACAGCACGAACAGTCCGAAAGCTACTGGCCACCCAGCGTACATCCAAGATTCTGCCAATGCGAAGAAGTTGTGAGCCTACTTCAGCTGCTGCATTAACAAGTTCACGTTCATTTTTGTTTGACACACTATACAGAGAGTATAGCTTCTGGATAAAAGTTTTAAAGTGATTGACAGAGTTTACCTCATCATCTGCATCTGACACAGCAAGTTCAAGTCTATGGTTCATGCAGTGCCATACAAAAAGCTTTGGGAATCTCAAAGTCAGTCTGGTTGCTACTCCTGACTTCTTTCCTAGCATGACACTGGCTCCATCAGATACAAATGTTACCCAGTTTTCATGAAGCCACTCTTCTGTAAAGCCAGCATTAGTCAAACAGGTGAGTAACGCCTGTACTATGCCATCTGCTCTCTGATTTTCCAGTTCAACAAGTTCCAGGAATATGAACTCAGGGCTTTCTTCTTGAATTGATGCTTAAATAGAAACTGTCATGACAGCTTTGTGACTTAAAGATGCCTCGTCAATTAGGACAGCTAACTTACTGGATGATGCTATAATGCTACTGATGATTTTGCTCTGCATCTCACTAGCAACATGTTGTATTATTTGTGTTGCACTGTAACGTGAATGAAGTATTGAGCCCATTTTTACACCATTCAGTTCCTGCAGCTCAATGAGGCTCTCATGGTCAGAAAAGGGTCGGTTCTTTTTGGCCAGATGGTAGGCTGTTCGAAACACCGCTTCAGTTTCCTTCATGTAGGACTCAGTCATAGTCTCCACTGCATTCTCAATGGCAGCTTCTTTCTGTTGCTCTGCCACCTTCACAGCCGGAGTGTGGGCCTTGGACAACGCATGTTTCCTCACCTTATTTCTCAAGACTGACAAACTTGTTGTTCTACTTCCCTGGCCAGACACTTGAATTTCAAAGTTCATCCATTCTCTTGAGAGCGATGCACCTTGCTCCTTGTCGATCCCAATGGAGTTCACACTGCTACAGACCAGACATCCTGCGAAGCATAAACAAACAATGTAACTACTCCTGTACGTGTGCATGGTCCTTTTACACACACACACACACACACACACACACACACACACAAAGTTATCTGTGCCCACTGTTTCAGAAGTTACCCAAACTAGCAATCTACCTAAACTTACCCAATTTTTTGTTTTTGGATCCCAACCAGGGGTTCTTGGATTTGAAGTCTTCTGTTTGTTTAGCACTCCACAGGTCTGGCCAGTCATTATTGATGTCTACAGACAACAACAAAACTAATTATGCCTCTCCCTCTCTCCCACACACACACACACACACACACACACACATAATCATCAGCAAGACATGGGTCCCCCTCTTTACATTAACAATCTGCATAACCAAGTGGAAATATTTTCAGCAAGTAAAGCTGAAGCATACAGGAGATTAGTGAGTGAAATACTTGGGAGAGTTTATTTAATGAAAAAACAACAAATTTAACACAAAATGTACAAAATGTTATATAACAGTAGCATTGTAAAAAACAAACATGGATACAGACAAAATAAATAGAAGGGCAATAAAATAAATAACATCACACAGAAATTCATCTATTGTTACAAGCTAAATCAACATTCAAAATGAGGCTTAATCTGTCAAAATCACCTTTTGTTACAGTGTGAGGCTTCACTTTTCAATAAACTGGAGATGCAATTTACTGCCTGTGTGTTCTGACCTGGTGGTGGTAGACTGGGTCCTTGTCTATGCTCACACTGACTTGCCTGGCTAGCTCCCGGTTGAGAGCTGCCAGGGCTGCTGGTTTTAGGGGTGGGGTCTGCCTGGGCCTGATCTGGGCCTGATTTGTGCCTCTTTACAAAAAGTCAGCAATATCTCCCTTCCTTTTCATTGTTATCTGTCCCTATACAAAATAAGACAGCCTGGTTAGACCTCAATATTGTTTTAGGCTGAATCTTAAACTATTTGTCCCCATTCTTGTGTTTTAACTTACTTAAAAATCAACTACCAGCTTAGCTACTAATAGTAGCTCCTATACAATATTGAGGTCTAATCAGGCTGTCTTATTTTGTATAGGGACATAGCCTACTATACAATTAAACTAGATCATATAGGTTAGTTAGGGCTAAGTAACTTGGCTAACGTTATAATTTAGACCTTTACAATAATAAACAAGCTTCATAGACATTGAGATAATCAGTTTCATCAGTCTGGTATGAAATTCTTATGAACTGGGTTGATTAAACACTTACTGAAAACCAACAATGCCCCGGTTAACCCACATTATCCCAATCTACGTAGCTAGCTTCATAACGTTAGCCGACTCGCACTAACTATTGGCGGCAACATATCTTCTCCTCTAAATGTGCAGTCACTGGCAATTTGCCAGTAGTTTAAAATAATGATTAATTTGGAAACCACCTTAAAACTTACCTCAGAATGATGTCTTCCATCAACTGGGGTGGCACACCGCCGCTTGTGTTATTTTTTCATCTGTTGTTTGGTCTGCTGCCGTTACCGTAGTCAAGTGGCACTGGCACCTGAGGTTTTTTTTTTTTCTTTTTTCACTGGCACCTGAGGTATTAGCGATATTTTCCTCGGCATGACCCGCCCTACTCTGCCTCTGATTGGCTCATCAGTCCTCATGCCTAAAGTTAACCAATCTAATCAGTGAAAGCAGCGAGTACCAGCCAATTAGAGGCAGAGGAGGGTGGGTCATGGCTTCACTATCCCTGAGGAAGAAAATAGGCAATCTGGCTCACAGATATTACTGAATGGTGCGCATCAGGGGGGATTTATAAGTGGGTATACGCAATGCTGACTGAAAAATAAGTAGGTATACGCCGTATACCAGCGTATACCCTGGACTACACCTCTGGGAACAAACACATGATAACTACAAAGGGGCAGGTGAAGGTAATGAAACACTAATGGGAAGGCTAACGAGACAAAAGGGCGGGAAACACTGACGAGACACGAGAAAGCACATGGCTTTCTCACACAAAACCTAAGGCTATGCCATGACTCCGCTGCAAGACCAAGAATAAACATGACATGATAGCGGAATCATGACAAAAATAGTTGATATACTACAATTTGTCTAACACATAATGCCATTTGTGGGACAATTTGTTTTTATAGGTGATCAATGCATATGTGACACTTCTTGTTCGGAAATACAACAAGTGCAATGCTGGTAAAGCAGCTGTAATTGACAGCTTTGCTATGAACGCAATCTGGAAGGGAACCTTTGGAAGAATCCGGGTCTGTACTTGATCATAATTATTTCACATTCTGTAAATGATAGAAATATACACTTTTCTGGTAAAAGTGACTTTGTTATTTCTTGTGACTACATTCAGATTGATCCAATGGCACACACAATTATTGTGGGAATTGTGAATGAGCACCATCATTGGATGTTTGTTCTGATGATCTAACGGTCACTGATGACAAATCCAAGAGGAACAGGAGTTAAATAAAAAAGGTTTAATAACAAAATGTGTAGTCAGGAACAAAAAGGTAATCCAAAAAACATCAACAGAACAAAATAATACAATCCAAAAACAGGGAAACATCCAAGGGAACAAATAACAAGGTAATCCAAATAAATCCACTGAACATGGTACGATATATTACAATTATACTCGACAAAAACTGTACCAACGGTAGAAATTAAATAAAACCTATAAAAAGGACTAAACGGGGGAAGATAAACTAGAGGTGAGAACTGTCAATGATGAGAGGAGCATGGGAAAAGTAACGTTCTTGGGCACTAACGGGGAAAACAAGACTAGGGACCGTCGAGAATGTCACAGATGAGCACAGAGAAAAGTGAGCACTAGAGAGTCATTCATGACAGAATTTATTTTTACCTAAATTGGACCTTTATTTTTACCTTAATTTTACCTAAATTGGGCTATATTTATACTATATTTAATCCATACATGCCCTCAATTATTAAAATTGATCTACAATACCCCATACTGTGCAATTTCACTAATATCACTAATACCATAGGTTTCTGCCTAATGTATGCTGTGATTCCATGTCAATAATAAAAGGTTATGTACCCACACGAGAAAAGAACCATTTTCATGGATCCACTTGGAAAAACTGACACAAAGATAAATAGATGCCTGGAGTCTACAAGGTAAAATTGAAGTATAATGTAGTTGTACTGTCTTTTCTGTTGTTAAATTGTGATTTGTAACAGATTCCACACATATTATTTCCTTTAGAGCATTCATGAGGAAAAAGGGCTGCAATGTCTCAAGGTGGACATGCAGCAGTCTCCCTCATAGACGTCAGCAAGATGGCTCATCCTGTGGGGTCCTGGCCTTAAAAGTGGGTGTGAAATGCTGTAACCATTAGTAAAAGTCAAAGTCTGCTTTATTGTCAATTCTGCCACATGTAAACTTGTTATGATCGTGGAAGGAGAACCCAATTGCAGGCAGCGAAACGAGATGAAGGGGTTAACAAGGGATTTATTCAAAAAACAGGAACAAAACCAAAGCCCACAATGGGGTAAAAGAACATACAAAACTTGAAGGAGGACTTAACAAAAAACCACTAAGACTGACATGAACTCTCACAAAGACTAGCAAAACCTTTCTAAGACAAAGACTCCAAGACATGGCAAAAAGCATGAAACATGTACAACGAACGAGCACAAGACAATAGACAAGAGGGCATTAAATAGGGAGACTAACAAAGGAGATAACAATGGGCAGGTGTGGGTAATGAGACACAGGAGGAAAGCAATACTAGGAACGAGAGGGGCGGGGCCAATGACGAGACTGGAGAGAACACATATTATGTCCTGATTGACAATAATATGTTTCTCTCCACATAAAACACGTGGGTCTGTCATGATTCTGCCCCTAGACCAGAAAACCAAGACAAGATTAGGCAGAATCATGACAGAACCCCCCCTTAATGAACGCCCCCTGGCGTTCACCAAGGGAGAACACTAACAAGACAAGACCGACTGGGAAACAGACAACAACCAACAAAACATGGTAAACAAAACTAAGGGCAGACAAGCAAGAATTACAAAGGGGTTGGGGTGACATAATAAAAATAACAAACAAGGGAGGGGGGAGGGGGAACAACTGAGTTCATGGGGGGAACAAAAGAGTCCATGGGAGGAAGTCCAAAGGGTGTGGGACATGGGGGAACAGTTCTTGTCCCTGGCGCTCGGAAGCGCGGAGTCCCAGGGGACTTAGGGGACATCCTGGGGGGCGGCGCTCGAGAGCGCAAAGTCGCCGCCAGGGCAGGACTCGACGCCGGCTGGAAGGCCGGCAGGGCAGGACTCGACGCCGGCTGGAAGGCCGGCAGGGCAGGACTCGACGCCGGCTGGAAGGCCGGCAGGGCAGGACTCGACGCCGGCTGGAAGGCCGGCAGGGCAGGACTCGACGCCGGCTGGAAGGCCGGCAGGGCCGGACTTGACGGGACCACCGGACTTGACCACCGGACTTGACGGGACCACCGGACTTGACGGGACCACCGGACTTGACGGGACCACCGGACTTGACGGGACCACCGGACCTGACGGGACCACCGGACCTGACGGGACCACCGGGACCACCGGGACCACCGGGACCACCGGGACCACCGGACTCCGAGCCGCCCTCCGTTGCCTCTTCTTCTTCAGCCGAGCCACCCGCCTGGTGGTCGGCTGCAGGAATGATGTGAATGGGACGGGCGGCTCGGGATTGGAGGCCTCGGACGAGGACCCCCAGGATTCCCGTCTCCCCCGCTTGCCAGTGAGACTGGGCGGTTGTGGAGAGACTGCAGAGGTTGGAGAGTGGTGCGTGGCGATGCCCACAACCCCGATCTGCAGAGGACCACTCTCGGGTATCGCAACCAGCGGAGATGAGTAAGACGGGTTCGATGAGGTCGCGGACTCCGAACGCGCTGCGGCAGTTACCCACACGGCGTCGAAATCCAACGGCCTCATCGCCCTCATCTCCGAGCGAGAGAGTGGCTCTCTGAGACCGGTGTTGAATAGCACCGCCAGCTCCCTCTCCCCGAAGACACCCTGTTCCGCAATGTCCAGGAATCTCTCCACATACTCGTCCACAGTCTCACTTCCCTGGCGAAGACTGCAGAGGCGACGGGCCACGCTGGACTGGTCAGTGTCCATGCTGCCTGCTGGGTTCAGATCGGGCTCGTTCGTTCTGTTATGATCGTGGAAGGAGAACCCAATTGCAGGCAGCGAAACGAGATGAAGGGGTTAACAAGGGATTTATTCAAAAAACAGGAACAAAACCAAAGCCCACAATGGGGTAAAAGAACATACAAGACTTGAAGGAGGACTTAACAAAAAACCACTAAGACTGACATGAACTCTCACAAAGACTAGCAAAACCTTTCTAAGACAAAGACTCCAAGACATGACATGGCAAAAAGCATGAAACATGTACAACGAACGAGCACAAGACAATAGACAAGAGGGCATTAAATAGGGAGACTAACAAAGGAGATAACAATGGGCAGGTGTGGGTAATGAGACACAGGAGGAAAGCAATACTAGGAAGAGAGGGGCGGGGCCAATGACGAGACTGGAGAGAACACATATTATGTCCTGATTGACAATAATATGTTTCTCTCCACATAAAACACGTGGGTCTGTCATGATTCTGCCCCTAGACCAGAAAACCAAGACAAGATTAGGCAGAATCATGACATAAACTGATACATATAGAGGATTGAAATTGCATTACTCTGAGACCTTTGGTGCACACAGATAACACATATATATATATATATATATATTTTTCTTTTTAAAATATATTTACGAGCAGGGATATTTAAAAAGAAGAATAAGATAGATAATGGTAGATAGAGTGCAAAACAGTGGAATATACAACAGTTATGTCATAATCCAGCTAAATGAAATTCTCTTGTGGTTTGATATCATTCATAATATTCATTCAGTTTTACAGGTGAATGGAGTCCTTTTTGCAGAGGACTGGTCTGGTTCTCATGTTTTAGCTGAGGTTTTGTGCAGGTGGACATCTAGTGACAAAGTCTTCACAGGCGATTTGTCTTTAAGACTCGTCTAGTTGTCAGTGATGTTGTGGTCACTTCATTGTTTGAATAAGGATTGTATCTATGTGACTACAGTGGTCATCTGGACTGGATACAAACTAGATCAAGATGACTACAGTGACCTTGGAATAAGAATGAAACATACAAACAAATATTAGTGTAGATGCCATTCATTCATAAAGTAACATGTACATTTAGGTATTTTCCTAGTGTTGGTTGACACAGTGCATGGATTGTGCCATTTTGCTAATCAAACTTGGCTTCAGTTTGCAGAGAACATTTTACAGGGGGAGGTGATAAATATTCACACCTCACAGAAGGCAGTGGACAAGTTGAGGCTTGAGATAGCTACTTCCCTCCTCAGAGAATCAGGTCTGTTTATTTTTTTGCTCAGCATGTTAATCAATTCATGTTGTTGGTTTTATGCAATTAATAGGCCTATCATAAAAATGCAGCTCTGTGATAGTGAATCTTTGCTGTGTAATGCAAACTATATTATACAAAATATACAAAAAAAATGTACGATTGGAATAAAAATCACATTTTTATACATCTTATTTTTTTTTTTTTTTTTTTTTTTTTTTTTTTTTTTTTTTTTTATTATTTTTGTTTTTTTTTTTTATTTTTTTGTTTTTTTTTTTTTATGAAGGGGTGGTGTGGATATTATTTTTTTTTGAGAAAAAAAAATTGTTTTTGGTGTTCTTCAAATTACAGTTTTTCTCTATTGTTTACACACAAATATTGGTACTTGAGACACAATGACCACAACAAGTAACTCATTCACCAACCCCTGAACCAATTCTGCTAAACTACAAGCACAATTCCTGCTTTACACTCACATTGCAGATCTAAAACACACTTTTTTCAAAACACTACACACAATTCTCTGCATTTGGCACAATTTTCGGGCAGAAAAATCTCTTGTTTTCACAAGGAACACACTGCCATTCAAATATGAACACTGACTCATCACATGTGTAAACACCTGTCACAAACGCCTATACCCCTTCTCCAAGCTATAGAAGACACATGTGGAGATATATCAGCTGATGCTTTTCATGACTGGACTGAGAAACATTGCTTGTGATGTGGATGAGGTGCTGTGGTCAGACCCAAACCCAAGAGAAGATGCAGCATCGTCTTTTACTGTAACTGTATACAGTCAATTCTTCTGTTGTTTTGTATGTACACCACTGTATGTGCCACTTTGCGTTGGTTGGGATGTACACTGTACATTCTCTTTGTTGGAAAAATAAAATATATGTGTTACCGTGTATTTGTGTGTTCTGACTATAAAAACTATTTTATATTTATATATATATATACTACAAATATTTTACAACACACTTATATATGTACTGTCTGTAGTAAGTGTAACACTGAACCATATAAAGAGCAAAGTCATTATGATGAATGGAGAAGTGTTTTCCATTCATCATAGTGTTTTATAAAGAGCACATCAGTGTTCAACTGGTTCTTATAAATGTCTATTCATATGATGGTTTGTGTGTGTCATTTGAAAACACAATACCATTTTGAGAAGAAAGAACATTGTTTTGAATGTGAAGTTTCATTTTGCAGGAGAATTGAGGGGTTTTGCCCATTGTGTTTGTGTTTTTTTATTTGTGTGTAGAGTTCTGAGAGTATGAGGCATGCTTTCAGAAAATGTGTGTAAACAATTGAGAAAAACTGTAAAGGAATAGTACGAATATTAAAAATCAGTTTATTCACATATCACCTTTTTTTAGAAATACCCTATAAAATATTTCCCACCGAGAGAAATTACCTCTATTTTATTTATCGGGGTTTTTGTTCCACCCCAAACTAACACCAACACCACCCTGAGGGATCCTTCCCAACACATCTCTACTGTTGAAAACTCCACCCCTCACACCTGTGTGTGTGTGTGGGGTGTTTTAAACCACACAACTATCTTCTCAACTCCCGAACTACAAGCAACAAGTCACTTGCCACAGCAGAGAAAGCAAAACATTGGATCACTGCTACATTGCTGTCTCAGATGCTTACCGGGTATTTCCGAGGGCTCCACTGGGGAGGTCTGACCATGGTGTGTTAATCCTAATTCCGAAGTACAGACAAAAATTTAAATCCATTAAGAGAACATCCAAATCTGTCAGGTCCTGGTCCACAGAGGCCATTGAAACGCTTCGAGGGTGTTTTGAATGCACGAATTGGGACATATTCAGTGCAGCTTGTGACTCCCTCGACGAACTCACTGAGACTGTGCCGTCATACGTCAAGTTCTGCGAGGAAATATGCATTCCCACCAAAACAGTGACATTCTATGGCAATAAAAAACCATGGTTCTCCAAGGACTTACATCTTTTACGCAAAGAAAAGAATTGTGCGTACAAAAGTGGAGACAAGAGTCAATACAGAATTGCCAAATATAAACTACGAGCTGCAATACGGAGAGCCAAGTATAGTTATGGAACAAATCTGGAACAACAATTTTCATCAAGCAGCTCAAGATCAATATGGAAAAATCTTAAGGATATGACAGACTACAAAAAACGCCCCGTATCTCCCGTTAACAGTGATCCAGGTTTCCCAGATACATTAAATAAGTTCTACGCAAGATTTGAAAAACCTACCTCACAAGTCATTCTGCCTGACCCCATTCCAACACCACCCTTCTGCGTTCAGGAGGATGAGGTGAGAACTATTTTTAAGAGGCTTAAGATCAGGAAAGCAGCAGGGCCGGATGGGATCAGTCCTGTTTTGCTTAGCCATTGTGCAGCTCAATTAGCGCCTGTTTTCTCCACCATTTTTAACATGTCTATAAATCAATGTACAGTCCCACAATGCTTTAAATGCTCAATCATTATTCCTGTGCCAAAGTCCTCAAAGATCACCTGCCTCAATGACTTCAGACCAGTTGCCCTAACATCAGTGGTAATGAAAGCATTTGAACGGATTATTCTGGCATATTTGAAATCCTGCACTTCATTGACGATGGATTTATACCAATTCGCTTACCAAGCCAACCGGTCGGTAGAAGATGCAATCAGCTTAGCACTTCATCACACCTTCCAACATCTTGAATCACCAAACACCTATACACGCATGCTGTTCATAGACTTTAGTTCCGCTTTTAACACTATTAACCCACTCAAACTCCTTACAATACTTTTGGACATGAACATTGACCCAGCCATATGCTACTGGATAAGGAGCTTCCTGTGGAATAGAACACAGAAGGTGAAAGTTAATAACATAACCTCACATTCTCTCACCCTCAGTACAGGAGCTCCTCAGGGCTGTGTTCTCTCCCCCTGGCTTTTTTCCCTTTATACAGTATACCTTACATCTATGGACAGTTCCGTGAAAATAATAAAGTATGCGGACGACACAACGATTATAAGCCTTATTTCAGACAATGATGAAACACAGTACCGCAGGGTGGTGGACCAAGCTGTAAACTGGTGTTCGAACAATGACCTCCAGCTCAACACAGACAAAACTCAGGAACTCATTGTTGATTTTAGACGTAGGCCATCTTCCAAAACACCTATACAAATAAACGGCAATTCAATCAACATCACTGACTCTTTTAAATTCTTAGGAACACACATTAGCAATAACCTGAAGTGGACAGTTAACATTAATCACATCATTGCAAAAGCTCAACAAAGACTTTATTTCATTAGGCAGCTTAAAAAATACCGGATCAAGCATCAGCTACTTGTTCTGTTCTATTCCGCTATTATTGAATCCATCATTACATCATCAATAACAGTATGGTATGGAAGCACTGATAGCCAAACAAAGAAAAAACTACAGCAGACTGTTAACAAGGCATCCAAGATCATAGGGAAACCACTGCCTTCAGTCGAGTCCCTCTTTACACAACGGACTGTAACGCGAGCAAAGAAAATCATCTCCGACCACTCACATCCTGCGAATCACCTCTTTCAGCTCCTTCCCTCAGGGAGGCGCTACAGGTCACTCACTACCAAGACCAAGCGCTTTACAAACAGCTTTTTCCCTATAGCTATCAGGACTCTGAACTCCTCTCTGTAGTTTAGTTGTCCTTGTATGGTCATTTACTTACTGTATCTTGTATTGTTACATGTTGTGAAGTCTATTGTCTTTTGTTGTTTGTAAAGTATGATGATGTAGAGCGGAAACAATGTACCGAAAACAAATTCCACCGGCACTGTCGTGTGGCTAAATAAACTATCAATCAAATAATTCAAAACATGTACCACTAAATGTCACTGTTTTCCCAGGTTTGCTGTGACGGATGTGAAAGGTGGTACCACCATGATTGTGTACAGAGCCCTCCAATGGATGTGGATTACTTGTGTCCTGCATGCCAGTAAAAGTGTCCCTTGCTGCAATATTTGTTTTACTACCTGTGCCAAGTAGTTTGTTTAACTTGTGTTTGTCAAAGTATCTTGGAAATGTTTCTTTTTCACTTTTCTGACAAAGCAAGCCTTGAAGATTTTATCAGTTATATTTTATTTAATTCCTAGATTGTTTCTTTTATTATCAAGATGTTTTTACAGATTTTTTTAAATTACAAACGAAATAATAAAAGTTTATTGTAATAATTAGAACTAAATTGCAATTAATGCTTTGTGTATGCTTTCCCAGAAGAAGAGTTGAGGCGAATATGTTTAAAACTTTCGTCGTCCCATATCACTGTACATCTGAGTTTATATTATATTTCACATACAAATTGTAATCTAATCATGAAAAACTATTCATTGACGGAAAGATCCAAGACTTGCCGTGAAAAGCACCCCCCTCTTAAATGTGCCTTTGCTCGCCCCAGCATGAAATAATTATGAGTGTATGGTTATAGGACTTATACAGTCTAATGGGATGAGTTTCATGCTTGAGACACATTCCTAGTGGGAGATACGGGAGGGTGCAGACTGGCTCATTTAAATTAGTTGATTTGTCCTGAAAAGCAGTAAACTTGCTCTGTGCACGTAAAATGTTACAGAGTAGATGTCACTTTACAAGCTTATTGGCAAAAAACACTCCCCTTTTGGGGGCCTTTTTTTTTGGTTTTTAAAATTTTAAAAATTTTTGGGGGGGGCGGGCGGGGGGGGGAAAAAATTTTTTTTTTTGGGGTTTTTTTAGGGTTTCGAGCACGAAGTGCTGAAAACCTATTGTATTTGTAAGGATTTTTATTCTTCTTCTTCTTATTATTATTTTTCCACGCTAAAACGCATTGCCCAGCCCAAACCGTAAGTCGTAGAAACTCGAGACTTTGTCAATTGGTTGTATATGTGCAGGTTACTCAGATACAGTGACCCAGCCAAATCGGCCCATAGGGGGCGCTATAGCAATGGCCAATGCGTTTGGGCTCATTGCTCGTAAACCGGATGTCGCACAACAAAGTTTTTGGTGTCATTGGAATCCTTGGCTCCAAACTTAAAAAATGGCTATCTCCGATTTCATTTCCGGTATGCAAATTTTTCCGCTAATTTGCATTTTATAAAAAAAAAAAAAAAAATGAACTAGTCCCTGGATTTTTGCCCGATCGGAACCAAACCAACGCTGATGAATTCTGTGGAGTGTGAATATGAATAATCATAAAAAGAAGTTGAAATTTCGATTCAGGGCCGCTAGGGGGCATCAAAACGTCTGAACCGGAAGTAGCCTGTTTCACTAAAATGACCATAACTCGTGAACCGTTTGAGCTATCTTCACGGGGCTTAGACCGTATGTGTAGACCCTCAGTCCGGGGTCACAATAAAAAAGACTCGGTGTTTGGCCACTAGGTGGCGCTATAATAGCAAAGAACTCGAAAAGGGCTATAACTACGCAACCGTTTGCCCGATCGACTTATTATTTGGTATGGTGTGTCTTTGTGTCATGCACCGTGACTGTATAAAAGGACTTTGGCGTTTCTCAAAAAACATGGCCGCCATCGGCCAATGAATTTTGAGCACTCATTACACAGGGTTAACGGGGGCCGATCGAAACGACACTCGCTGGGCTTGTTCGACTCGTGGTCCTGAAGGTCTGTAAGAAATATGAACTCATTCGGCCACCGGGGGGCGAAGTAACGTTTTTACAGTACATAAACAATTGTGTATCACGTGACATTTGACATATACTCAAACTATTTACATCATATGATAGCTCTTCTCATTCTGAACAACTTTGCCTCTGGACACGCTTCTGTCAATCAAACGGTTCGTGAGTTATCGCTGATGATGTTAAAAACCTACTTTCGCGAACTAGTCCTTGGTTTTTCAACCGATCGGAACCAAACCAATGCAGATGACTTCTGTGGAGTGTGAATGTAAATAATCATTGAAAAAAAGTTGAACTTTGTTTTCATACACGGTACGGGGGGGCCAAAAACTGAACTGGGCGGAGCCTATCACATTAAAATGGCCATAAATCCAGAACGGATTAACACATCATCATGGGGCTTGGTACATATGTGTAGACCATCACTCCGAGGTCACCTACAAAAGAAGGTGGCGTTTGGACACTAGGTGGCGCTAGACCAGTAGAAATGGCTAAATTGACGTGTATTTCATCAGTTAAACAATTGTGTATCACGTGACATTTAACATACACACAAATTATTGATATCATATGATAGCTCTTCTCATTCTGAACAAATTTGCCTCTTGATCTATTGATGTCAATCAAACGGTTCAGGAGTTATTGCTGATGATGTTAAAAACTTACTTTTGCAAACTAGTTGTTTGATTTTCAAGCAATTTAAAAATTTCCACCATAGTACAATTCTCTGGACTCTTTAGATCAATAATGATCAAAAACATGTTGAGTTTTTTTTTGTTGTGTGACCATTACAGGGTCCTTTATTATATTAACCTGAAAATGTACGTTAAAGGTCGCTACTCCTTAATAAATAATCCAACTGACTTGCAATTAAGTAGTATTATACATATTATGACTCAAAACAAGCTAAATATGCTCATCAGAAGAGGCATGCCTTCATAAAAGTCCAAAAGGTGAAATATTCATTCTAATGGGCTTTTCATACATGTCTTTGTAAGCATGAGTAGTCTGCATAGACCGTTACTGATCACCTAAGTCAAAATTCTGGGTCTAAAGGCCTATCATTCATTGAGGATGTGTGTTAGGGCCATTTCTGAAATGGATTTGACTAATTTATCCTGATAACGTGAGTCTCGCTACTGAATTGTCCGAATGACTTGATATGAGAAAATGTAATGTATGTCCTATATGTGCATGTGTGTGTGAGCATGCCTGGGTCTGTATGAGCCAATGCTGACCCTTTGACTCATTTTTCTGGGTGTGGGGTTGTATTGTCGATTGTGGACATGTTAGTTTGCCATCCCTGAGGCTGGTCGACATTTACTTACCTAAACTTCTCGAAACCCGATAATTGCTGCTTGCAGCTATATTTAGGGTTTCGAGCCCGAAGGGCTGAAATTTTTTTTTTTTTTATGTTTTTTTTTTGGTTTTGCCGTTTTTTTTTTTTTTAAGGATTTTTATTCTTCTTCTTATTATTATTTTTCCGCGCTAAAACGCATCGCCCAGCCCAAACCGTAAGTCGTAGAAACTCGAGACTTTGTCAATTGGTTGTATCTGTGCAGGTTACTCAGATACAGTGACCCAGCCAAATCGGCCCATAGGTGGCGCTATAGCGATGGCCAATGCGTTTGGGCTCATTGCTCGTAAACCGGATGTCGCACAACAAAGTTTTTGGTGTCATTGGAATCCTTGGCTCCAAACTTAAAAAATGGCTATCTCCGATTTCATTTCCGGTATGCAAATTTTTCCGCTAATTTGCATTTTATGAAAAAAAAATAAAAATGAACTAGTCCCTGGATTTTTGCCCGATCGGAACCAAACCAACGCTGATGAATTCTGTGGAGTGTGAATATGAATAATCATAAAAAAAGTTGAAATTTCGATTCAGGGTCGCTAGGGGGCATCAAAACGTCTGAACCGGAAGTAGCCAGTTTCACTAAAATGGCCATAACTCGTGAACCGTTTGACATATCTTCACGGGGCTTGGACCCTATGTGTAGACTCTCAGTCCGGGGTCACAATAAAAAGACTTGGTGTTTGGCCACTAGGTGGCGCTATAATAGCAAATAACTCGAAAAGGGCTATAACTACGCAACCGTTTGCCCGATCGACTTATTATTTGGTATGGTGTGTCTTTGTGTCATGCACCGTGACTGTATAAAAGGACTTTGGCGTTTCTCAAAAAACATGGCCGCTATCGGCCAATGAACTTTGAGCACTCATTAGACAGGGTTAACGGAGGCCGATCGAAACGACACTCGCTGGGCTTGTTCGACTCGTGGTCCTGAAGGTCTGTAAGAAATATGAACTCATTCGGCCACCGGGGGGCGAAGTAACGGTTTTAGAGTGCATAAACAATTGTGTATCACGTGACATTTGACACATACTCAAACTATTTACATCATATGATAGCTCTCCTCATTCTGAACAACTTTGCCTCTGGACACGCTTCTGTCAATCAAACGGTTCGTGAGTTATCGCTGATGATGTTAAAAACCTACTTTCGCGAACTAGTCCTTGGTTTTTCAACCGATCGGAACCAAACCAATGCAGATGACTTCTGTGGAGTGTGAATGTAAATAATCATTGAAAAAAAGTTGAAATTTGTATTCATACACGGTAGGGGGGGCCAAAAACTCAACTGGGCGGAGCCTATCACATTAAAATGGCCATAAATCCAGAACGGATTAACACATCATCATGGGGCTTGGAACATATGTGTAGACCATCACTCTGAGGTCACCTACAAAAGAAGGTGGCGTTTGGACACTAGGTGGCGCTAGACCAGTAGAAAAGGCTAAATTGACACGTATTTCATTACTTAAACAATTGTGTATCACGTGACATTTGACATTTACACAAACTAATGATATCATACAATAGTCCTCTACATTCTGAACAACTTTGCCTCTTGATCTATTGATGTCAATCAAACGGTTCAGGGGTTATTGCTGATGATGTTAAAATCGTACTTTTGCAAACTAGTTCTTTGATTTTCAAGCAATTTCAAAATTTCCACCATAGTACAATTCTCTGGACTCTCTAGGTCAATAATGATTAACAACATGTTGAGTTTTTTTTGTTGTGTGACCATTACAGGGTCCTTTTTTATATTAACGTGAATAATGTACGTTAAAGGTTGCTACTCCTTAATAAATAATCCAACTGACTTGCAATTAAGTAGTATTATACATATTATGACTCAAAACAAGCATGCTCATCAGAAGAGGCATGCCTTCATAAAAGTCCAAAAGGTGAAATATTCATTCAAATGGGCTTTTCATACATGTCTTTGTAAGCATGCGTAGTCTGCATAGACCGTTACTGATCACCTAAGTCAAAATTCTGGGTCTAAAGGCCTATCATTCATTGAGGATGTGTGTTAGGGCAATTTCTGAAATGGATTTGACTAATTTATCCTGATAACGTGAGTCTCGCTACTGAATTGTCCAAATGACTTGATATGAGAAAATGTAATCTATGTCCTATATGTGCATGTGTGTGTGAGCATGCCTGGGTCTGTATGAGCCAATGCTGACCCTTTGACTCATTTTTCTGGGTGTGGGGTTGTATTGTCGATTGTGGACATGTTAGTTTGCCATCCCTGAGACTGGTCGACGTTTACTTACCTAAACTTCTCGAAACCCGATAATTGCTGCTTGCAGCTATATTTAGGGTTTCGAGCCCGAAGGGCTGAAAACCTATTGTTTTTGTAAGGATTTTTATTTTCTTCTTCTTATTATTATTTTTCCGCGCTAAAACGCATCGCCCAGCCCAAACCGTAAGTCGTAGAAACTCGAGACTTTGTCAATTGGTTGTATCTGTGCAGGTTACTCAGATACAGTGACCCAGCCAAATCGGCCCATAGGTGGCGCTATAGCGATGGCCAATGCGTTTGGGCTCATTGCTCGTAAACCGGATGTCGCACAACAAAGTTTTTGGTGTCATTGGAATCCTTGGCTCCAAACTTAAAAAATGGCTATCTCCGATTTCATTTCCGGTATGCAAATTTTTCCGCTAATTTGCATTTTATAAAAAAAAAAAAAAATGAACTAGTCCCTGGATTTTTGCCCGATCGGAACCAAACCAACGCTGATGAATTCTGTGGAGTGTGAATATAAATAATCATAAAAAAAGTTGAAATTTCGATTCAGGGTCGCTAGGGGGCATCAAAACGTCTGAACCGGAAGTAGCCTATTTCACTAAAATGGCCATAACTCGTGAACCGTTTGAGCTATCTTCACGGGGCTTGGACCCTATGTGTAGACTCTCAGTCCAGGGTCACAGTAAAAAGGAGTTGGTGTTTGGCCACTAGGTGGCGCTATAATAGCAAAGAACTCGAAAAGGGCTATAACTACGCAACCGTTTGCCCGATCGACTTATTATTTGGTATGGTGTGTCTTTGTGTCATGCACCGTGACTGTATAAAAGGACTTTGGCGTTTCTCAAAAAACATGGCCGCCATCGGCCAATGAATTTTGAGCACTCATTAGACAGGGTTAACGGAGGCCGATCGAAACGACACTCGCTGGGCTTGTTCGACTCGTGGTCCTGAAGGTCTGTAAGAAATATGAACTCATTCGGCCACCGGGGGGCGAAGTAACGTTTTTAGAGTGCATAAACAATTGTGTATCACGTGACATTTGACATATACTCAAACTATTTACATCATATGATAGCTCTTCTCATTCTGAACAACTTTGCCTCTGGACACGCTTCTGTCGATCAAACGGTTCGTGAGTTATCGCTGATGATGTCAAAAACCTACTTTCGCGAACTAGTCCTTGGTTTTTCAACCGATCGGAACCAAACCAATGCAGATGACTTCTGTGGAGTGTGAATGTAAATAATCATTGAAAAAAAGTTGAAATTTGTATTCATACACGGTAGGGGGGGCCAAAAACTGAACTGGGCGGAGCCTATCACATTAAAATGGCCATAAATCCAGAACGGATTAACACATCATCATGGGGCTTGGAACATATGTGTAGACCATCACTCCGAGGTCACCTACAAAAGAAGGTGGCGTTTGGACACTAGGTGGCGCTAGACCAGTAGAAATGGCTAAATTGACGCGTATTTCATTACTTAAACAATTGTGTATCACGTGACATTTGACATACACACAAACTATTGATATCATATGATAGCTCTTCTCATTCTGAACAAATTTGCCTCTTGATCTATTGATGTCAATCAAACGGTTCAGGAGTTATTGCTGATGATGTTAAAAACGTACTTTTGCAAACTAGTTCTTTGATTTTCAAGCAATTTCAAAATTTCCACCATAGTACAATTCTCTGGACTCTCTAGGTCAATAATGATCAAAAACATGTTGAGTTTTTTTTGTTGTGTGACCATTACAGGGTCCTTTATTATATTAACGTGAATAATGTACGTTAAAGGTCGCTACTCCTTAATAAATAATCCAACTGACTTGCAATTAAGTAGTATTATACATATTATGACTCAAAACAAGCATGCTCATCAGAAGAGGCATGCCTTCATAAAAGTCCAAAAGGTGAAATATTCATTCAAATGGGCTTTTCATACATGTCTTTGTAAGCATGTGTAGTCTGCATAGACCGTTACTGATCACCTAAGTCAAAATTCTGGGTCTAAAGGCCTATCATTCATTGAGGATGTGTGTTAGGGCAATTTCTGAAATGGATTTGACTAATTTATCCTGATAACGTGAGTCTCGCTACTGAATTGTCCGAATGACTTGATATGAGAAAATGTAATCTATGTCCTATATGTGCATGTGTGTGTGAGCATGCCTGGGTCTGTATGAGCCAATGCTGACCCTTTGACTCATTTTTCTGGGTGTGGGGTTGTATTGTCGATTGTGGACATGTTAGTTTGCCATCCCTGAGACTGGTCGACGTTTACTTACCTAAACTTCTCGAAACCCGATAATTGCTGCTTGCAGCTATTTATTTTATTTTTAGGGTTTCGAGCCCGAAGGGCTGAAAACCTATTGTATTTGTAAGGATTTTTATTCTTCTTCTTCTTATTATTATTTTTCCGCGCTAAAACGCATCGCCCAGCCCAAACCGTAAGTCGTAGAAACTCGAGACTTTGTCAATTGGTTGTATCTGTGCAGGTTACTCAGATACAGTGACCCAGCCAAATCGGCCCATAGGGGGCGCTATAGCGATGGCCAATGCGTTTGGGCTCATTGCTCGTAAACCGGATGTCGCACAACAAAGTTTTTGGTGTCATTGGAATCCTTGGCTCCAAACTTAAAAAATGGCTATCTCCGATTTCATTTCCGGTATGCAAATTTTTCCGCTAATTTGCATTTTATAAAAAAAAAAAAAAATGAACTAGTCCCTGGATTTTTGCCCGATCGGAACCAAACCAACGCTGATGAATTCTGTGGAGTGTGAATGTAAATATTCATTGAAAAAAAGTTGAAATTTCGATTCAGGGTCGCTAGGGGGCATCAAAACGTCCGAACCGGAAGTAGAAAATTTAACTAAAATGGCCATAACTCGTGAACTGTTTGAGCTATCTTCACGGGGCTTGGACCCTATGTGTAGACTCTCAGTCCAGGGTCACAGTAAAAAGGAGTTGGCGTTTGGCCACTAGGTGGCGCTATAATATACATGAACTCGAAAAGGGCTATAACTACCCAACCGTTTGCCCGATCGACTTATTATTTGGTATGGTGTGTCTTTGTGTCATGCACCATCACTGTATAAAAGGACTTTGGGGTTTCTCAAAAAACATGGCCGCCATCGGCCAATGAAGTTTGAGCACTCATTAGACAGGGTTAACGGAGGCCGATCGAAACGACACTCGCTGGGCTTGTTCGACTCATGGTCCTGAAGGTCTGTAAGAAATATGAACTCATTCGGCCACCGGGGGGCGAAATAACGTTTTTGGAGTTCATAAACAATTGTGTATCACGTGACATTTGACATATACTCAAACTATGGTTACATCATATGATAGCTCTTCTCATTCTGAACAACTTTGCCTCTGGACACGCTTCTGTCGATCAAACGGATCGTGAGTTATCGCTGATGATGTTAAAAACCTACTTTCGCGAACTAGTCCTTGGTTTTTCAACCGATCGGAACCAAACCAATGCAGATGACTTCTGTGGAGTGTGAATGTAAATAATCATTGAAAAAAAGTTGAAATTTGTATTCATACACGGTAGGGGGGGCCAAAAACTGAACTGGGCGGAGCCTATCACATTAAAATGGCCATAAATCCAGAACGGATTAACACATCATCATGGGGCTTGGAACATATGTGTAGACCATCACTCTGAGGTCACCTACAAAAGAAAGTGGTGTTTGGACACTAGGTGGCGCTAAACCAGTTAAAATGGCAAAATTTAGACGCATTTCATTCTTAAACAATTGTGTATCACGTTACATTTGACATATACACAAAATATTTACATCATATGATAGTTCTTCTCATTCTGAACAACTTTGCCTCTTGAAGCATTGCTGTCAATAAAACGGTTCATTAGATATTGATGATAACGTTAAAAACCTACTATTGCTAACTAGTTCTTTGATTTTCACGCCTATTGAACCACAATTTCCACGCAGAGTACTTCTGTGGAGTGTGAACATCAATAAGTACTTGAAAAAAAGTTGAAATTTAAATTTTTCAGTTGTGTGACCAAAAATTACAGGGGCCTTTATTATATTAACTGAAAATGTACGTTAAGTTAGAGAAGGGTTTGAGATAGCTATCCAACGGGGCTTTTAACATATAAGTAGTACTATCGCTCTGAGACTCACGGTAAAAATAACACGGTGATTGGACACTAGGTGCCTTCATAACAGCGAACAAGTGAAATAGCATTAAATGACTGTAATTATGCAACTGTTATACATATCTGACAGAGTTACTGATACGCTTTGAAAATCAAAATTCTCGGCCTACAGGAACTTCAGACTTCATTGAGGATGTTTGTTAGGGCAATTTCTGAAATGAATTTAACAAGCCAACAACAATGAAAATCGGATACTCATTAACGAATTGTCCAAATGATTTGACAGTCAGAAAATAACATTCATGTAGTATATGTGCATGTTTCTGTAAGCATGCATAGTTTCTATGAGCATGCTGATCCCTGTCATTTTTCTGTGTCTGTGTGTGTTGTGACTTTGGACCTTCATGCGTTTGTTGTGGTGTGACCCCCTAAACTGTTCATGAATGCAAGACTGCTTTTGACTGCCTTAAAACTCGAAACCCGATAAATGCTGCTTGAGCTCGAAACCCGATAATTGCTGCTTGCAAGGCTTTATATTCTTCTTATTATTATTTTTCCGCGCTAAAACGCATCGCCCAGCCCAAACCGTAAGTCGTAGAAACTCGAGACTTTGTCAATTGGTTGTATCTGTGCAGGTTACTCAGATACAGTGACCCAGCCAAATCGGCCCATAGGGGGCGCTATAGCGATGGCCAATGCGTTTGGGCTCATTGCTCGTAAACCGGATGTCGCACAACAAAGTTTTTGGTGTCATTGGAATCCTTAGCTCCAAACTTAAAAAATGGCTATCTCCGATTTCATTTCCGGTATGCAAATTTTCCCGCTAATTTGCATTTTATAAAAAAAAAAAAAAAATGAACTAGTCCCTGGATTTTTGCCCAATCTGAACCAAACCAACGCTGATGAATTCTGTGGAGTGTGAATGTAAATATTCATTGAAAAAAAGTTGAAATTTCGATTCATGGTCGCTAGGGGGCATCAAAACGTCCGAACCGGAAGTAGAAAATGTAACTAAAATGGCCATAACTCGTGAAATGTTTGAGCTATCTTCACGAGGCTTGGACCCTATGTGTAGACTCTCAGTCCAGGGTCCCAGTAAGAAGGAGTTGGCGTTTGGCCACTAGGTGGCGCTATAATATACATGAACTCTAAAAGGGCTATAACTACCCAACAGTTTGCCCGATCGACTTATTATTTGGTATGGTGTGTCTTTGTGTCATGCACCATCACTGTATAAAAGGACTTTGGGGTTTCTCAAAAAACATGGCCGCCATCGGCCAATGAAGTTTGAGCACTCATTAGACAGGGTTAACGTAGGCCGATCGAAACGACACTCGCTGGGCTTGTTCGACTCATGGTCCTGAAGGTCTGTAAGAAATATGAACTCATTCGGCCACTGGGGGCGAAATAACGTTTTTGGAGTTCATAAACAATTGTGTATCACGTGACATTTGACATATACTCAAACTATGGTTATCATATGATAGCTCTCCTCATTCTGAACAACATTGCCTCTGGACACGCTTCTGTCGATCAAACGGATCATGAGTTATCGCTGATGATGTTAAAAACCTACTTTCGCGAACTAGTCCTTGGTTTTTCAACCGATAGGAACCAAACCAATGCAGATGACTTCTGTGGAGTGTGAATGTAAATATTCATTGAAAAAAAGTTGAAATTTCGATTCATACACGGTAGGGGGGGCCAAAAACTGAACTGGGCGGAGCCTATCACATTAAAATGGCCATAAATATAGAACGGATTAACACATCATCATGGGGCTTGGAACATATGTGTAGACCATCACTCTAACGTCACATACAAAAGAAAGTGGTGTTTGGACACTAGGTGGCGCTAAACCAGTTAAAATGGCAAAATTTAGACGCATTTCCATTCTTAAACAATTGTGTATCACGTTACATTTGACTTATACCCAAAATATTTACATCAAATCATAGTTCTCTTCATTCTGAACAACTTTGCCTCTTGAAGCATTGCTGTCAATAAAACGGTCCATTAGATATTGATGATAACGTTAAATACCTACTATTGCTAACTACTTTGCGGTTTTACGCCCTATTGAAACCAAACAAACGCAGAGTGCTTCTGTGGCGTGTGAACATCAAAAGTACTTGAAAAAAAGTTGAAATTTAAATTCATACACGGTAAGGGGGCCCAAAAACTGAACTGGGCGAAGCCTATAACACTTAAACAAACGTTGTTAGAGAAGGGTTTGAGATAGCTTCACGGGGCTTTTAACATATGTGTAGACCATCGCTCTGAGCTCACGGTAAAAATAACACGGTGATTGGACACTAGGTGGCGCTTTAACGGGAACAATGGCACTAAATACTGTAATTATGCAACTGTTATACATCTACAGGTTCTGATACGCTTTGAAAATAAACCTCTCGGCCCAGGAACTTCAGACTTCTTGAGTTTGAAAGCACCTTCGCTTCAATTTAAAAGCCAACAACAATGAAAATCGGATACTCATTAACGAATTGTCCAAATGATTTGACAGTCAGAAAATAACATTCTTGTAGTATATGTGCATGTTTCTGTAAGCATGCATAGTTTCTATGAGTTGATACCTGTCATTTTTCTGTGTCTGTGTGTGTTGGACTTTGAACCTTCATGCGTTTGTTGTGGTGTGACCCCCTAAACTGTTCATGAATGCAAGACTGCTTTTGACTGCCTTAAAACTCGAAACCCGATAAATGCTGCTTGCAGCTTTAATTAGGGTTTCGAGCCCGAAGGGCTGAAAACCTATTGTATTTGTAAGGATTTTTATTCTTCTTATTATTATTTTTCCGCGCTAAAACGCATCGCCCAGCCCAAACCGTAAGTCGTAGAAACTCGAGACTTTGTCAATTGGTTGTATCTGTGCAGGTTACTCAGATACAGTGACCCAGCCAAATCGGCCCATAGGGGGCGCTATAGCGATGGCCAATGCGTTTGGGCTCATTGCTCGTAAACCGGATGTCGCACAACAAAGTTTTTGGTGTCATTGGAATCCTTAGCTCCAAACTTAAAAAATGGCTATCTCCGATTTCATTTCCGGTATGCAAATTTTCCCGCTAATTTGCATTTTAAAAAAAAAAAAAAAAAATGAACTAGTCCCTGGATTTTTGCCCAATCTGAACCAAACCAACGCTGATGAATTCTGTGGAGTGTGAATGTAAATATTCATTGAAAAAAAGTTGAAATTTCGATTCATGGTCGCTAGGGGGCATCAAAACGTCCGAACCGGAAGTAGAAAATGTAACTAAAATGGCCATAACTCGTGAAATGTTTGAGCTATCTTCACGAGGCTTGGACCCTATGTGTAGACTCTCAGTCCAGGGTCCCAGTAAGAAGGAGTTGGCGTTTGGCCACTAGGTGGCGCTATAATATACATGAACTCTAAAAGGGCTATAACTACCCAACAGTTTGCCCGATCGACTTATTATTTGGTATGGTGTGTCTTTGTGTCATGCACCATCACTGTATAAAAGGACTTTGGGGTTTCTCAAAAAACATGGCCGCCATCGGCCAATGAAGTTTGAGCACTCATTAGACAGGGTTAACGTAGGCCGATCGAAACGACACTCGCTGGGCTTGTTCGACTCATGGTCCTGAAGGTCTGTAAGAAATATGAACTCATTCGGCCACTGGGGGCGAAATAACGTTTTTGGAGTTCATAAACAATTGTGTATCACGTGACATTTGACATATACTCAAACTATGGTTATCATATGATAGCTCTCCTCATTCTGAACAACATTGCCTCTGGACACGCTTCTGTCGATCAAACGGATCATGAGTTATCGCTGATGATGTTAAAAACCTACTTTCGCGAACTAGTCCTTGGTTTTTCAACCGATAGGAACCAAACCAATGCAGATGACTTCTGTGGAGTGTGAATGTAAATATTCATTGAAAAAAAGTTGAAATTTCGATTCATACACGGTAGGGGGGCCAAAAACTGAACTGGGCGGAGCCTATCACATTAAAATGGCCATAAATATAGAACGGATTAACACATCATCATGGGGCTTGGAACATATGTGTAGACCATCACTCTAACGTCACCTACAAAAGAAAGTGGTGTTTGGACACTAGGTGGCGCTAAACCAGTTAAAATGGCAAAATTTAGACGCATTTCAATTCTTAAACAATTGTGTATCACGTTACATTTGACTTATACCCAAAATATTTACATCAAATCATAGTTCTCTTCATTCTGAACAACTTTGCCTCTTGAAGCATTGCTGTCAATAAAACGGTCCATTAGATATTGATGATAACGTTAAATACCTACTATTGCTAACTACTTCGCGGTTTTACGCCCTATTGAAACCAAACAAACGCAGAGTGCTTCTGTGGCGTGTGAACATCAAAAGTACTTGAAAAAAAGTTGAAATTTAAATTCATACACGGTAAGGGGGCCCAAAAACTGAACTGGGCGAAGCCTATAACACTTAAACAAACGTTGTTAGAGAAGGGTTTGAGATAGCTTCACGGGGCTTTTAACATATGTGTAGACCATCGCTCTGAGCTCACGGTAAAAATAACACGGTGATTGGACACTAGGTGGCGCTTTAACGGGAACAATGGCACTAAATACTGTAATTATGCAACTGTTATACATCTACAGGTTCTGATACGCTTTGAAAATAAACCTCTCGGCCCAGGAACTTCAGACTTCTTGAGTTTGAAAGCACCTTCGCTTCAATTTAAAAGCCAACAACAATGAAAATCGGATACTCATTAACGAATTGTCCAAATGATTTGACAGTCAGGAAAATAACATTCTTGTAGTATATGTGCATGTTTCTGTAAGCATGCATAGTTTCTATGAGTTGATACCTGTCATTTTTCTGTGTCTGTGTGTGTTGGACTTTGAACCTTCATGCGTTTGTTGTGGTGTGACCCCCTAAACTGTTCATGAATGCAAGACTGCTTTTGACTGCCTTAAAACTCGAAACCCGATAAATGCTGCTTGCAGCTTTAATTAGGGTTTCGAGCCCGAAGGGCTGAAAACCTATTGTATTTGTAAGGATTTTTATTCTTCTTATTATTATTTTTCCGCGCTAAAACGCATCGCCCAGCCCAAACCGTAAGTCGTAGAAACTCGAGACTTTGTCAATTGGTTGTATCTGTGCAGGTTACTCAGATACAGTGACCCAGCCAAATCGGCCCATAGGGGGCGCTATAGCGATGGCCAATGCGTTTGGGCTCATTGCTCGTAAACCGGATGTCGCACAACAAAGTTTTTGGTGTCATTGGAATCCTTGGCTCCAAACTTAAAAAATGGCTATCTCCGATTTCATTTCCGGTATGCAAATTTTCCCGCTAATTTGCATTTTATAAAAAAAAAAAAAAAATGAACTAGTCCCTGGATTTTTGCCCGATCGGAACCAAACCAACGCTGATGAATTCTGTGGAGTGTGAATGTAAATATTCATTGAAAAAAAGTTGAAATTTCGATTCAGGGTCGCTAGGGGGCATCAAAACGTCCGAACCGGAAGTAGACAATGTAACTAAAATGGCCATAACTCGTGAAATGTTTGAGCTATCTTCACGAGGCTTGGACCCTATGTGTAGACTCTCAGTCCAGGGTCACAGTAAGAAGGAGTTGGCGTTTGGCCACTAGGTGGCGCTATAATATACATGAACTCTAAAAGGGCTATAACTACCCAACAGTTTGCCCGATCGACTTATTATTTGGTATGGTGTGTCTTTGTGTCATGCACCATCACTGTATAAAAGGACTTTGGGGTTTCTCAAAAAACATGGCCGCCATCGGCCAATGAAGTTTGAGCACTCATTAGACAGGGTTAACGGAGGCCGATCGAAACGACACTCGCTGGGCTTGTTCGACTCATGGTCCTGAAGGTCTGTAAGAAATATGAACTCATTCGGCCACTGGGGGCGAAATAACGTTTTTGGAGTTCATAAACAATTGTGTATCACGTGACATTTGACATATACTCAAACTATGGTTATCATATGATAGCTCTCCTCATTCTGAACAACTTTGCCTCTGGACACGCTTCTGTCGATCAAACGGTTCATGAGTTATCGCTGATGATGTTAAAAACCTACTTTCGCGAACTAGTCCTTGGTTTTTCAACCGATAGGAACCAAACCAATGCAGATGACTTCTGTGGAGTGTGAATGTAAATATTCATTGAAAAAAAGTTGAAATTTTTATTCATACACGGTAGGGGGGGCCAAAAACTGAACTGGGCGGAGCCTATCACATTAAAATGGCCATAAATATAGAACGGATTAACACATCATCATGGGGCTTGGAACATATGTGTAGACCATCACTCTGAGGTCACCTACAAAAGAAAGTGGCGTTTGGACACTAGGTGGCGCTAAACCAGTTAAAATGGCAAAATTTGACGCATTTCAATTCTTAAACAATTGTGTATCACGTTACATTTGACATTTATACCCAAAATATTTACATCAAATCATAGTTCTCTTCATTCTGAACAACTTTGCCTCTTGAAGCATTGATGTCAATAAAACGGTCCATTAGTTATTGATGATAACGTTAAATACCTACTATTGCTAACTGTACACCAGTTTAATTGCATGTAAACCCAAATTGTTACTCAGCAGTCACATGGCAGCAACTCAATGCATTTATCTCAATGCAAGATCATTTCTTAAATGGATGTGACCAAATGAACCTGAAAAGATGATTCCCCTCAAGTGTACTATATGTGCATATGTGTGTAATCATGCGTAGTGTCTATGCACCGTTGCTGACTGTATCTATAATTTTTCAGGCGTTGGGAGTATCGTCCACTTGGGTGTTTTACTATGAGAGTCCTCGGCCTACTTGATGAAGGCAAAGATGCTTTAGATGCCTTAAAAGTGCTCGAACCCGCTAAATGCTGCTTGCAGCTTTAATTTTATTTATAATTGCTTTATAAAATTATAAAATGCCAGATTGGTATTTATGAAACTATGCTACGCGTATGCAGTAACCTTTTTATAAAAGCAATTGTTTTTTTTAACTGGTTGGGGGGTTTTTTTGTTTTATTTAAACAAAGGGGGGGTTTTGGGGGGTTTAAACAGCACCGCAGTTTCCGCCTTTTATATTTAGAAAAATTTCAGCAAATGCGGTTCCAAGACAACAGTACCTGACGACACTCAGCAAAATCAGGTGAACATAGCACATGGAGGAGAGGTGACTAGCGATGGCGGCGCCGGCGGCACCCAGGCAGAGGAGCAGGTGTCTGAAGTCAAGGAGGGACCGAGTGAGCAGGAGAGTGAAATTGAAACGGTAAGCATGGTAGCTACATGATTAACAGGGAGGGAGTGTTAATCAGGGCGGGTGCAGGAGGATAGTGTGTGTGTGTGCGCCTGGTTGGGCCACGCTGAAGATGATGATTTACCTAAATTGATGAATATTATAATAAAACAAACAACATAATCGTTGTTGCTATCATAAAGTCTGTCAGATTGTCACCTACTGCACAAGTCAGCTAAAGTCAAATAACACAGCATAAGCTATTTTGAGTTGCTTTTGTAGCTATGTTAGCAGAGTTAACTTATTCAATTGCAACTTCGGCTGACTTTTCTAATGTTAACCCTTTAAAACACATAACGGCCGTATGGCCGTTCTATAGAAAAACTTAAATGATGCCTTTTGATTATTTTAATTATCACTCTAAATCGCTGCGTCAAAGCGCCCAAGACGAGTTACACGTTGGAAGAGAGGTAGTTAACGCATGCTATTAGGGGATTAAAACGCGCCTTGCATTTTAAAAGCTGTATATTTTTGTTTAGCTGTATATTCAACGAAGTAGATATTTTCTCATGTTTCTAATGAATTTCCAATATCATTCATATGCAATATTTACGGTGAGTGAATAATATGAATATCATATATATTATTAGGACGTTTTGTGTGAGTAATTTGGTAGTATAGTTAGTTTTTCTTTTTTTATGGGAAGTATCTCAACAATGAGAGGTAAATGTTGTTTAGTGTCATATTAAAGAGGGGTTTGTGCTCTTTAAAACAAAGTAGCCTATACTTGCAATTGTAAAGTAGTTTTTCTGCTGTCTGGTTCATTGAAATAAAAACATTTATTTTTATAATTAGCAGTATTCTACATCCACATTCTATGGGGTTCTAAAGGGTTAACTAGCTTTTATAACATGGAGCACATTGTCCATCTAGAAATTCTGCTCTTCAAGAATACAGGACTATATAACCAAAATGGTTACTTACTAAGGGTACTTCTAATAACTTCCAAATAATTGTTTGGATAATTGTCTTCCAAACCATCTCTCTCTCTGTCCTTATGTATAGTCAAGCCAAAAGCTGTGCCTCCTGCAAAGACTGCCCACTGTGCTGCTATCAGATTCTCCAGAGATTCAACGTGCTCACTGATGCATATCCCCTGCTTGGACTTGCGTACAAGTTTTTGCTGACACTTTCAATAACCCAGGTGGCATGCGAACGATCATTTTCAACCCTATTGGAAGCCTTCATGTTGATGGCCGCTGAAAAGGACATCCTTGTGGCCCTGGACACAGACACTGTAATTGAAAGAGTTGCAGAGAAGAGCAAGCTACTGAGGAAACTGCTGTTATTGTAAGGTGAGATGAGATCATTGATATTATTATAAAAATATATTTATAATATTTTAGACTGAAAATGTGACTCATTATTCCCTTTACTCTCTCTCTCTCTCTCTCTCTCTCTCTCTCTCTCTCTCTCTCTCTCTCTCTCTCTCTCTCTCTCTCTCTCTCTCTCTCTCTCTCTCAGGATGCCCAAACTGAAGTTTGTTGTTTTGAGGATGTTCAGAGCCCCATGGAGCCATTTCCACTGAGTAAGTATAAAATATGTGCAACCATCTCTCTACATTGTTATTTATTAAAGATACTTGTATGGTGATCATTTTACTCATTCAGTTATCATTCTCGTCCCTCTCTCTCTTTCTCTCTCTCAGGATGCCCTCACTTTGTGTAGGCCCTACTCCACTGCCACCTTTGACCACCAGGGAGTCAGTCAAGAGAGAGTGAGTACACTGGTCCACTTGCACTGGTACACTGGTCCATGGAACTTAGTTCTCAGCTTTGTAGGTTTTTTTGGGAATGGAACAGTAGATATGCATATCTACAGGGACTGCAAGGATGGTGTACTGTTTGGATGTGTCCGACCGATTGTGGTGGGCCAGTCTGAGCAAAAATGCCAGGGCCCTTTTTTTGTCCCAGTCCAGCCCTGCCGTGGAATGAACACACTCAGGCTCTAAAGAAAGCGGCACGAAAAATAAATTAGAGGTAGATCGTAATGCCTGGAAGGATAGTATTAAAAAATACAGGAAAGCCCTAAAAACGTCTAGATCCGCCTACCTTTCATCACTTATAGAAGAAAACCAGGTTCATAACCCTAGGTTTTTATTTGATACAGTGGCTAAATTAACCAAAAATAAATCGTCAGCGACTTCTGATTCTGTATACCAGCATAGCAGTGATGATTTTATGAACTATTTTAGGGCTGCAACAACGAATCGATAAAATCGATAAAATTCGATTATTAAAAATGTTGGCAACGAATTTCATTATCGATTCGTTGTGTCGCGCGACTTTTACGCCAAATGTTTGAGAATAAAAAAAAAAAGTTGAGCGCACTGTGCAGCATAGCGGAGAAAAAAGGACAGAGCATCATAGAGACCGTGAACATTGTTCTGAAACATGGCTGAGGCGGATGAATCAATACGACATAAATCATCCAAGGTATGGGAATATATCACCCTAAATAATTCGAAAAAGTGTTTTCATTGCAAGATATGCAAAAGCCAAATGGCCTGGAACGGGAGCACCACGGTGATGATACCGCACCTAAAACGTAAACATGTTGGAGTTCAACAGCAGGGTAAGTCACTACAAATTACTACTTTTGTTGCGTTTTGAAGTAAAATGAATGTAACGTCCCTCCAGTAGCTCTTCTGGTGCTGGTGTTTACTCCTTGTCCAGCTTAATAAGCATGACAAGTTAGCGTTAGCTCGCTAATAACAGTAGTAGGCTAAAGCAGGGGTGGTAACGTTATTTAGTTAAGCAAGACAAAAGACACGTTTTTATTCCCTTGCCTTTTTTGCCCATTAATATTATTGTCCTGTATAAATTCTCAGCAAGGCTACATTTATTTGATCTAAATGACAGTAAAAACAGCAATACTGAGATATATTGAAATAGAAAACGATTAATTTTAATTTGTAATATTTTAAATTGTAAAAATGTTTTATTTATATTTAAAAATGTATTCTTATGATGATATGTATGTATGCATTCATATAAATGTATGTATGTATATATTTATTTACGTGTGTCTTGTCCATAATTGCTCTTTGTGTTACTTGCCTTTACACAACTAGTAACTACAACAACAAGTATGTATTAAAGTTAAAGTAATTTGTGCTATTACACATACTAACACTATCTTTTTGATTCCAGAAAAAAACAGCAAACCATGAGAGGCTTCTTGATGGGAAATGCATCATGTACACCACAGCATGCTGTAATAATAATATAATAAGTAATAATAAAGCTTTCAATATATGTTTTGCACTGTAAGTTCTATTTTTTATAAAGGGTTGAAAATGAATGCTTTTTAATTTTTATCCGATTCATCGATTAATCGAACAAATAATCGACAGATTAATCGATTATTAAAATAATCGTTAGTTGCAGCTCTAAACTATTTCACAAATAAAATCCAAGATATTCGAGAAAAAATTATAACTATGCAACCAGAAGTGAAACCCGCTGAACAAATGACTAACTAGAGCACCCCTAAGGAGAAATTATGTTTATTTTCTACTATAGATCACGATGAACTATCGAAAATCATTAGATCATCTAAATCAACTTCATGTATGTTAGACCCTATACCTACAAATCTACTGAAAGAGATGCTCCCAGAAATTATAGATCCTCTACTTAGCATTATTAACTCATCTCTGACATTAGGACATGTGCCTAAAGCACATAAGGTGGCTGTTATAAGGCCCCTTTGTCAAAAAACCCCATCTGGACCCTGGAGAACTAGTTAACTATAGACCTATTTCTAATCTACCTTTCTTATCTTAAGTTCTGGAAAAAGTACACTGTAAAAAAAACCCGTAAATTAACAGTTAAATGACTGTATATTTTAACAGAAATTTTCCATACTACATGTGTTACGAGTGTGTTTCCGTTTATGCACATTTTCGAACTGCATTATGGGACCTTGATCGCTGCTCTGAAGACTTTTGATGGACGTAAGCACAACATTTTACCTCAGTTGTTCCACTGGTAAGTATTTTTAATAAAAATCAAAACGAAATTTTAATTAAACGACTTTAATTTAACTTTATTATCATTATTACTGAACCGTCAATGTAAATTACAACAGTGAATTTCTTTAGACATTGTTAACAAGAACCGATGTTTTGTTCCTTATCTGAACTATGATCAGCTCAAACGGTAAGCAACGTTTTTGAATTCACATTTTATAACTAGAAAATTCCTCTGGCCCACATATGGCGTGTTGTGTTAATTCATATTGTGTGTGTATGGGCAGACTATTTTAACCGCGAACCGCCGTTGTGTGCTAGGGAGTGTGTGCGCTAGGGTTCTGTTGGTCGAACGTGGCACATTGACACACTTCCCATCCACAAACTTTTAAAAAAGGTTGAGATTTTATTCTTCTTCCTTCTCTTTTCTAGAGATTTGGACCTGAAAGTCTCTTTCATCTGTGCGTTGTCCCCATTTCTAACCCAACCTGAATTTTAATGCTAAAGATTTGTCGAGATTTTCTTATGCCTCTCCCTGATTGGGTACAAGACAAACATTCAAACTGATCAAATAAACAAAGCTTCATGGGGCATTTCACATTTTGATCAGAGACATCAGCAGAGACAGACAAGATGAAGAGGTGTGCATGTTTTATAGAGGCATGGGGCCAATAGAGTGTGCACAGTATGTGAAGAAGTCATTGCATTAGTTTATAGTGATGTTGGGTAGCCTTAAGACACACATGAGAATTCACAATGAAGAGAAACCTCACGCATGTCTACAGTGTGGAAAGACTTTTACACAAACAGGTCTCAATCAAACACCTCTTCTAAATGGAGAAGAGTAGCGGTCCAAGCACTGAGCCCTGTGGCACCCCATGTACATTAGAGGGACAATGTAAATTAATTAACATTGCTGTAAATGCACCAGAATAAGCCAAGAGGCAATTTTTCATCCGTTGTCCCTGGACAGACAATAAGGTTTGAATACTTAATGAAATTTTCCCAACTTAGAAGCTTATGCTTTTGTAAAATGGCACAATGATGATATCTCATTGTTTTTTTATCCACTATTTTAATTGTCTGTTTATAAAGTGACTCTAAAGATTTTAGTGTTGATTTATTTGCCTGTGACCAAGTTGTAAGACAATAAGTGATGTGGGACAGAACCATACTGTACATGAACATTTTAGCTGCCTGAAGTGACAAGTTTGATCTTATGAACCGGAAATTTGCAATATTAAATTTGACTGGATTGCAGACCTTTTTTATCTGTGATTTAAAAGTTAATTTAGAGTCTATTATGATGCCTAAGTATTTGAATTCTGACACAACTTACTGTACATTAAGTCTTAAGCACGATTGATTTAGCCATTCAGAGACATTCCTAGCAAAAAAATGAATTGTTCAAAGTGTGGGAATTAAATCCAGAAATCTTACAAATAAAAAAAACAGAGTTTTCTAATTTAACAGTTAGTATAACCCACCTACCTTCAGCGGAAGACTTAAAATGAACAATATATCCTTTGAATTAAAACAAGAGCACCAGCAGAGGTGTTGACCCATGACTAAGATAAATGTTGTCATTCCATGACGCTTTTCATATTTTAACATCAGAAGCAGAGGAATGAGTTTCTGCATTATAACGTCTACAGAACAAAAAAACATAATCTCCTTCATTTTAGTGTTATCTCTTAAGCCCCGCACATTCAAAGAAATAATTGTTAAATGACTAAACTCAAACTTGTCCATTTGTACACAAATAAAATATGAAGTAAAGGAAAAAATATAGAACTAGCTAAACTGTAATCCCAAACAGTTGTACTAGCTCAAAAATAATAAGTTCATAACAGTCAAATGTCGTTAAGCAGTTGACCAAACTATAAACTTTTGAGCTCTGTTGAGATTTATGCCGCTTTAAGTGAATAGGGCTCAATATTTTATAGCGAATTTGTGTGGAACACTCAAAAAGATTAGAAACCACTCAGTAGTGTCATGACGTTATTGACGTCATGACGCTCTGGTGGGTGGGTCTTATCTCTCCCTCAGGAAAGCTGCGTCAGCCATCTTGAATTTACCTTGATGCGGGGAAGTTTTGGCCAGCCGGTGTGGATGTGGAACACAGTTTCATTTGTTTTTATTTATTTACTAAATCCCCCCGCTGCAAACCACCACCACATCAGTTTTTTCATCAGTCTTATTGCTCTCGTTTTCTTAAGCGTCGTCTTATCATCAGCCCTGATTTGGTAAGTAACGCTAAGTTTTTTGTTTATTTTTGAATTTCGATAAATACGATAAGTACAATGTGCACAGATAACATTTGTTGTAAATAGTTTACAAATCCAAGTAATTGTAACTTTAGAAGTTGTTGAATTTGACAAATACCAATCTTACAACGGCTAAATGTTATCCGCGGGTTTCCTGGATGAACTACATTTCCCAAAATGCATGTTTGCCCGGGAAACTGACCGTGAAGGAAGCGCCATGAGTCTGAACTCTTTGGCGGTTAATGCACGTATATGTAAACATATTTTAATAAGTCTCCGCTTTAACTCCGTGTGTGCTAGCTTCAACAGTTCAGGTAGGATATATTATGAAATAGTGTTAGTAACAATTGGTTTTATTTTGTGTTTCCACAGTCATTCTTTTGCTATTTCTTAAAATGTTTTTATATCAACTGTGGTCCACAGTTGATCACTTGAACACTTTCATAATACTTTGTTAAAAACATCAACAACTGAAATTGCAGGTCTATATGCACACAACTGTGATGCTTTACTTGTTAATAACTTGCTCATCTTTTAACATTCAAATTTTTACTAAAATGAGTGTAAAATGATTTTTTTTGATAGATTTGAAAACTTTTTATCTGTATATTCACTTTTTTAAATTGTATTTATAGTTTTAGTTTTAAAAAAATTGTTTTGAACATTAACAAATCATCTTTGTGTGCATGTTATGTACAGATATCGGACTACAAAGAAAGAGTGCTGCAGAGAGTCATCTTTCCACCATCAGACAGGTGCCAATAGGTGAGTTTTGTAAATTGGGTACTAATTTTAATTACAAAAATGCAAAGAACAACAACACTTGTTAGCATTGAAGAGGTTCAACCAGGCGCTCAGGTGAAGTAGAAAAGTCTGTGATAGGTGCTCTTGGGGTAGGGAACAAACGAAACCGGAACAAAAAGGCGAATCCCAGGCACTCAGTCAATTGAGAAGAAGGATAATGTTTAAAAAGCCTTTATTGAGTGTGGCTTAATTCATTAAAAATATATTGCCTTGTTAGCACTTGTCATTTCTAAGTGCTAAGTGACAATAATGTTTAGACATCATTGATTTGTATCCTTGAGGGGCTGAACTCATTCTTGTGTTTTCTAGTCAGCAGATGGTCAAGACCTCACTGACCGGTGTCTCTCCGGACCGTCATCACGGATGACACAACTGAATACTGATATTCTGTTGCCTAATGCCTACCTTGATGCACTACCTTGATGTTACCAGTTAAAGTACTGTACAGTAGAAATCAGTATTTTATTTGAATGTTTTGTTTAATGCCAAAACGTTTTTAAACGGTGTTAAATGGCTCCACATCCTAATAGTTGTCATTGCTGTTGAGGATGGATACTACTTAGAAACTTATTGATTTTTATCATAAATCCTTTGAGTTTTTATCATAATGTTAACTGAATAATGTGAGATGGAGACCCAAAATACAGAATCTACCCTCTGTAGCAATGACCACTATCAGAGTATGAAGCTATTAACACTTAATATATGTAAAAACAGATTTTGTTTTGTATGGAGTAATTTTCTTTTGTTTTAATTTATGACAAGCACTTTGCCTTGACTGAGCTCCTTTTATTCGTGCTTTTTAAAACGCACATTGTATTAAATAAAAAAAGTTGTTCAATTGTCACTGTGGTGTCACTTTCATGTTTTCTAACGTTATTAGCTATCAACTTACAAGCTCACTAAAGATGTCTTTTTTATAGGCTGGTTAAGTTAAGAAAGTATTTTACGTCAGGATGACTAACCGGATGTTCCTCTCAGAAGGCAGTCGAGATCTGTGCGCGCGCAGTGGACACAGACCTGCCTATAGGCTGCCCGCATTCAGGGTTCGCGGGCACCACAAGCGAGCAAGATGCAACACTTTTGACAGTTTATTTCCATTTATTTATTTTCGTTTTTCTAAGAAAATATATGCATTTATATAAGGATATTCTCAATAAATTATGAATATAAAATATATGATTTTACATCGAAGTGTGCAATATGGTAATTTGAAAGAGAGTTAGCAAGCACTTTTTTGCGATTGTTTGCTAATTTTATTAGTTAACATTTTTGGTTGTATTGTTACCCTCAAAAAATAACCTGCAGGGAACGTTCTGGGAACATTACTTTTAGGTTAGGAAAAAACCAACATACAGAGAATGTTCTGTGAACGTTTCCCTATGGTTACCAACGAAAAAATTTAATGGGAACCATTGGGGAGCTTTCTGCGTTCGCTGGGCAGATACTTTGTTTTTTAACGTAATGGCGTGCACTAAGTTTGTTTAGATAAATACAAGACGGCGCTGTTGTAAAGTCAATAGCTTTAATAAGAGTTGTTTTTCAAGTGATATGTATGCTGTGAATATATTATATTTACATTTGGCCATTTAGCAGACGCTTTTATCCAAAGCGACTTATAATGAGTTCAGGGAGCAATAAGCGATATGTCATAATAGAGGAATAGTACGATAGGTGCTAATACAAAGATACTAGTTTCAACAACAACAACACCTAGTACCACTCCCCTGGTGGTACTAGGTGACTTCAACATCCACATTGGAAAACCACAGGCTGCTGACTTCATCAACCTGACCGCATCATTTCTCCTCGAGCAGTTTTCCACATCAGCAACCCACAAGTCTGGAATCCATATAGATCTGATCTTCACAAGTTACTGCTCCACTCATCACTCTCAGGTCACCCCGCTGCACACGTCTGATCACTTCTTCGTCAACCTCGACCTCACTGCTCCGGACATCGCAGATGTCTTACCGATGGTCACTTTAATGGACTAGTTTGATGCACTTATGTATTTTGTTGCCTATGTTGTTATAATTGCTTCCAATGTTTCCTCATCTGTAAGTCGCTTTGGATAAAAGCATCTGCTAAATGACTAAATGTAAATGTCACTTTCCGCGCAACCTGCGGTCTCTCCCTCCCTCCTGTTTTTCCTCTGCTGTCTTCTCTGCACTCCCCCCTCTGATGAGCTCTCTCTTTTGAATACAGACAATGCCACAGACACTCTGTGTTCCACGCTTTCATCCTGCTTGGACAACCTATGCCCTCTTGCATCTGGACCAGCCCGTGCATCCCCGTCGGCTCCCTGGTTATTGGATGTACTGCGTGAGCATCGCGCCAGCCTCCGGTCAGCTGAGAGAAAATGGTGCAAGTCAAAAGACCCTGCAGACCTCTCTTTCTACCAATCTCTTCTCTCTACTTTCTCTGTAGACGTCACCTCTGCAAAAACAGATTACTACCACTCGAGGATCTGCAACTCTCCGGACTCTCGAACGCTCTTCAAAACCTTCTCTGCTCTCCTCTGTCCCCGCCTTTTCTCCTCTATCTGAAGCTGATGTCTCCAAGGTCATTGGTTCCAACCACCCTACCACCTGCCCACTGGATCCCATCCCCACCAATCTCCTCCAGGCCATCTCTCCAACGGTTGTGCCTTCTCTGACCCACATAATCAACTCTTCGCTAACCACTGGGACATTTCCCACAGCGTTCAAAGAGGCCCGCATCACACCGCTTCTAAATAAACCCACCCTGGACCCTACACTGCTAGAAAACTACAGGCCTTTCTCCCTTCTTCCCTTCATCGCCAAAGCCCTGGAGCGAGTTGAGTTCAACCAACTCTCCTCCTTTCTCATGCAAAACAACCTCCTGGATAGCAATCAGTCTGGTTTCAAGACCGGTCATTCCACAGAGACTGCACTGCTCTCAGTCCTCGAAGCCCTGAGACTGGCAAAAGCATCATCCATGTCATCTGTGCTCATCCTACTGGATCTGTCTGCTGCCTTTGACACTGTCAATCATCGCATCCTCCTGGCTTCTCTCAGTGCTTTGGGTGTCTATGGAATGGCGTTGCAATGGTTTGAGTCCTACCTCTAGGGTAAGTCATTCAGAGTATCCTGGAGAGATGAGGTCTCCGCGTCCCAACAGCTCAACACGGGGGTGCCACAGGGCTCAGTGCTTGGACCGCTACTCTTCTCCATTTACATGACATCCCTTGGCTTGGTCATTCAGAAGCATGGCTTCTCCTATTACTGCTATGCCGACGACACACAACTCTACTTGTCATTTCAACCGGACGATCCGACGGTCGCTGCTGGCATTGCGGCATGCCTGAGTGACATCTCGCTTTGGATGAAGGATCATCACCTGCAGCTAAACCTTGCAAAAACGGAACTGCTTGTGATCCCAGCCAACCCCAAAATTCACCACAACCTTGCCATTCAACTAGGCTCCTCAACTATTACACCGTCCACCACAGCCAAAAACCTGGGAGTGGTAATCGATGATCGGCCTAATGGTCAGAGCGTTGGGCTTGTGATCAGAAGGTTGCCGGTTCTAATCTCAGTGCCAGCAGGTCATGACTGAAGTGCCCTTGAGCAAGACACCTTACCCCTGATTGCTCTGCAGTAATGTGCCACTGAATAAAACTACTTGTAAGTCGCTTTGGATAAAAGCGTCTGCCAAATGAATAAATGTAAATGTAAAGTACATTTAGTAAAAATTTAGAGTAATGTTCTGTAGAAAAAAAAATTTAATCTGTAAAAATAGTATGAAATGCCTTTAAAAACATAATTTTGATGTAATTGTAAACTACAATACTGTCATTTCAATGGTAAAACTTCAAATTACAGCAAATATCTGTAAAACAACAACATTTTACTGTTTAATGAAAAAATACAGAATATTACCTGTAAAATAACGGTAATTTTTCAGTGTGATCACTAGTTCTTCTATTGATATACATTACGCTGCCTTTCCAAACTGCACTTGAGCCTGCAATGATCCCAGACAATTTAATCCAGATATTCTAATCGTACACAACAGGTGCGTTCAAAGAACCGAATTATCCAGATCATGACTTGTGTGAGGGTGAGTTCAGTGTGAGGGTGAGTAACTTTATTTCAAATCTATAATATTATACAATGTCATTGTTGTGGAATTTTCTTATTCCTTAATCAAAGTGGGTTTTTAAACACTTTAGACAAATGCAACACACAGAGAGCATGAGTTACTTTGCAAAGTAGTTTTATTGACATTCAGTCTGCATCAAAAGACATATGCAGAGAGAAGGTGCCTTCCTGCTCATTTACAGGGGCTTTTATATGATCCAAACATGACACCCCTTCTTCTCCCCTCCCTTGAGCAAGAACGTATCTTTGGTAACACAAATGTGTCGCCATCCCTTATCTTTACCAGAACCTCTTGGTCTTTGCTCAAGGGCAAAGGAGCTGAGTGGTCTGCCACGTAGCAAAACATTTCTCAGGAATTTAAGAACAACAAGATAGACAGTCTTGAATCAATTTTTACAGAGATTAGCATGAAGAAACCCACTTCATGAAAATTTCCATCACATAATTTTCAGGGAACCCAGTCATTCAGTGCAGTGCAGAGTATTGCATTGGATAAAAGTGTTTGTCATATAACATGAACACCTCCCAAGAGAAAATGTAATCTAAGTGTTTATGGTTTAAACAACTAGAACTTAAATACATTACAAAACAAGTTTTAAAGCTTGAACTGATGCATTTCTTTCATTCAGTCTCCTGTAAAACATGTGTGATGATAAAGTACAGATTAAAGACCAACACAACTAGAACTGTAAGTGTTATCTTGTGTTTTTTCAACTGTGAATTGTTTCTCTCCACTCTGAGTTCTCGTATAGTTCTTAAAAATGCTCATAAATCTTTCCACACTGAAGTCATGCAAAAGACACTGATGACCCTCGAAAGGTTTCTCTCCAGTGTGAATTCTCATGTGTGTCTTAAGGCTACTGGTAGCTGTAAAACTCTTTCAACACTGTAGACATACATGAGGTTTCTTTCCAGTGAATTCTCATGTGTGTCTTAAGGCTACTGGTAGCTGTAAAACTCTTTCCACACTGTAGACATACATGAGGTTTCTCTCCAGTGTGAATTCTCATGTGTGTCTTAAGGTTACCTGTCTTATCAAAAGTCTTTCCACACTGTAGACATACGTGAGGTTTCTCTCCTGTGTGAATTCTCATGTGTGTCTCAAGGTTTCCTGTTTGTGTAAAAGTCTTTCCACACTGTAGACATACATTAGGTTTCTCTCCAGTGTGAATTCTCATGTGTGACTTAAGGCTACTCGAGACTGTAAAACTCTTTCCACACTGTAGACATACATGAGGTTTCTCTCCAGTGTGAATTCTCATGTGTGACTTAAGGCTACTCGAGACTGTAAAACTCTTTCCACACTGTAGACATGCGTGAGGTTTCTCTCCGGTGTGAATTCTCATGTGTTTCTCAAGGTTTCCTGTTTGTGTAAAACTCTTTCCACACTGTAGACATGCATGAGGTTTCTCTCCAGTGTGAATTCTCATGTGTGTCTTAAGGCTACTCGTATGTAAAAAACTCTTTCCACACTGTAGACATGTGTGAGGTTTCTCTCCAGTGTGAATTCTCATGTGTGACTTAAGGTGACTCGTATGTAAAAAACTCTTTCCACACTGTAGACATGCGTAAGATTTCTCTCCGGTGTGAATTCTCATGTGAATCTTTAGGTGACCTGTTTGTGTAAAAGTCTTTCCACACTGTAGACATGCGTGAGGTTTCTCTCCGGTGTGAATTCTCATATGAATCTTTAGGTCACCTGTTTGTGTAAAATTCTTTCCACACTGTAGACATACATGAGGTTTCTCTCCGGTGTGAATTCTCATGTGTGTCTTAAGGTTTCCTGTTTGTGTAAAAGTCTTTCCACACTGTAGACATACATGAGGTTTCTCTCCGGTGTGAATTCTCATGTGTGTCTTAAGGTTTCCTGTTTGTGTAAAAGTCTTTCCACACTGTAGACATACATGAGGTTTCTCTCCAGTATGAATACTCATGTGAATCTTTAGCTCACCTGTTTGTGTAAAATTCTTTCCACACTGTAGACATACATGAGGTTTCTCTCCGGTGTGAATTCTCGTGTGTGTCTCAAGGTTTCTTGTTTGTGTAAAAGTCTTTCCACACTGTAGACATACATGAGGTTTCTCTCCGGTGTGAATTCTCATGTGTGTCTTAAGGTTTCCTGTTTGTGTAAAAGTCTTTCCACACTGTAGACATACATGAGGTTTCTCTCCGGTGTGAATTCTCATGTGTGTCTTAAGGTTACTCGTAGCTGTAAAACTCTTTCCACACTGTAGACATGCATGAGGTTTCTCTCCGGTGTGAATTCTCATGTGTGTCTTAAGGCTACTCGTAGCTGTAAAACTCTTTCCACACTGTAGACATGTGTGAGGTTTCTCTCCAGTGTGAATTCTCGTGTGCTGTTTTTCACTCTTTTTGTCTCCTGTTCTCAGAGCTTCTTCAAGTGAAAGTTGCTGCAACTTTTGTGCACGTTGATGTTTCTGATCAGCATCTTTTACTTCATCTTGACTGTCCTTATTCTCTTCCATCATATCTGAAGTGAACAAAACTTTCTGTTAATCACAGTTTTACAATTGTACAAAACAACAGCAGAAGACAAGTTCATAGTTTCATTTTCAGGGAACACAGTCATTCAGTATACGGAGTATTGCTTTGGATAAAAGTGTTTGCCATACAAGATGAACACATCCTAAGAGAATATTTTAACTTTACTCTGTTTAAATTACAACATTAAATGAGCTTATACTGTACATTATTGACATTTGTATTTGATTTACAAAATGTATTCATTGTGCAATCCAGAGAGCAAAGGTATGTTAATTATAATAATTTTTGTTACAGAATTATGTGTTTTATAATTAAAATCATTACTGCCATGATATCTCAGTGGTTTGGATTGAATGAATCAAGTATAAATCAAGAATCAGTGCAAAACATTTTCAGGTACAAAATAAAAGTCATCAGATGTGAAATAATACTACATAGTCTTCACTGTATAAATTGAATATAGATCAATTGTTGTTTTATTAACAATAATAACAGACTGTGATTTATTAAGCTGCTGTCACTTTAAGTTCAGTACAGCAGAAACGATGCCCCCAAACATATAGTCGAGTAAAAGAAAGAATGACAACTAAAAACCAACAGACTGTGTCTCATGTAGTCGAGTAAAAGAACAAATGCATGTTTTCTTTTCAATAAGACGATAAAAAAACATCAGACTGATGAAAATGTGAAAAAGGGTCAAAATGCTGTGCTCTACAAACTCAAAGCAGAACGATGGTCACCTTATAGCCAAACATGTGATTCTATTGAACCTTTACCAGATCACAACCAGATCAAGTTATTATCACTTTATGCAGTTTAGTGATTCACTTTCAGTTCTAATCTTCTGCATTTGTGGTTTATCAAATAAATTAAAGCTTAATAATTCCTCCACTGTCAGAAATAAAGATTTATAAACAGAAACCAACCTCTGTGTTCTTTAGTCCTCTGAGTTTCTGTTGTGTGTAGTTCTGGATCTCTCGTGTTCTCAAGCTTCTCTTCCACAAACTCCAACAACTGTGTGAAGATTTCAGTTCTTACACCTGAAGTGATTCTTCTGCTTGTTGTTGTTGGACTTTTCATGTAGTCCTGCATGTTAAAAAATTTGAAGAACCGAAGAGAAGATTTTTCTCCACAACAACCCAGATCTCTCTTTAACACATATTTCTACAGTATTTGACTCCTCCTCAGTCTCCGGGCAGTATTTTCCCCCAGCAACCAATCAGGTTCTGCCACCTCCCTTGACTCCATTTCCATTTTACGCAGCACTTCTTAGAAACTATGTGTTTGTTCCCTTTCTTGGTGTCAGGATGTCAACTCTCTTTCAGATAACATGTGACAAACAACTTAAACGGAATTAAATGAAACAAAATCTTAATGTTTATATGGTTAAAACACATCTATTAAACTTATACATTGATTAAAACAAAAACACTCGTTCATTTATATATTGATCTTAAACATTGCCTTCTGGTATTTATTGATGGTTTGATGTTGGTGTGAACTGGAGGTGTAAGAGAGACATTGTCAATAACTCAACTCAGCTTCACTTATATAACATCACTATAAACAACAATTGTTGATATAGGATTTTTATTGTGATTTTTATTATGGGTTAAACGTGCTTTATGATTTCAGTAAAGATCATTAACTGTGCATGATATGTTAAAAATATAACCAGTGTGAGTTGAGTTAAGGACTTATTTGGAGTGAACTTTCTGTACCAAAATAATATATGTGTGTGTGTGTGTAAAGATCAGATTACGCAGAGCTCATCGAAATTTGGTGATGTATGGAGTCTCCACAAATAGTCGGGACAAGCAGCGTGAGCTGAGGAACAAAGGAGAGGCAGCGGATTGGACGTGTTCCCATGATTTCACATCCGCAAAAGGACAGTAGCTTCTCGAGCTAAAAAGGGACACCAAAAAGCATTATAAATACCATGTAAAATTATTCTTTGGGTGTGAGTCCTGTGTGAGATATCAGTTCTCTTGAAAGACTGAGTCGGAGGCAACTCACCCAGCAGCTGTTGTATTTTTTGAATTCTCTGATCAATAAACTTCAAGATTTTACTTTGACTGGCCTCTCTCCAATTCTGAACACGCAGAACATTGTTTTAATGTTCATCATTGACCAAGATGCTGTCCACTATATCAAATACCAACATTTATCTTCATGTGTAACATAAATGACAAAAACATCTCGGCCACATCACAAATCAACTACAGAAACCCAAGCAAAGTGAGAGCAGTTGTCATAAAAACATCTAACAATGTTCAATTTCTTATTCATGATGGATAAATATTCAACTCCTTATTATTTACAGTGTTTCTAACTTTAACTCTCATTATATTAGCGCTGTGTATTGACAAAGGCCTTGTGATACGATACATATCACCATAGATAACAATGCAATAGTTTCATACTATACATTTTGTAATAGATTTTTACTAATAAAATGTAATACAAATAAAAAGTCTCCCTCTTGAGACATTGGCCATATGTACTGTAGCATATATGACGATGAAACACAATTAAAAATATCACAGATTGTAGCGTTTGGATTATCGATATACTATCATGAAAAAATATTGCGCTGTAGTCTATCGATATTTTTGCACAACTGACAGAAATTGGCTGCAAATCGAAATTCAGAATAAAAAACGATTCAATTGAAAAGAATGAGAGTTAAATCATTCAATAACTTCTGAAGGACTTTGATTTGACCGGTTACAACAAGACCCTCAGGTTATAAAACTGTCTGGTATTTTAAATCACAGAAGTTTTGAGCTTTTAAAATCGATATCAAATTCTGCCTATTTAAAACACAAACATCTGTTTTGTGAGGACATTTCCATAAGAGGATAAGATATCAGCATAATGAAGGAGGTGAAAATGGGAACTATGGGTGTAGAATAATGACAGCTGTTAACACTGATGTGTCTGTTATACTGAAACAAAAAGAAAACGTTCATGACCATCAGCAGAAGACCGGCAGCTCTATTAACACCAATGGATGTGTTTTCACTGTTAGGCTAATAACAGATAAGTGACAAATGTGACGTAAGGCTGTTGAATTTTATTTTAAGCGAAACAAAAACACTTGACAGTAGTACAAACCACTTACACTTGTCATTGAAAGTTGATCTTGTAGTTTCAAAGAATCGCTCAGATAAAGAAGGTCCAGGTGTCAAAGAGATAACTTTATTTGTTCGAATCAAAGAAAGTTGAGATCTTCCCAAAGCATCTGAAATTACAGTGTTTTCCAGCCCATAGTTATATTGAAACTAATGCAATGGGGGTTTCTGTTGTACCAATCAGGTAAGTTCCTGTTATCTCTTATTTTAATACCCAATTATTCTGCCTCGCCACCAGTAGATCCTAGGCAACAGGATACGTTTATAATCGTGGTCGGAGCATCATTACCTCATTTTTAAAAAGATAAGATACACTGGTCAGGGATTTTCTGTGCCACATCCTCTGAGCTTTATTCAACTTTAGGCCTCTAGGTCTTACTGACATCATTGGATTTTATGTTGCTGTAAAAGGTTAAAAAAAGTATTCTTAAACAAGCTATAATGATTATTTACATAAAAATACTTATAAACAGGTATACTGCTTGTAACATTGTGTCATTAAATCATTTTTATGCTGCACAGAGAAAACTGTTTGGTGAAAAAACTTAAGAAAAGTTGTTGTAATATCATCAGTCGACAAATATCACCAGTTCAGTCACAGACGACGGTATTTGATCACTATGGTTACCGCTACTACAGGCACGATTGAGGCAGCTAACAGCTTCTCGTAGGACCCCGGGGACGGAGCCAGGAGTCGCAGCAGCAGCAGCACACAGAGACTGAACGTCGATGACCGACACGATTGTGAAGCAGTGACGGGAAAATACTGAAGCAGCTGCGGGCCTGTCCGTCACTACTCAGGCTAATGTACATAGCGGACATCCTCATGAATCCTCAGTTTTACAGATGTTTGATGTTTGTCGTCTTTCGTTGGGACAGTGAGTGGCAGATCGGGTCACTATGAGTCTGAGGGGTCTTGTCTCCCCGTCACTATAGTGCTGTCTGCGCGCCTGTATGCGCTGTTTGCTGTGACCGCTTTCAATGAGTCTGTTGACGAACAATGTGACATTTCAGACGTTTAAAACTCAACTAATCGCGGAGAAGTTCAGGGAACGAATTTATTATAAGACGCCGCTGTATCGTTTCAAATCCGTTCAGAGAGAATGAACGACCGGCGGATTCTCTCGTTAAGTTTCATTTCAAGGATTCTTGACGGTCTTGTGAACATGCGGAAAAGTGTCATTATTACAAACTAAAAACTTTAAAAGCTCAAAACTTCTGTGATTTAAAACACCAGACAGTTTTATAACCTGAGGGTCTTGTTGTAACCGGTCGAAGTCTTTTAGAAGTTATTGAATGATTTAACTCTCATTCTTTTCAATTGAATCGTTTTTTATTCTGAATTTCGATTTGCAGTCAATTTCTGTCGTTTGTGCAAAAATATCGATAGACTACAGCGCAATATTTTTTCATGATAGTGTATCGATAATCCAACCGCTACTATCTGTGATATTTTTAATTGTGTTTTATCGTCATATATATGCTACAGTACATATGGCCAATGTCTCAAGAGGGAGACTTTTTATTTGTATTACATTTTATTAGTAAAAATCTATTACAAAATGTATAGTATAAAAATCTATTGCATTGTGATTTATCTATGGTGATATGTATCGTATCACAAGGCCTTTGTCAATACACAGCGCAAATATAATGAGAGTTAAAGTTAGAAACACTGTAAATAATAAGCAGTTGAATATTTATCCATCATGAATAAGACCGAAGAAATTGAACATTGTTAGATGTTTTTATGACAACTGCTCTCACTTTGCTTGGGTTTCTGTAGTTGATTTGTGATGTGGCCGAGATGTTTTTGTCATTTATGTCACACATGGAGATAAATGTTGGTATTTGATATAGTGAACAGCATCTTGGTCAACAATTGTTGTTTTTAGTGATGTTATATAAGTGAAGCTGAGTTGAGTTATTGACAATGTCTCTCTAACATCTCCAGTTCACACCAACAGTGATTGACACCTTCAGTAAAGCTCCTCCTACATCAAACCACCAATAAATACCAGAAAGCAACAAGCAGAAGAATCACTTCAGGTGTAAGAACTGAAATCTTCACACAGTTGTTGGAGTTTGTGGAAGAGAAGCTTGAGAACACGAGAGATTGAAGAATATTTTAATGTGTTTTAGAAGTGCTATTACATTTGATATGTTTTCTTATTAATACTTGCTTACAATGCTTGAAAATATAACTAGTATGAGAGTGAAATCAAGCAAAACTTAAGAGTTGATATTAAGTGTACTTCAAGAGGAAGTGGTGTGTGTGTGGGTGCCGAGAGCATGCAAAACATAGAGGAAGTAGCAGGTGACAGCTGACGTCTCAGAATATATGCATGCAACTGAAGAGATAAATGTAACGCCAAAAAGGAGAAAATTTACACACACACACACATTACATTGACTGACTTCTTAAAAATGTTGTTGCTGGGCAGAATTGGGGTGTGTGGGTTGTCATTTGATGTTTTGTAGAAACTCTGAGAACGATGGACTAAGAGCTGATTGGACAAATACCAGGCAGCACCGCACCCAACAGCAAGAAGAGATTCGACGACAAATACTATAAACATGTTGTGAAACCGTTTTCCGGGTTGTTGTTTTCTGTGAGACATTCTGTCTGAGGCAACCCGGCTGTATTTTTGAATCTTCTGATCAATAAACTTCAAGATTTACTTTGACTGGCCTCCCTCCAATTTTGAACACGCAAGAACATAATTAGAATGTTCTACAAGATCCAGAACTACACACAACAGAAACTCAGAGGACTAAAGAACACAGAGGTTGGTTTCTGTTTTTAAATCTTTATTTCTGACAGTGGAGGAATTATTAAGCTTTCATTTATTTGATAAACCACAAATGCAGAAGATTAGAACTGAAAACGAATCACTAAACTGCATAAAGTGATCATAACTTGATCTGGTTGTGATCTGGTAAAGGTTCAATAGAATCACATGTTTGGCTATAAGGTGACCATCGTTCTGCTTTGAGTTTGTAGATCACAGCATTTTGATCCTTTGTTTCACATTTTCATCAGTCTGTTGGTTTTTTATCGTCTTATTAAAAAGAAAACACGCATTTGTTCTTTTACTCGACTACATGAGACACAGTCTGTTGGTTTTTGGTTGTCATTCTTTCTATTAATCGACTATATTTTTGGGGGCATCGTTTCTGCTTCTGAGCTTAAAGTGACAGCAGCTTTATAAATCACAGTCTGTTATTATTGTTAATAAAACAACAAAAGAAAAGAAAATCGTCACTCAATGCTCTTGACTGGTGTGACTATAATAAGGATTGATCCATATTCAATTTATACAGTGAAGACTATGTAGTGTTATTTCACATCTGATGACTTTATTTTGTACCTGAAAATGTTTTGCATTGATTGTTGATTTATACTTGATTCATTCAATCCAAACCACTGAGATATCATGGCAGTAATGATTTTAATTTATAAAATACATCATTGGGTAATTTTTTTTTAATAATAATAAACATACCTTTGCTCTCTGGATTGCACAATGAATAGATTTTGTCAATCAAATACAAATTTCAATAATGTACAGTCTAAACTCATTTTATGTTGTAATTTAAACAGAGTAAAGTTTAAATATTCTCTTAGGATGTGTTCATCTTATATGGCAAACACTTTTATCCAAAGCAATACTCAGTGCACTGAATGACTGTGTTCCCTGAAAATGAAACTAAGATCTCGTCTTCTGCTGTTGTTTTGTACAATTGTAAAACTGTGTTTAACAGATAGTTTTGTTCACTTCAGATATGATGGAAGTGAAAAAGGACAGTCAAGATGAAGTAAAAGATGCTGATGAGAAACCTCAACGAGCACAGAAATTCCAGAAAGTTTCACTTGAAGAAGCTGGAAAGACTTTTACACAAACAGGAAACCTTGAGACACACATGAGAATTCACACTGGAGAGAAACCTCACGCATGTCTACAGTGTGGAAAGACTTTTACACAAACAGGAAGCCTTAAGAAACACATGAGAATTCACACTGGAGAGAAACCTCATGTATGTCTACAGTGTGGAAAGACTTTTACATATACGAGTAACCTTAAGACACACATGAGAATTCACACTGGAGAGAAACCTCACACATGTCTACAGTGTGGAAAGAGTTTTACACAAACAGGAAGCCTTAAGAAACACATGAGAATTCACACTGGAGAGAAACCTCACGCATGTCTACAGTGTGGAAAGACTTTTACACAAACAGGAATTCTTAAGAAACACATGAGAATTCACACTGGAGAGAAACCTCATGTATGTCTACAGTGTGGAAAGACTTTTACATATACGAGTAACCTTAAGACACACATGAGAATTCACACTGGAGAGAAACCTCACACATGTCTACAGTGTGGAAAGAGTTTTACACAAACAGGAAGCCTTAAGAAACACATGAGAATTCACACTGGAGAGAAACCTCACGCATGTCTACAGTGTGGAAAGACTTTTACATATACGAGTAACCTTAAGACACACATGAGAATTCACACTGGAGAGAAACCTCACACATGTCTACAGTGTGGAAAGAGTTTTACACAAACAGGAAGCCTTAAGAAACACATGAGAATTCACACTGGAGAGAAACCTCATGCATGTCTACAGTGTGGAAAGACTTTTACATATACAACTGACCTTAAGACACACATGAGAATTCACACTGGCGAGAAACCTCATGCATGTCTACAGTGTGGAAAGACTTTTACATATACAAGTGACCTTAAGACACACATGAGAATTCACACTGGAGAGAAACCTCACGCATGTCTACAGTGTGGAAAGACTTTTACATATACAAGTGGCCTTAAGAGACACATGAGAATTCACACTGGAGAGAAACCTCACGTATGTCTACAGTGTGGAAAGACTTTTACATATACAAGTGACCTTAAGACACACATGAGAATTCACACTGGAGAGAAACCTCACGCATGTCTACAGTGGGGAAAAATTTTAATAAAAAAAAGGACCCTAAAAAAAAACAAAAACACACACGAGAAAACCCCACGCAGAGGGGAGGAAAGATTAAAAAAAAAAAAACCAGAAAAAAAAAGAAATAAAACGGAGGAAAACCACGGGACAGGGGGGAAGGATAAAAGGGGCGGGAGAAAAGAAAAAGGGAGAACCCAGGGGGCAGGGGGGAAGAGTAAATACAGAGAAAACAATAATAACACAGGAGAAACCAACACCCACATGGGAAAGGGGGAAGAAGAGAGACAAATGACAAGAGAGACTAGAGAGAAACGCAGAGAACCATGCGGGAGATACACAAAAGAAAACAAAAAAACAAACAAGAAACGGGGAGAACGAAGGGAGAAGAAAACGGAAAAAATAAAACAAAGAACCAAGACGGAAAGAACCAGCGGAGGAAGAAAATAAGAAAAAAGAGCCTGTGACACACTGGATGCGTGGCGTGAGCGTGGCGTTTCTGTTGCGTGTCAGCTGCGTGGCGGCTGCGTCGCGTTTTCTGTGTCTTTGCACAGCACCGTGCCTGACGCGGCGCTGGCGCGCTGCTGCTGCTATAGGTGACGTAGAGGGAGGCCGCCGACAGACAAGGGTCTTGTATTCACGACAAGTTTCAACTTTTTTGACATAACCTACACCTTCCAAAATCCGAAAAATGGGTGAGTGGGCTGTCTGTTTATTTAAATAACATTTCCAAATGTTTTGTAGCTTTATTACCTGATGTTGGACCGTCACTCAGATGACACACTAGACTACGTTGTTATTGTAGTGTGTCATTTTTTAAGAGCATAAAAAAGTAAAATAATTCAGTCACCAATACATTTTGGGGTTTAATACGAACCACAATTCTTATTAAGATGATATGATTCTCAGATATGTTATTAAAGATGTAACGTATTTAATTGATGCACGATTTTACTTTATGCAATATGAGTTTAAGATGGACATAAATTAATATTCCCATTCAATGCAATGGATCTTTTCATTGGATATAATAAGCATTTTCTTGGAGGAAGATTTAATGGAAAAAAAGTAGTGTAATTGGAGTATTAATGTGCAAATTTAGTAATAATATCTCAAACTTAATAGGAATATTAATGTAAAATTTATTTCACTATTCACTTGTTGTTTCTCCACCTCTTCAATTAACCTGCCGTCGTCCATCGTTGAAAATCGAAGTGTAGCCTACTTGAAAGTGTCAAGTCACGTGATTTGGATCATCCTTGCTCACATATGGGGAGAGCGTTGTGGAAGACTATACTTCATGTTAAGCAGTATAAAGCCTACTGATAAAGGACACCGTCAACATTATTGACGGCAAAATAGACTTTGTTTGAGAGGTGAAATATTTGAAAATCGATAATTATTATTATATATATATTTTTTTAAATTAAATTTTTATCTGAATTTATATCAACCTTGATCTTCAAACATCAAAATGGCATTTATTAATATGTATTCGTGTACAAAATGACATATAAACATCTTTTCCTATTCTATTTTGCCTGGAAACGCTTCCAACACGCTTGCGTGTCGCGTGAAAAATAGGCGTCGGTTCTATTCCTAGCATGCACGCGTTTTCCGCGCGGCTCGAGCCGCGCCTGAGACGCGCGTCTCACGCAGGCAGTGTGCAAGCTCTAACCTGTTAACATGGGAGCCGATTTAAAAACGGACACGCCACGCTTCTGAGACGCTCACGCCACGCATCCAGTGTGTCACAGGCCTAAGAGACACATGAGAATTCACACTGGAGAGAAACCTCATGCATGTCTACAGTGTGGAAAGAGTTTTACACATACAAGTGGCCTTAAGACACACATGAGAATTCACACTGGAGAGAAACCTCACGCATGTCTAAAGTGTGGAAAGAGTTTTACAAACATGAGTCACCTTAAGATTCACATGAGAATTCACACTGGAGAGAAACCTCACGCATGTCTACATTGTGGAAAGACTTTAACAGTTTCAAGTGGCCTTAAGAGACACATGAGAATTCACACTGGAGAGAAACCTCACACATGTCTACAGTGTGGAAAGAGTTTTACAAACATGAGTCACCTTAAGACACACATGAGAATTCACTGAAGAGAAACCTTTCATGTGTCATCAGTGTCTTTTGCGTGGCTTCAGTGTGGAAAGATTTATGAGTAACCTCAAGAAGCATACGAGAACTCAGAGCGGAGAGAAACATTTCATAGTTGAAGAAACACAAGATAACACTTACTGTTCTAGTTGTGTTTGTCTTTAATCTGTACTTTATCATCACACATGTTTTACAGGAGACTGTATGAAAGAAATGCATCAATTCAAGCTTTAAAACTTGTTTGGTAATGTATTTAAGTTCTAGTTGTTTAAACCATAAACACTTAGATTCAATTTTCTCTTGGGAGGTGGTCATCTTATATGGCAAACACTTTTATCCAATGCAATACTCTGCACTGCACTGAATGACTGGGTTCCCTGAAAATGACATTGTATAATATTATAGATTTTAAATAAAGTAACAAGGATATTGACAAAGCAACGTTAAAAATAAACCTGTCTAATGTGTTATTTGTAATGTAGAATCTGAACTCACCCTCACACAAGTCATGATCTGGATGATTTGGTTCTTTGAACGCACCTGTTTTGTACGATTAGAATATCTGGATTAAATTGTCTGGGATCTTTGCACGCTCAAGTGCAGTTTGGAAAGGCAGCGTACTGTATATCAATAGAAGAACTAGTAATCACACTGAAAAAATTACCGTTATTTTACAGGTAATATTCTGTATTTTTTTTAGAGTTTCCTAAGTTTTCATTAAACAGTAAAATGTTGTTGTTTTACAGATATTTGCTGTAATATAAAGTTTTACCATTATAATTACAGTATTGTAATTTACAATTACATCAAAATTATGTTTTAAAGGCATTTCATACTATTTTTACAGATTACAATTTGTTTTCTACAGAACATTATTCAAAATTTTTACAGATTTAAAAGATTTTTTACAGACAATTAAGACTTTTACAGACAATTACCGTAAATTTTTTATTGATTATTTTCCTGTTCATGACAGAAATGTATGTAAAATTACATAAATCAGTAAATTGAAAGTGTTTTAAATGTATCCCCCATCTGAATGTTCCCTCCAGCAAAAACTTTCTCCAGCGTGTGATGTCTGTTTATATTCGACCAGTGATTAAGCACATTATAGCAAACTCCAAATGCTCCAAATTAACAATATTTATAATTTTTTATAAATTATCATTAAAAATTTTAATGTGGTTTATTTAGGGTTTTACCATGCCCTGGCAGGCTATGCCTATACTGTAAAAAAAAAAGGAAAAAAACTGTAAATCTCTGGCAGCAAATTTGCCAGACGGATTCCGTCAAATAACAACACAAAAAAACGTAAAAATACAGAGAATATTTTAGTCATTATTCATTCAATTATAGTATATTACTGTTAATCATTTTTATCAAACTGTAGAAAAACAGATCAATTATGTGAAAATACATTAAAAACAACTACCTTTCAGGTTAATCTCTGTAAATGTAAATTACTTTATTAAGTTTCTGTGTAATTATACAGTAATGTACTTTAAAAATATAGCTTATCTTTGTAAAATAACCGAGAACAATGGATAAAACCCCAATAAGTACATAACGTCAAAGACAAAAATATTAAATAAATATATTTTAATAAAATGATTGGAGAATAGAAAAATAATCATCAAATGTTGTTTCTCCCAGTAAAACAAAAACTATAAAAATGTAATGGGTCCCTCCAATCAAACAGAACAGTAATTTTTTGTGAATTGCAAACAAACGTTTAATGTTAATTGGACAGTAGAAAAACAAGCAGAGCATGAAAACATAGCTACATTATGATAATAAAGGCATTCTTAAGCAAAGAGATGTGTTTGTAAGAAAAATATCCATATTAATAACTTATAATCGAAATGATCTAGCTTCTGCCAGACGACCGTATGCATTCATATGATGTCAGAAGAATCGTCCATCATAGATTACACAGATTTCAGATTAAAAACAGTCCTCCATTTCCACACCTGGGTTGCCATGGTCATCTGATGTAGATCCACAAGCACAGGTTTATCTATAATCTGAAATCACAAAAGAGGGACATATTATAAAATACTATTTAAATTTAGGGTTAGGACAACACCTTTCCATGAATGACTCTTGCATAGTTCACCTTTAAGGTGTAATGGATTAGTCAAAGCATTCTTTTAAATTCACAAACTCATTATTGAGGAAAACTGATTCCCCTTTTCCACCAAGGCAGAGCTGGTGCTGGTTCTGAGCCAGAGCCTAGTTTCAAATCCGTTCTTTGTTTTTCCACACACAAAGCTCCGAACCAGAAAGAGTAGTAGCACCAGATTCGTTTCTGGTCTAGAACAGAGCCAAGTAAGAACCTCTTGCGTCAGGGGCTGGGTTACCGTGACCAACAAGACGAATAGAAACTTGTGAGCGCCATTTTTAAATAGCAGCATGTCGAGTTTATAGCAGCTTGATTATAATATCCTTTTTATGTAAGTTACTGCAAGCTGCACGAACGCATTGGATTCGCAGTGTTTGGATGCCGATGTATTTTTCGCAAACCCATGAGCATCCATAGTAACGCAACCAATCGAAACTGTGGGAGTGTTTGAAGATCATTTGACTCCTTGTGCTTTTGGATCGCTTTGGCAGTGCTTCGAAGTTATGATCGGTCTGTGAGAAGATGCATCTCGAACAAGCCTGGTGTGTTTGGTGCTGCATTGCTTCTGTAAGGTGCCCGCTAAACACAGTGCTCACTGATAATGCTCAAGACAGCTGACAAATCTGTGACTATACCAATCAACCAAGTGCTACACTGTCATGAAAGGTTATTGTAAGCAAGTGTTATAAGCTTTAATATCTGAAAGTAAACTGAATTTAGTTCTGTGAGTGTAAAAACAAGGCATCGCATTTTTAAAGTTTGAATGTATGTTATCAACAAGAAGCCCTCTAGAGGATTTTAGATATTTTGGTAGCCCTCGCTTACAAAAAGGTTGGAGACCCCTGCTCTGAACTTTGATCCAGGAGAGCAACACTGCTATTGGCTGGTTATTATGTCAAAAGACGCAAAACTCAGCAGCAGTTGCAGGAGTCCACATCATGTGAAAGGCATTAATCTGCTGTGTATGCACAGTAATGTGGTACAGAGATGAGGAAAATGTGATTTTATTGTGCTATATTATTGTTTTTAATCTATTGGGCATTATTGGTTTCTCTCCACACAAGACGCAGAAACTTTTGAAGTCTTTAAAGGTCGATTACATGCAAAAAAAGCCAAACCTAGAGATTTAGTTTTTAAAAGATTGAAGATTTTAAACTATCTATTTTTCAGACCTAACATTTCTGATTGCTGGTAAAATATGACACTGATGACTCTATTATTCATGAAGATAAACACTTAAATGCATGTGGGAATAAGCATGTCTGATGTTTTTATTTTTTTTAATAATATATAAAACGATATTCCAAAAGTAACATTTAGAAGCTCAGTCCAGTGGTTTAAGTGTAGTGGTTAGGAAATCATGATCAGGCTGAATCTCCATCACGGGTCTCCTCTCTTTTCTGATGACGTGTACAGACCCTGTCAGGTTCATCCCTTAGACTCTATATACACTGAAATCCTTCATTCCTATCAGCAAAGGTCATTTCATGAATCTGTTTTGAGCCGCAGTGTAACAGGTTTGGATCAGCAAATGATGCCTTTAAACAGTCCCATCATAAATATGACTGAAGATTGTTGACTTGTGCAGATTCAGGTCATTTGGCTTCAGTGCTGGTAGGTGCACATTAGGTCAAACACCATCTGAGAGATGTAATCGATCAGCTTCCTTATCGATTCAATTACTTTTTGCTTAATATTATTACTATTATTAATCCGGGTCCTGTAATGCAGTATATGACATTAGTGAAGACTGAAATACACATACTATATACATTGATATGATCATGACTGCATTATCTTTAGTTTCTTTCTATAATATTTATTGGTAAGAAACAGTGATACAAACTGGGGACTTAAGAGACTGAAATACCACAAATTTGCAAATGGCAGGACAAACTGCATTTCTATATATACTGTATATATACATATGCACTGTCTGAGCTTTTATATATATACAATATGGTGTACAAATCGATTCCTGAATTCTACCTAGTACAGTCTTCCAATCTGATGTGCACAACTGACAGCTCTGGGTCACTCTTCAGTCCTTTTGAACTCCTCCCCCTCAATTTCCTGCAATTAGAAAAATATTGAGTACACCATATTGTCCTTGAATACATACACACACAATTAAACCGTAGCTATAAAATAAAGAGAATACATGTGAACTACTTTTGACCTCTTTATTATATACTTAATACTTTTTTAACCCAAATCAAAGAAAATTTGACTTAATATAGCAGGTTATTTTTGCACTATATAAAAATACTGATTCAAGATCATTTAATAGCTAAAGTATATTAATGATAGATAATCCGTGCAAGAATTAATACACGAGTACACATGAACATGTAAAGAGGCAGATCTGTACAGATTACAGAACTTCTGTTAATGTGACATGTGCTAGAAGTTTCCGCCTATGTCTGTCTGCACTTTCTATTTTAAAACGTTTACTTCCAGCATTTTAAATGGCGTGGTCAGTAGCTTAGTTTTATTCACAGGGCAGCTAAACCTCTGCAACCAACGATGTTCATTGTGTACCAATGGCTGCGGTCGGCAAGGGACTATTTATTCCAGCGGAAGGATCGCCATTAGGTATTTTACTAACTGTGAAAGCAAAGAAGGAGTTGCGGGCACAACGCGAAGCAGGAAAAGCGCTTCAAACATGATTTATTCACGATACAACAAAGCCTCTCATAACTTATTTGCTTACTTTAATGCTCCTTACCTGATCAAATGTATTACTGGATGATCGATCAGACGCTGTGGAGGCCGTAACCTTGTTAAAAATGCGAGCGGAAACAGTTAAGCAGCGCAGTCAAGTTCAGAAACATGTCAGAATATCCCTACACGCGGGTTATTACACCGAATTAACATTAATCGGTTAAACAGCATCACCTAGCCTAGCACACCCAAGTACCGGTAATAAGGAGCGAGAGGACGCGGAAGATAAAATGTCACACATAAGGTCAATTTTCGTATTAAAAAATACAAATGTGACGCAAAATATAACGTTACTGTTGCTCATCACTGCTTTTGTTCATTCAGTTGTACCAGTGAAAATAAAGAAATGCTTGTGAAAAACATTGTCGAATACTTAAATGAAAAAGACAACCTGTCTAGAAATACATGACAACCTGAAGACATCTGTCTTGATGTAAATATATTAAGCTAGTGAACGCTGCAAGACAGTTCTAAAATACAGTGACATGGGCCCTAAAATTCGCTAAACATATATGATCGAGAAATCAAAATAAATATATACTATAAAACATTTAGAAGACAATTAACTTAACATACCTGCTTGTGTGGATGATATCCGCTCCCTCAGAAACGATCCCTCAAATGGCGGGAGTCACGCGCATGCGCATTGATGAATCCTTAGCGAATTCTCTTCTGTAATATATCTGTCTAGAAAATATAGAACTAAATATAACAAAATCATTTGCTATTCACTAGTCTAATCAATTTTTTTAAAGTACGTCGAAAAATATTTCGCAATGACACCATTTTGGTTTGTTCAGGTGCGCTTCTAAAGAAAAATGAAACTCAACGTTTTTTTACGTCGTTATAAATACTTGAGTAATCAGTGAAAATGCAACAACATTACATTTTAGTATTTATTAATCTTAATCAATACATGCACATAAACACCGCTGTAGGTTTTTTTCAACATTTTCAAGTTCACACATCAACTAACTTTTTTTTATCAGTGTATCTAATCGCTCCAGATCTAATCGAGTGATGGAAATAATCTATTTGTTATTTTCGTTGTGTCTAGGTTTGACAATTTGGCAAGCAGCTAATTTTTACAGTTATTGAATAAAGCATTTTTGTACATTTATACCCACATCTCTGAAATTCCTTTGGTAATTAACCGATGTCTTTATACTTTAATTCCGAAGGCGGTTGGGCCTCGGAGAGATGTAGACGTGTCTACCTGAGCTCTCCCACATGAACCTTTAAAAACTCTTTTTGCTGTTCGAAGTCATTCAGACACTGTGTAGATTGGTAAAATGAGAATTTTTGTTTCTATTCTGTTAATCGAGGTGAGCTGCGTATAAACACGTCGGACCGGAGGAACCAGCAGAAAACACGAGCTCGACAGTCAGCTATATTGCAAGCAATAAATGCATTAAGAAACGAACTGCTGGCGAAAATGGATGAGAAAGCAGAGATGCAAAATGAAGAAATACGCAAGCAAATCAGTGGTTTGAGAGACGAACTAAAGGGAGCAATCGATCAGGCCAACATCAAAACTAATGCGCTAGAGGAGCGCACCGCAGGCTTGGAAATAGCAGCTAACACTCACTCGGATGCTATCGCTTATAGCACTGAGTTGGACATTATCAGACATGGGTTCTGCAGATGGAATGAATAGACCTGCGACTAAATTTGTGAGCTGGAACGTGAGGGGACTCAATCATCCTGTAAAGCGAAGTAAGGTGTTTTCTCATTTAAACAAATTGAAAGCAGAGATAATATTCCTACAGGAAACACACCTTCGCACAACAGACATTCCAAAATTGAAGAGAGGATGCGTATCCAGGGGCGATTCTAGGATTTTCATTTTAGGGGGGCTCAGCCCCCAATAAGGGTATGATTAAAAAAATATTATTTGACTATTAGGGTAGGTTTGTATACTTCTAAACTTATTGCTATCCACTATTTCATTGTATTCGAGAAGTGTATGTATAATAATATAGACAAAACATGTATTAATGTAATTGTCTATTGGAAATATGTTTAATCTGTTCTATATTTATTTCTATTTATTAAAAATAACAACATGAATTATCAATTTGCCACTTCTATAAATCAATTACTTAAAATAAAACACAAATCCCTTTACTCTACTCTTACACTAATGATTCATTATTACTTAATACAAAAAAAACATATAATATTACAAAACAAAATAACTCCACATGATGTTTCTCTCTCTGTGCCATTTGTTGCTTTCAGACAATGATGTGTGTATTTAACAATTTCTGGGCATGGCTGCACAATGTAATGCCGAGATACACAATAATATGTTTTAAATTTTAAAAAGTAAATTAAAATAAATCATGATCGTTTTCTAAAGTATGTTTTCATAGGTGTTAATCGCTTAATTTTTGTTGGAAGAAAAAACTCCCACACAGTAGCGAAGACGTACTGGTATTGGTTGAGAAACCGAACCGTGTATTGGTCCAGTAACATTATGTAAACTGCAATTACAAGAACTGCACCGATGCAGATGTCATAGCATAGCAATCTATCAATAAATGCACACACACACATACACACACACGCACGCACGCACACGCGCGCACACACACACACAACTCTGATGTTCGCTCTGCTCGGCGCCCCTGCGGATTGAAAAACGCGCTGAATCCACGCAGACTCAGATCAGGGGAGGAGACGAAACTAGACGCAGCGCGCCGCCGTTACAAATTCGTTTTTAAAGGGGAATGAACCGATCACAAATTAATTAATCAAATATTTTTTAGGGGGGCTGGGCAGAAGTTTAGGGCTGAAGCCCCCCTAAAAAGGGCCTAGTGACGCCCCTGCTACTGATTCTCTTAAGGACGCACAGGTAAGTAGGCCTATAGGCCTACAATTAAGCCAGAGACTAAGTTTAATTTTTAAAAGGGACAACGACTTTATTTCAATCATTAAATAAACAATTTAGAAATAATTCATACTTTAGGAAGGGGAACAAAAGGACAAATTATACTTGCTGCTGAGGCTTACCAGTGGAGGTCGCTTTGGACAAAAGCATCTGCCAAATGAATAAATGTAAATGAAACGGACACAAACACACACACACCATCAAAGGGGATTCACTCAACAGAAAGATCAATATCATATTTAAACGTAAAGAACAAATTGAAATGATCTTAATCGCAAAATAACCAAACAGCCAGCCCAGCAATGATTCAAGGAAGGCAGTACACGAAAAAAATAAGATATCAATTCTGAGACACTTCTTAATAAACCAAGAGAAACGAAAATAATAAGTATGATTAAAGTACAATAAGTGTCAGGACTCTGGTCTAATCCTCGCTCAGTCTTTCGTTTTACTCTCTTCTGCGCTCATACACTCTAAAAAATGCTGGGTTAAAAATAACCCAATTTGGGTTATTTTAGTAACCCAGCGCTGGGTCAAAAAGGGACGTACCCAGCGCTGGGTTATTTTGACCCAACTGGTTGGGTTAACTGTTTGACCCAGCATGCTGGGTTATTTTTTTGACCCAAAATTGGGTTAAAAATAAACATAACTGCTGGGTTAACCTCAACCCAAAATGGGTTAAAAAATACAACTAGGTATTTTAATTTAAAAAATATTTTTATTTGAATATTAATAGTCTATTTGTGAAAAGTAAATGTGTTTGTGTGTTGGGGTCTGAGAGAAGCGCATGGCAAATCAAGTGGGGAAAAAAATAGTTTATTTTACATTCAGCGATAAAAAACTGCATGAATTATTTTTCCCTAAGAAATGGTCACAATAAAAATGTATTAATTGTAGTGTAAAACAAAAATATTTAACACACCTCTACACAATGTCAGCATCAGTTAACATTGTGTAAAAATAAACTGGATAAACTCCTACTAGAGAAATTGTCACAATAAAATCAATTGTAGAGTAAAAAATCATTGACATTTTAACTTCTTTTACACTTTATAAACATCAGCATGTCAGAATCAATAAACATTCAACCAAAGCAACAAACTGCATATATTCTGTTTTCCTAAGAGAGAAATTGTCACAGAAAAATAAATTGTAAAAACATTGGCATTAAAACTATCACAACATGTTTAATACTCTATGCACATCTGCATAATGTCAGAATCAGTTAAAACTCAGCCAAAATAACAAACTGCACACATTCTGCTCTTCCTTAGAGAGAAAGGGTCAAGAACTTAATGATTTAAGAACTTAAATCATTATAAATTGAACTGGCAAAGCTGTTCTCACTGACAACAACTACTGTATAGCAGCAGAAATAAAAGCACGTAGAATTCTTATTGATGGAGTTTCATCTCCAAGAAGTCCAAACACCACAGTCTGTAGAAACTGCCAGACGGGGGAGCATTGCTTGGGGTAATTGATATCCAAGACGTAGAAAGCTTTAAAGCAAACATCTACTGCTGCCAGCAATGTTTTTTGCTCAAGTGCTTCTCCATTTACTATAACAAAAGCCTGAAAGCACTCGTTGTCTCCCAGCATGAGAACATAAGGAAATTCGACTGTGCCTTTTGATCTCAGGTATTCAGCCATGTTGGTACCAATCTGAAAAATAAATGATGTGAGAACAGAGCTCAAATAATCTGAAGGGAATAAATAAAAAAACTTGCTAAAATCCTTTTTGGAAGAACCCCGATATTACTATTTTCACATAGTTGATTTGGGCTCAAATTAATTTAAGATTTCTTGGGAAATGTGAAGGCAAAAAAATTGCTTAAATTGCTTGATTGCATTTTTTACTAGATTTATACACAGCTGAAGCTCACATTTTGACAGAGTGCTAATACATATGGAGAGCACAATGTCTTGTGACACCTTGATGTGCTTTTAGCAATGGCTGTTTACTTACCGGTTGTATGTCTATGAATGCCCTCCTGGTTTCAATAAAGGTTGGTTGAACATTTTCCTTCCGATCTTATAAACTGACGTTGGAAGGACTACAGGTAGGACAAGTAAGGCAATGTCACTCTGATGGTCTGCAATTAAAATTAAACGAGTTCATGTAAACACTTAAAGTGCTAGCATCTTTAAAATTTGACACCAAGGGTTACATTTTTTACAAAGGGCAAAATATAATTACCTGCTGACATAGTTTCTAAGTTGGACAGTAAATGAAGAGCCTGCTTTTCTCGGCTGGGGAACTGTAAGATCTTATCCTTGAAGACAGGCACCCAGTTCTCGGTGAGTTTTGAAGCAGAGTCAGGATTCAGAATTGAAAAATCCTTGGATATCTACAGTACAAGAAAAAGACACATTACAAGAAAGACACAGAAAGGTACTGTGCTAATTAAAAAAAAATCTAATTTAAACTCACCATGTCCGGAGTGTCAAGGAGACGTGGATACTCCTTGACAATTTCCATGACTGCTTTGGTTCCATTATCTCAAATCCATTTGGCCCGATCTTTCATGTATTGTTCAACCTGACTTGCTGGCCAGATATTATTTTTAAGCCACTCAGTCATTTGATCTGCTCGTTCTATGTCCACAGTTGATTCTGAGCAAAAATTTGATGACAAATAAATAAGTGAGCAAATATGAACATGGTAGATACTTTTTAAGACCCCGCGGAAACCCTGGAATAGTTTTATTTCACGATAACGATATATTTAAAAATAATTCCATTATATCCCCTGCCCTACAATATGCCTAATTATAATTGCAAACCCTACCTGGCAAAGTTAAGTTAGTGGTTTCTTCTGGGTTGTCTGATAATCTCTGATTTGGTCTTCGTCTATGGAGCCTTTTGCGTACATTACGAAGGCGCTCCTCCAAGAAGCCTGTGGCAGGTCTGTGATTTCGACCTGGACTGAACCATTAAAAGAGTTACAAGACATTTTAGCATTCTAGACACATACATCTTAATCCTCAATTACATAAAGTGGCATGTAAATAATAATCTATATTAGATGCAAAACCCTCTAATTTAAGTCCGTCAGACGACATTTTGTTTAAACGAGCATTTTTTATCAGGCCCCTCCGTACCAGCAGCATGCTAACGTTAGATTTAAAACTTTCGAATCGAAACACTGGCGTCTAAAAACTTATATTAAATAAATAAATGGTAATGAAGTGAATGTCTGATATATTCAAGAAAAAGGAAAATGAACGTCATGATATAACGTTACGTTAGTTATCTTAATGGGTACGAATTTAATACAAATAAAAAGTCTCCCTCTTGAGACATTGGCCATATGTACTGTAGCATATATGACGATGAAACACAATTAAAAATATCACAGATTGTAGCGTTTGGATTATCGATATACTATCATGAAAAAATATTGCGCTGTAGTCTATCGATATTTTTGCACAACTGACAGAAATTGGCTGCAAATCGAAATTCAGAATAAAAAACGATTCAATTGAAAAGAATGAGAGTTAAATCATTCAATAACTTCTGAAGGACTTTGATTTGACCGGTTACAACAAGACCCTCAGGTTATAAAATTCCTCACGCATGTCTACAGTGTGGAAAGACTTTTACATATACGAGTAACCTTAAGACACACATGAGAATTCACACTGGAGAGAAACCTCATGCATGTCTACAGTGTGGAAAGACTTTTACATATACAACTGACCTTAAGACACACATGAGAATTCACACTGGCGAGAAACCTCATGCATGTCTACAGTGTGGAAAGACTTTTACATATACAAGTGACCTTAAGACACACATGAGAATTCACACTGGAGAGAAACCTCACGCATGTCTACAGTGTGGAAAGACTTTTACATATACAAGTGGCCTTAAGAGACACATGAGAATTCACACTGGAGAGAAACCTCACGTATGTCTACAGTGTGGAAAGACTTTTACATATACAAGTGACCTTAAGACACACATGAGAATTCACACTGGAGAGAAACCTCACGCATGTCTACAGTGTGGAAAGACTTTTACTTATACAAGTGACCTTAAGAGACACATGAGAATTCACACTGGAGAGAAACCTCACGCATGTCTACAGTGTGGAAAGAGTTTTACACAAACAGGAAGCCTTAAGAAACACATGAGAATTCACACCGGAGAGAAACCTCACGCATGTCTACAGTGTGGAAAGAGTTTTACATATACAAGTGGCCTTAAGAGACACATGAGAATTCACACTGGAGAGAAACCTCATGCATGTCTACAGTGTGGAAAGACTTTTACACAAACAGGAAACCTTGAGAAACACATGAGAATTCACACTGGAGAGAAACCTCATGCATGTCTACAGTGTGGAAAGAGTTTTACAGATAAGAGTTACCTTAAGACACACATGAGAATTCACACCGGAGAGAAACCTCACGCATGTCTACAGTGTGGAAAGAGTTTTACAGATAAGAGTTACCTTAAGACACACATGAGAATTCACACTGGAGAGAAACCTCATGTATGTCTACAGTGTGGAAAGACTTTTACACAAACAGGAAACCTTGAGAAACACATGAGAATTCACACTGGAGAGAAACCTCATGCATGTCTACAGTGTGGAAAGACTTTTACACAAACAGGAAACCTTAAGACACACATGAGAATTCACACTGGAGAGAAACCTCATGCACGTCTACAGTGTGGAAAGACTTTTACATATACAAGTGACCTTAAGAGACACATGAGAATTCACACTGGAGAGAAACCTCATGCATGTCTACAGTGTGGAAAGAGTTTTACACATACAAGTGGCCTTAAGACACACATGAGAATTCACACTGGAGAGAAACCTCACGCATGTCTAAAGTGTGGAAAGAGTTTTACAAACATGAGTCACCTTAAGATTCACATGAGAATTCACACTGGAGAGAAACCTCACGCATGTCTACATTGTGGAAAGACTTTAACAGTTTCAAGTGGCCTTAAGAGACACATGAGAATTCACACTGGAGAGAAACCTCACACATGTCTACAGTGTGGAAAGAGTTTTACAAACATGAGTCACCTTAAGACACACATGAGAATTCACTGAAGAGAAACCTTTCATGTGTCATCAGTGTCTTTTGCGTGGCTTCAGTGTGGAAAGATTTATGAGTAACCTCAAGAAGCATACGAGAACTCAGAGCGGAGAGAAACATTTCATAGTTGAAGAAACACAAGATAACACTTACTGTTCTAGTTGTGTTTGTCTTTAATCTGTACTTTATCATCACACATGTTTTACAGGAGACTGTATGAAAGAAATGCATCAATTCAAGCTTTAAAACTTGTTTGGTAATGTATTTAAGTTCTAGTTGTTTAAACCATAAACACTTAGATTCAATTTTCTCTTGGGAGGTGGTCATCTTATATGGCAAACACTTTTATCCAATGCAATACTCTGCACTGCACTGAATGACTGGGTTCCCTGAAAATGACATTGTATAATATTATAGATTTTAAATAAAGTAACAAGGATATTGACAAAGCAACGTTAAAAATAAACCTGTCTAATGTGTTATTTGTAATGTAGAATCTGAACTCACCCTCACACAAGTCATGATCTGGATGATTTGGTTCTTTGAACGCACCTGTTTTGTACGATTAGAATATCTGGATTAAATTGTCTGGGATCTTTGCACGCTCAAGTGCAGTTTGGAAAGGCAGCGTACTGTATATCAATAGAAGAACTAGTAATCACACTGAAAAAATTACCGTTATTTTACAGGTAATATTCTGTATTTTTTTTAGAGTTTCCTAAGTTTTCATTAAACAGTAAAATGTTGTTGTTTTACAGATATTTGCTGTAATATAAAGTTTTACCATTATAATTACAGTATTGTAATTTACAATTACATCAAAATTATGTTTTAAAGGCATTTCATACTATTTTTACAGATTACAATTTGTTTTCTACAGAACATTATTCAAAATTTTTACAGATTTAAAAGATTTTTTACAGACAATTAAGACTTTTACAGACAATTACCGTAAATGTTTTATTGATTATTTTCCTGTTCATGACAGAAATGATGTAAAATTACATAAATCAGTAAATTGAAAGTGTTTTAAATGTATCCCCCATCTGAATGTTCCCTCCAGCAAAAACTTTCTCCAGCGTGTGATGTCTGTTTATATTCGACCAGTGATTAAGCACATTATAGCAAACTCCAAATGCTCCAAATTAACAATATTTATAATTTTTTATAAATTATCATTAAAAATTTTAATGTGGTTTATTTAGGGTTTTACCATGCCCTGGCAGGCTATGCCTATACTGTAAAAAAAAAGGAAAAAAACTGTAAATCTCTGGCAGCAAATTTGCCAGACGGATTCCGTCAAATAACAACACAAAAAAACGTAAAAATACAGAGAATATTTTAGTCATTATTCATTCAATTATAGTATATTACTGTTAATCATTTTTATCAAACTGTAGAAAAACAGATCAATTATGTGAAAATACATTAAAAACAACTACCTTTCAGGTTAATCTCTGTAAATGTAAATTACTTTATTAAGTTTCTGTGTAATTATACAGTAATGTACTTTAAAAATATAGCTTATCTTTGTAAAATAACCGAGAACAATGGATAAAACCCCAATAAGTACATAACGTCAAAGACAAAAATATTAAATAAATATATTTTAATAAAATGATTGGAGAATAGAAAAATAATCATCAAATGTTGTTTCTCCCAGTAAAACAAAAACTATAAAAATGTAATGGGTCCCTCCAATCAAACAGAACAGTAATTTTTTGTGAATTGCAAACAAACGTTTAATGTTAATTGGACAGTAGAAAAACAAGCAGAGCATGAAAACATAGCTACATTATGATAATAAAGGCATTCTTAAGCAAAGAGATGTGTTTGTAAGAAAAATATCCATATTAATAACTTATAATCGAAATGATCTAGCTTCTGCCAGACGACCGTATGCATTCATATGATGTCAGAAGAATCGTCCATCATAGATTACACAGATTTCAGATTAAAAACAGTCCTCCATTTCCACACCTGGGTTGCCATGGTCATCTGATGTAGATCCACAAGCACAGGTTTATCTATAATCTGAAATCACAAAAGAGGGACATATTATAAAATACTATTTAAATTTAGGGTTAGGACAACACCTTTCCATGAATGACTCTTGCATAGTTCACCTTTAAGGTGTAATGGATTAGTCAAAGCATTCTTTTAAATTCACAAACTCATTATTGAGGAAAACTGATTCCCCTTTTCCACCAAGGCAGAGCTGGTGCTGGTTCTGAGCCAGAGCCTAGTTTCAAATCCGTTCTTTGTTTTTCCACACACAAAGCTCCGAACCAGAAAGAGTAGTAGCACCAGATTCGTTTCTGGTCTAGAACAGAGCCAAGTAAGAACCTCTTGCGTCAGGGGCTGGGTTACCGTGACCAACAAGATGAATAGAAACTTGTGAGCGCCATTTTTAAATAGCAGCATGTCGAGTTTATAGCAGCTTGATTATAATATCCTTTTTATGTAAGTTACTGCAAGCTGCACGAACGCATTGGATTCGCAGTGTTTGGATGCCGATGTATTTTTCGCAAACCCATGAGCATCCATAGTAACGCAACCAATCGAAACTGTGGGAGTGTTTGAAGATCATTTGACTCCTTGTGCTTTTGGATCGCTTTGGCAGTGCTTCGAAGTTATGATCGGTCTGTGAGAAGATGCATCTCGAACAAGCCTGGTGTGTTTGGTGCTGCATTGCTTCTGTAAGGTGCCCGCTAAACACAGTGCTCACTGATAATGCTCAAGACAGCTGACAAATCTGTGACTATACCAATCAACCAAGTGCTACACTGTCATGAAAGGTTATTGTAAGCAAGTGTTATAAGCTTTAATATCTGAAAGTAAACTGAATTTAGTTCTGTGAGTGTAAAAACAAGGCATCGCATTTTTAAAGTTTGAATGTATGTTATCAACAAGAAGCCCTCTAGAGGATTTTAGATATTTTGGTAGCCCTCGCTTACAAAAAGGTTGGAGACCCCTGCTCTGAACTTTGATCCAGGAGAGCAACACTGCTATTGGCTGGTTATTATGTCAAAAGACGCAAAACTCAGCAGCAGTTGCAGGAGTCCACATCATGTGAAAGGCATTAATCTGCTGTGTATGCACAGTAATGTGGTACAGAGATGAGGAAAATGTGATTTTATTGTGCTATATTATTGTTTTTAATCTATTGGGCATTATTGGTTTCTCTCCACACAAGACGCAGAAACTTTTGAAGTCTTTAAAGGTCGATTACATGCAAAAAAAGCCAAACCTAGAGATTTAGTTTTTAAAAGATTGAAGATTTTAAACTATCTATTTTTCAGACCTAACATTTCTGATTGCTGGTAAAATATGACACTGATGACTCTATTATTCATGAAGATAAACACTTAAATGCATGTGGGAATAAGCATGTCTGATGTTTTTATTTTTTTTAATAATATATAAAACGATATTCCAAAAGTAACATTTAGAAGCTCAGTCCAGTGGTTTAAGTGTAGTGGTTAGGAAATCATGATCAGGCTGAATCTCCATCACGGGTCTCCTCTCTTTTCTGATGACGTGTACAGACCCTGTCAGGTTCATCCCTTAGACTCTATATACACTGAAATCCTTCATTCCTATCAGCAAAGGTCATTTCATGAATCTGTTTTGAGCCGCAGTGTAACAGGTTTGGATCAGCAAATGATGCCTTTAAACAGTCCCATCATAAATATGACTGAAGATTGTTGACTTGTGCAGATTCAGGTCATTTGGCTTCAGTGCTGGTAGGTGCACATTAGGTCAAACACCATCTGAGAGATGTAATCGATCAGCTTCCTTATCGATTCAATTACTTTTTGCTTAATATTATTACTATTATTAATCCGGGTCCTGTAATGCAGTATATGACATTAGTGAAGACTGAAATACACATACTATATACATTGATATGATCATGACTGCATTATCTTTAGTTTCTTTCTATAATATTTATTGGTAAGAAACAGTGATACAAACTGGGGACTTAAGAGACTGAAATACCACAAATTTGCAAATGGCAGGACAAACTGCATTTCTATATATACTGTATATATACATATGCACTGTCTGAGCTTTTATATATATACAATATGGTGTCCAAATCGATTCCTGAATTCTACCTAGTACAGTCTTCCAATCTGATGTGCACAACTGACAGCTCTGGGTCACTCTTCAGTCCTTTTGAACTCCTCCCCCTCAATTTCCTGCAATTAGAAAAATATTGAGTACACCATATTGTCCTTGAATACATACACACACAATTAAACCGTAGCTATAAAATAAAGAGAATACATGTGAACTACTTTTGACCTCTTTATTATATACTTAATACTTTTTTAACCCAAATCAAAGAAAATTTGACTTAATATAGCAGGTTATTTTTGCACTATATAAAAATACTGATTCAAGATCATTTAATAGCTAAAGTATATTAATGATAGATAATCCGTGCAAGAATTAATACACGAGTACACATGAACATGTAAAGAGGCAGATCTGTGCAGATTACAGAACTTCTGTTAATGTGACATGTGCTAGAAGTTTCCGCCTATGTCTGTCTGCACTTTCTATTTTAAAACGTTTACTTCCAGCATTTTAAATGGCGTGGTCAGTAGCTTAGTTTTATTCACAGGGCAGCTAAACCTCTGCAACCAACGATGTTCATTGTGTACCAATGGCTGCGGTCGGCAAGGGACTATTTATTCCAGCGGAAGGATCGCCATTAGGTATTTTACTAACTGTGAAAGCAAAGAAGGAGTTGCGGGCACAACGCGAAGCAGGAAAAGCGCTTCAAACATGATTTATTCACGATACAACAGAGCCTCTCATAACTTATTTGCTTACTTTAATGCTCCTTACCTGATCAAATGTATTACTGGATGATCGATCAGACGCTGTGGAGGCCGTAACCTTGTTTAAAATGCGAGCGGAAACAGTTAAGCAGCGCAGGCAAGTTCAGAAACATGTCAGAATATCCCTACACGCGGGTTATTACACCGAATTAACATTAATCGGTTAAACAGCATCGCCTAGCCTAGCACACCCAAGTACCGGTAATAAGGAGCGAGAGGACGCGGAAGATAAAATGTCACACATAAGGTCAATTTTCGTATTAAAAAATACAAATGTGACGCAAAATATAACGTTACTGTTGCTCATCACTGCTTTTGTTCATTCAGTTGTACCAGTGAAAATAAAGAAATGCTTGTGAAAAACATTGTCGAATACTTAAATGAAAAAGACAACCTGTCTAGAAATACATGACAACCTGAAGACATCTGTCTTGATGTAAATATATTAAGCTAGTGAACGCTGCAAGACAGTTCTAAAATACAGTGACATGGGCCCTAAAATTCGCTAAACATATATGATCGAGAAATCATAATAAATATATACTATAAAACATTTAGAAGACAATTAACTTAACATACCTGCTTGTGTGGATGATATCCGCTCCCTCAGAAACGATCCCTCAAATGGCGGGAGTCACGCGCATGCGCATTGATGAATCCTTAGCGAATTCTCTTCTGTAATATATCTGTCTAGAAAATATAGAACTAAATATAACAAAATCATTTGCTATTCACTAGTCTAATCAATTTTTTTAAAGTACGTCGAAAAATATTTCGCAATGACACCATTTTGGTTTGTTCAGGTGCGCTTCTAAAGAAAAATGAAACTCAACGTTTTTTTACGTCGTTATAAATACTTGAGTAATCAGTGAAAATGCAACAACATTACATTTTAGTATTTATTAATCTTAATCAATACATGCACATAAACACCGCTGTAGGTTTTTTTCAACATTTTCAAGTTCACACATCAACTAACTTTTTTTATCAGTGTATCTAATCGCTCCAGATCTAATCGAGTGATGGAAATAATCTATTTGTTATTTTCGTTGTGTCTAGGTTTGACAATTTGGCAAGCAGCTAATTTTTACAGTTATTGAATAAAGCATTTTTGTACATTTATACCCACATCTCTGAAATTCCTTTGGTAATTAACCGATGTCTTTATACTTTAATTCCGAAGGCGGTTGGGCCTCGGAGAGATGTAGACGTGTCTACCTGAGCTCTCCCACATGAACCTTTAAAAACTCTTTTTGCTGTTCGAAGTCATTCAGACACTGTGTAGATTGGTAAAATGAGAATTTTTGTTTCTATTCTGTTAATCGAGGTGAGCTGCGTATAAACACGTCGGACCGGAGGAACCAGCAGAAAACACGAGCTCGACAGTCAGCTATATTGCAAGCAATAAATGCATTAAGAAACGAACTGCTGGCGAAAATGGATGAGAAAGCAGAGATGCAAAATGAAGAAATACGCAAGCAAATCAGTGGTTTGAGAGACGAACTAAAGGGAGCAATCGATCAGGCCAACATCAAAACTAATGCGCTAGAGGAGCGCACCGCAGGCTTGGAAATAGCAGCTAACACTCACTCGGATGCTATCGCTAATAGCACTGAGTTGGACATTATCAGACATGGGTTCTGCAGATGGAATGAATAGACCTGCGACTAAATTTGTGAGCTGGAACGTGAGGGGCCTCAATCATCCTTTAAAGCGAAGTAAGGTGTTTTCTCATTTAAACAAATTGAAAGCAGAGATAATATTCCTACAGGAAACACACCTTCGCACAACAGACATTCCAAAATTGAAGAGAGGATGCGTATCCAGGGGCGATTCTAGGATTTTCATTTTAGGGGGCTCAGCCCCCAATAAGGGTATGATTAAAAAAATATTATTTGACTATTAGGGTAGGTTTGTATACTTCTAAACTTATTGCTATCCACTATTTCATTGTATTCGAGAAGTGTATGTATAATAATATAGACAAAACATGTATTAATGTAATTGTCTATTGGAAATATGTTTAATCTGTTCTATATTTATTTCTATTTATTAAAAATAACAACATGAATTATCAATTTGCCACTTCTATAAATCAATTACTTAAAATAAAACACAAATCCCTTTACTCTACTCTTACTCTAATGTATCATGATACACTAATGATTCATTATTACTTAATACAAAAAAAACATATAATATTACAAAACAAAATAACTCCACATGATGTTTCTCTCTCTGCGCCATTTGTTGCTTTCAGACAATGATGTGTGTATTTAACAATTTCTGGGCATGGCTGCACAATGTAATGCCGAGATACACAATAATATGTTTTAAATTTTAAAAATTACATTAAAATAAATCATGATCGTTTTCTACAGTATGTTTTCATAGGTGTTAATCGCTTCATTTTTGTTGGAAGAAAAAACTCCCACACAGTAGCGAAGACGTACTGGTATTGGTTGAGAAACCGAACCGTGTATTGGTCCAGTAACATTATGTAAACTGCAATTACAAGAACTGCACCGATGCAGATGTCTTATCATAGCAATCTATCAATAAATGCACACACACAACACACACATACACACACACAACTCTGATGTTCGCTCTGCTCGGCGCCCCTGCGGATTGAAAAACGCGCTGAATCCACGCAGACTCAGATCAGGGGAGGAGCCGAAACTAGACGCAGCGCGCCGCCGTTACAAATTCATTTTTAAAGGGGAATGAAGCGATCACAAATTAATTAATCAAATAATTTTTAGGGGGGCTGGGCAGAAGTTTAGGGCTGAAGCCCCCCTAAAAAGGGCCTAGTGACGCCCCTGCTACTGATTCTCTTAAGGACGCACAGGTAAGTATACAATTCAGCCAGAGACGAAGTTTAATTTTTAAAAGGGCGACTTTATTTCAATCATTAAAAAAAACAATTTAGAAAACATTCATACTTTAGGGAGGGGAACAAAAGGACAAATTATACTTGCTGCTGAGGCTTACCAGTGGAGGTCGCTTTGGACAAAAGCGTCTGCCAAATGAATAAATGTAAATGAAACGGACACAAACACACACACACCATCAAAGGGGATTCACTCAACAGAAAGATCAATATCATATTTAAACGTAAAGAACAAATTGAAATGATCTTAATCGCAAAATAACCAAACAGCCAGCCCAGAAATGATTCAAGGAAGGTAGTACACGAACAAAATAAGATATCAATTCTGAGACACTTCTTAATAAACCAAGAGAAACGAAAATAATAAGTATGATTAAAGTACAATAAGTGTCATGACTCTGGTCTAATCCTCGCTCAGTCTTTCGTTTTACTCTCTTCTATACGCTCACGCACAGCTGCTATCACTATATCATTTCGCTCTCTTGCACACCTGTTCTCTCTTTGCTCGCTAATTTCTGACTGTTATAGTTGCTTCCGTCTTTCTGTTCCTTGCCAGTGTGTTTTGCAAATTATGCTGATCGCTTTGCCCTTGTACCGTGGTACGTCTTGTCATTGTGAATCTACTGTGTACTAACCTTGTCTTCTGTCCAGTGTGTGCTCATCCGAGTTGGTGATCGCTGGTTAGATCTCCTTGGACTGTCCCCTCGGTTTTTACTCCAGCCTGCCTGTTTACGAGTTGCTTCACCCCTATGATAAAGTTCGCCCCTCGGTTGACGATTGCCTGTCCCTCTTCTGAACTGTCACTGGACTCTGTTCGCGGATCGACCGACCCCAGCCTTCTCGACTACCTCCGTATTTATTATTTCCGAGCGTGCCTCGAGTGTGACTCTCATTTGACTTTGTCCTTAAACTTTTATGTTCCACCTGCACTCTCTCTCAGATTGTGACAATAATTCCTTGGTCAATTCAGTAATAAGACAGAATCAGACAAGATATATATTATATATAATATATAAATGTATTAACTGGATTAGTTTATCTAATGAGATAAACCACAGTCACTGATAAAGAAACAAACAATCAATCATTCAAATTAACTAAATTATGAAAAAGGAAAAGAAACAACTTAACCAAATAATAACTGTAAAGAGCCAACCCCTTCAGCTCCATTCAAGCAGTTTCAAATACTGAGGGAGAAGTTATAAAGCCTAGTTTCCTTCAGTATAATATATAATATGGTCTTGACATGATGCACATTTTCTGTTGGATCAGATGAATTCAGAGGGATTTGGTCTGATGTATTCAGAGTTGAGTCTTAGCACAAGAGATGAACACAAAACACAGGAGCACAGTGAGGAAGATATAAAACATGTTTAGTTCATATATACTGAGACTCAAAATCCTGATTTGTATGTTTGTCCTTAAAGGTTTGTTTCATTAGTGACATTAGCCTAACAGTGAAAACACATCCATTGGTGTTAATAGAGCTGCCGGTCTTCTGCTGATGATCATGAACGTTTTCTTTTTGTTTCAGTATAACAGACACATCAGTGTTAACAGCTGTCATTATTCTACACCCATAGTTCCCATTTTCACCTCCTTCATTATGCTGATATCTTAAACTCTCATGGAAATGTCCTCACAAAACAGATGTTTGTGTTTTAAATAGGCAGAATTTGATATCGATTTTAAAAGCTCAAAACTTCTGTGATTTAAAACACCAGACAGTTTTATAACCTGAGGGTCTTGTTGTAACCGGTCAAATCAAAGTCCTTCAGAAGTTATTGAATGATTTAACTCTCATTCTTTTCAATTGAATCAGTTTTTTATTTAGAAATTCGATTTGCAGCCAATTTCTGTCGGTTGTGCAAAATTATCGATAAACTACAGCGCAATATTTTTTCATGATAGTGTATCGATAATCCAACCGCTACAATCTGTGATATTTTTTATTGCGTTTCATCGTCATATATGCTACAGTACATATGGCCAATGACTCAAGAGGGAGCAGCATGACACCAGAGTGGGAAACTTTAATGGTTTCTACTGGTATGTGAGTGTTGGGATGATAAAAACACATCAGCAAGTTGAATTTTCAGCTCTATTTGAGACATTTTTATTTGTAAAAATTTATTGCAAAATGTATAGTATGAATTGTGACTTTTCTATGGTGATATGTATCGTACCACAAGGCCTTTGTCAATACACAGCCCTAATATAATGAGAGCTAAAGTTAGAAACACTGTAAATAATAAGCAGTTGAATATTTATCCATCATGAATAAGACCAAAGAAATTGAACATTGTTAGATGTTTTTATGACAACTGCTCTCACTTTGCTTGGGTTTCTGTAGTTGACTTGTGATGTGGCCGAGATGTTTTTGTCATTTATGTCACACATGGAGATAAATGTTGGTATTTGATATAGTGGACAGCATCTTGGTCAACAATTGTTGTTTTTAGTGATGTTATATAAGTGAAGCTGAGTTGAGTTATTGACAATGTCTCTCTAACATCTCCAGTTCACACCAACAGTGATTGACACCTTCAGTAAAGCTCCTCCTACATCAAACCACCAATAAATACCAGAAAGCAACAAGCAGAAGAATCACTTCAGGTGTAAGAACTGAAATCTTCACACAGTTGTTGGAGTTTGTGGAAGAGAAGCTTGAGAACACGAGAGATCCAGAACTACACACAACAGAAACTCAGAGGACTAAAGAACACAGAGGTTGGTTTCTGTTTTTAAATCTTTATTTCTGACAGTGGAGGAATTATTAAGCTTTAATTTATTTGATAAACCACAAAAGCAGAAGATTAGAACTGAAAGTGAATCATTAAACCGCATCAAATGATCATAACTTGATCTGGTTGTGATCTGGTAAAGGTTCAATAGAATCATATGTTTGGCTATAAGGTGACCATCGTTCTGCTTTGAGTTTGTAGAGCACAGCATTTTGATCCTTTGTTTCACATTTTCATCAGTCTGTTGGTTTTTTATCGTCTTATTGAAAAGAAAACATGCATTTGTTCTTTTACTCGACTACATGATACACAGTCTGTTGGTTTTTAGTTGTCATTCTTTCTTTTACTCGACTATATTTTTGGGGGCATCGTTTCTGCTGTACTGAACTTAAAGTGACAGCAGCTTAATAAATCACAGTCTGTTATTATTGTTAATAAAACAAGAAAAGACAAAGACAATCGCCACTCAATGCTCTTGACTGGTGTGACTCTAATAAGGATTGATCTATATTCAATTTATACAGTGAAGACTATGTAGTGTTATTTCACATCTGATGACTTTTATTTTGTACCTAAAAAAGTTTTGCATTGATTCTTGATTTATACTTGATTCATTCAATCCAAACCACTGAGATATCATGGCAGTATTTGATAAAATGATTTTAATTATAAAACACATAATTCTGTATCAAAAATGATTATAATAAACATTAATTTGCTCTCTGGATTGCACAATGAATTACTTACATTTCTAATTCATTATTTCTAATGAAAAATGTCATTTCTGTACATTCTGAGTGAATTTTATGTCGTAATTTAAACCGAATAAAGTTAAAATATTCTCTTAGGATGTGTTCATCTTATATGGCAAACAGTTTTATCCAAAGCAATACTCAGTGCACTGAATGACTGTGTTCCCTGAAAATGAAACTAAGATCTCGTCTTCTGATGTTGTTTTGTACAATTGTAAAACTGTGTTTAACAGATAGTTTTGTTCACTTCAGATATGATGGAAGTGTATAAGGACAGTCAAGATGAAGTAAAAGATGCTGATCAGAAACATCAACGAGCACAAAGATTCCAGAAAGTTTCACTAGAAGAAGCTCTGAGAACAGGAGACAAAAAGAGTGAAAAACAGCACACGAGAATTCACACTGGAGAGAAACCTCATCTATGTCTACAATGTGGAAAGAGTTTTACACAAACAGGAAGCCTTAAGACACACATGAGAATTCACACTGGAGAGAAACTTCACGCATGTCTACAGTGTGGAAAGTGTTTTACACAAACAGGAAACTTTGAGAAGCACATGAGAATTCACACTGGAGAGAAACCTCATCTATGTCTACAATGTGGAAAGAGTTTTACACAAACAGGTCACCTTAAGAAACACATGAGGATTCACACTGGAGAGAAACCTTACGCATGTCTACAGTGTGGAAAGAGTTTTACACAAACAGGAAACCTTAAGACACACATGAGGATTCACACCAGAATGAAACCTCACGCATGTCTACAGTGTGGAAAGAGTTTTACAGAAACAGGTCACCTTAAGACACACATGAGCATTCACATCGGAGAGAAACCTCACACATGTCTACAGTGTGGAAAGAGTTTTACACAAACAGGAAGCCTTAAGACACACATGAGAATTCACACTGGAGAAAAACCTCACGCATGTCTACAGTGTGGAAAGAGTTTTACAGAAACAGGTCACCTTAAGACACACATGAGGATTCACACCGGAGAGAAACCTCACGCATGTCTACAGTGTGGAAAGAGTTTTTCACAAACAGGTCACCTTAAGACACACATGAGCATTCACATCGGAGAGAAACCTCACACATGTCTACAGTGTGGAAAGAGTTTTACACAAACAGGTCACCTTAAGAAACACATGAGAATTCACACTGGAGAGAAACCTCACACATGTCTACAGTGTGGAAAGAGATTTACAGCTACGAGTAGCCTTAAGACACACATGAGGATTCACTGGTGAGAAACCTTTAGTGTGTCATAAGTGTCTTTTGCATGACTTCAGTGTGGAAGGGCTTATGAGTAACCTGGTAATCTGGCATACCGGGCGTCATGGAAGGGGCTTCTGTCAGGTGGCTCCCATCTAATCGTGAAAAGGAGGACATGGATTTTGTTGAGAGTCTATGCGCATTATGTGCTATGGAAGGCTGAAGATAGACATATAGACTCGTTGTGAAAATCCAGAATTCTCTGTGTCCCAGCTGTTTCAACATGCAGGATAGATATATGTTTTGTCTGAGGGATCTCCATTATGAAGGCGTGCTCAGTACACGTTGACCTAACAAATGTCAGATTTATTGTGTTATTGTGTGAGATGTGCAGATATAAGTGATATGTTCGTCACTTCCTCACTTATGCATATACTGAACCCATCTTTAGTAAACTTTGACCTTGAGTGAAATACACTTCTGTGTCATTCTTGGTCCCCGGATCCGATTCCTCTGATTGCTCCGTGTTTCCTAGTGCCACCACCAGTGCTGTGCCCACCAATTTCAACAGTGCAAACCGTACACTCAAATGTACAATAAAAAAATATTTACATTGGATCTCTGCTGCAGTCTTTCAGTTTTTCCCTACAAAAGACAAAGGAAATCAGGATGAAATGCATAATCTTTTTTTATTATTATCTTTAATAGTGTACAAGTAAACGGTAGTGTTGTGTATCGATACTTTGAAGAACCGCACATATGTATAGACTCTATAATATAGAGGCTACGAAAAAAGACCTGTGCAATGCAGAAACATCAATGACTTCCAATGTCGTAGTCTTGAGGAGCACCTCAACCTCCTGGTAATTATATCAGACAGTTTACATGTTCAGGTAATTTATTTTATTATTGTACGTTTTGCCCCTAGCCATTTTACCTCAACTATTTACGTTAATAATAGCAGAGGTTTATGGGTAAAATGTAAATGAGTTGCGCCCAATGAACTTGTATATGTTTTAATTGGTCAGTGAAGCGGATTGGTTGGCGCAGCGCTGCCCATTGGTTTGTGCTAGGAAATTGAATCGCACAGATGACATGTCAGCACGGTGCGAGCTCTGTAATAACCCGCTGTCTCGTCCCACTTTTGGATTGTTTGGCTTACCTTGCTAACGCTCAATTCACGTGAATCACACCGCAAGTAGGTGTAGGTCTATCACCAGGGAGTCAGTCAAGAGAGAGTAAGTACACTGGTCCACTTGCACTGGTACACTGGTCCATGGCACTTGGTTCTCAGCTTTGTAGTTTTTTTTGGGAATGGAACAGTAGATATGCATATCTACAGGGACCGCAAGGATGGTGTACTGGTTGGTTGTGTCCGACCGATTGTGGTGGGCCGGTCTGGGCAAAAATGCCAGGGCCCTTTTTCTGTCCGAGTCCAGCCCTGCTCAAGAAGGATACGAGAACTCAGAGTGGAGAGAAACATTTCACAGTTGAATAAACACAAGATAACACTTACTGTTCTAGTTGTGTTTGTCTTTAATCTGTACTGTATCATCATACATGTTTTACATGAGACTGCATGGAAGAAATAAATCAGTTCAAGCTCTAAAACTTGTTTTGTTCTGTATTTAAGTTCTAGTTGTTTAAACCATAAACACACCAGATACGATAACTGCAGAACGCAGTGTGAATAAAGAGCTAAATATATTTTCCTAAATACTATTCATAATCATCAAATGTCAACGTCTGGAAATACAGCCATTAAGCTCTCACACAATCGTTTCTCTAAATGTTCTCGATATCAGTTCTTACGAAGTTCATAACAAAACCAGAATTAAGAAACATTCTTCTTTTACAATTATGTCTTCAAATATGATCTCAGGTAAAGGACACCATTAATGAATGATGTGATTTTAATGAGGTGTTAATGATCAGTCTAATGCTGTAAATGCTGCAGAGAACATCTTTAGCTTTACTATAATTATAATAACAATTGATGGAAATCTCAGTGAATCTCATTTGTGATTTCGTTACAGAGATAAAGGATGGGATCGGGGGTCTTACATCACTTTTTGTTCTTTTTCTATGGAATCTGATGGCGGTTGGACACGCAAACAGTATACGTCCATAATGGTGCATGACGTCAGGTTAACAAGCGGATTGGATGCCAGGCTCATTAGTATATGAATAAGCATTCATGAGACGCTTTGCATTGACTATTTATGGGTAAAAATGGGCTTGTACAGGGTCTATGAGGTTGATTCACATACGCACACTCGCAGGGATCTGTGTTTATAAAGGGAAATTTGTGTGCAGGTGCAAAGTGTTCTAAACCTCGATTTTTTTGCCTATACCCTTTTAAGTATTCTGGCGCACGTTCACGTTGAGGAAGGTTTCTACGCACAGTTTTATAAATGAATCCCCAGATCAGCCGCTGAAACTTCAGAGTTCATGAAAGGAGTTTGATGGGAGGAAGACAAAACTCATCAGTTTAACTTTGTTTTTTGGGGCAAGGTCAGAAAATAAACTTTTTTGGGGGGGGGTGGGGTGGGGAAAAAAAAAAAAAAAAAAAACCCAAAAAATCCGTCCCGGGGGGGGGGTTTTATAGGGTGGTCTCTAGGGTATTTTTTTTTTTTTTTTTTTTTTTTTTTTTGTTGGCGTGTTGTTTTTTTAGTAAAAAAAAATATTGTGGGGGGGGCCGCATTTTAATTATTTTTTGTGATGGGGGGAAAAGGTTTTTGTGTTTTTTTGTTGGGTTTTACACTGTAAAAAATTCTGCCGTAATTTGACGGTAAAATACTGGCAGCAGGGTTTCCAGCTGCGGACCGTTATTTTACGGTTTCACTCATTTACGGCTGTCTGTAAATTAACGGTAAAATCCTGGCAGCAGGGTTTCCAGCTGCAGACCGTTATTTTACGGTTTCACTCATTTACGGCTTTCTGTAAATTAACGGTAAAATCCTGGCAGCAGGGTTTCCAGCTGCGAACCGTAATTTTACGGTTTCACTCATTTACGGCTCTCTGTAAATTAACGGTAAAGTACTGGCAATATGGTTTCCAGCTGCGTACCATCATTTTACAGTTTTATTAAATAGCATATTTTCAGTAAAATACTAGCAGCAGAGTTTCTGAATGAATGCTTTTTATTTAAATAAATTAAACAACAGACTGGCAAAGATGAGAAGAGGAACCATAAAATTACCAAACAGATATGTTGTGCATAAAGAACCCAGTCTATAGACATATTTAAACAGATAAAAATTTATTATTATTTCTCCATAAACAGATACTGTGCAAAAAGAACAGTCTATAGACATATTATCTAAACTTCTTAAACAATAGAAAACATTGTATTATTAAACCTTGAATGGGCAAAGAACTTTCCACCATCTGTGACCAACTTCACACGCTGGTAGTCTGAAATATAGGAAAAACAACTTTAAGCAGAGTATCTATAGAAGGTATCTCCAACCCTACTCTTGGAAAGCTACAGTCTCGCTACGGTGTTTAAAATGAATGAAATCTGCACTGTGTGTCGATGGTCACGTCAAACAAGTTGCCCCAAAAATAACTCAGACTTGTTGCATGATGATGCTCTGCTCGTGTAACTTGTGAATTTTCGTGTAACAGCCACGACTATGCTGATCCATGAGAAAGACAATGGAGCTCAAAATTATAAAAACGCGGTGTGTTCAGCAACACAGAGTACATTACACTTAATAAAACGGCCTGCTTTTATAACAGAATGCAATTCAGTAGAGAGGCAACCTTTGGATTAACTGATGAATATTTTTACTCACCACCTTGCCGGTCTTCTTGGAGACCTTTCCTCTGCAGTAATTGGAGACTCGTTCTGGTTTAATTCCAATGAAGCGTCTAGGTTCAACAAATTTCCACAGAATACAATAACCATTTGTTAATCATTCTGATTGAAGAATTTAGATACACTAAACAGTAAAAGGATGGAAAACTCTTAGAGGTCGTACCTTTGAAGAAATTCTTAAGTGCAACAAGCCTCCTCCTGATACTGCAGATGGAAGATGTACACTCAAAAATAATACGGCCCTCTAGACTAAGCATCCATCTTACAGCATTTGCCTGCCCTCCAATGTCTAAAATGAAAAAAAAAACATTTACATTATAATTTCAATGAACTGCCTTTGAGATTGCTTCATTTGAACAACCGGTTACCGGTGACACTAACCGAGCATAATCAGACGAGGACTGGCAGGTAGAATGAGTGTCTTCTCAACATCAGATGAAGATGGAGTAACCTGTAGAGAAAACACAATACATGGAAAAACATCAAAAAATTACTTCAATACAGAAATTTGAATAAATTACTAGTGGAAAGAAAATGCATAAAACAAGTCCATCTTCATGTTCCTGAAAACGGGACAGATGAAGATTGATAAGCAGGTGGGCCATCTCTGTGTTATCCGTCTGGGACAGAACAGTCTTCATTCCTCCCGTCTCTAATGTGTGATTTAAGATGCTTATAAAGGTCCTTCAGAGTTTACACCTGACTTGACACAAAAAAAACATTAGATGTTAATTCAAATAAGGTCACTGACACAGATCGGATAACAGTGAGTTACTTATTGCAAACAGGCACAATTAAACCTGACATGGGTAACATGCATATGTCTCAGAAATGCAGGTATAGTACTACATATGTGTCCACAAAGCTTGCAAAAAAACATTGCTTATCTTTAACACCACGAAACAGCACAAGTCTGAATTTCATTCATTTATACCTGGAGGGATTTAACGTTACCTCAGGTAATTGTCACTTTACGGCAATTTACCAAGTCTTCTTGGTCTAGCTAACGTACAAAAGCATACCACACATGTAATATATTGCGCTAACACACACAAAACTGTATTTTTAACTTTATTTGAAGTTATTAAGTAAATTATTATGTTATATATCGACGTTGTACTGCACGCGCTTATCGCCAATTTAACGAAGCAAACCACCAGTCTACTGTACCGTATTTGCAACAGAACGTGTGTGTGGAGACACAAAACTCATTTAATAATCAAACTTGAATCCCATGAGTTTCTTCAGACGAGACTTGAAATGAAATGTATGCAGCTACGAAAACCGCGAGGTGTCACACTGACTAGAATTCATTCAGCAGGTCCGCCACTGACTCTTGTGCTGCGGAGTAAGAACCCGAGCGGCGGGGGAGGGGAGAGCAACTAGACTGGTTTAGTTCCCACGATGGACTACCTTGTAAATAGCTTCAATTTGAGATTGAATCTGTAACGTTTCTGCTACAACTTTTAGTCAAGGAGTGTCGTTGAATTATCTAACAGTTTCCCCCTTCCGCACCGCTTCTGATGCTCGTCAGTGGTGGCCATTTGAGAACTCTCTGGTTTGTGTGTCAGTCTAGGTAATTCGCGCCACGCAGCTCAGTCAAAATATATAAGTTTCGAAGCGCAATATAATAAAATAATAGATAAATACAAATAAAAACACTTACCTTGACAGTGTCTTGGAAGATATGGCCGTCTCCTGGCGTACTCGTGTTCTCGTTGACTTGTAAAAACGTCATCCGTAAATTAGCTAACGTTAGTTGCGCAAGCAACGTTACTGTTGTCATCGAGCCAAGAGCTTCAAAATATGACTGTTTTGTGTAACAAAATGTAGTTTTGAGAGTTGTTTAGACGAGAATGTATGTGTATAAAGTTCAGATCTGCTGTCGTTTAATAAAGATAGCGTCTATTAAAAAATTTGCTCCAACTGTTTCGGACAAGTGAGTCGATTTCACTTATGCACCCCGCCCAACGCAGCCTCACCTCGGCAAGTGTTTCTGAAAATCACCGCTGGCTGTGATGTCTCTGTTAAAGGGTGTATTTTTTATGAATACATTCTGAGTTATCATAGCCTTTCTCTTCCAAACTTTATAAATTCTATATCATCGACTGTATTTGTCTGAAGATCATCGATACTTAAGGTTGAGTAAAAAATGGGGTCATTTTGTTTCACCCCTGAAAAAACCCTTTAAATAGGGGATTTAATTATGTTATCCATTTAATTATTTGTCCATGGGGAAATTGTTTTAACTGAGGGCAAAGTTAAATTGTACAACTTGTATATTTCTTCCTGTGCAAACTTATGTTACTTTGTAATAAAGGATTGTGTAAATTATCACAGTAATGTTTTTAATTACTCTGTTTAAATGTAAATCCAGACTAAATAAAGATTAAAATGAACTCTGATTGCCTTTGTTTGCTATACAGCTCTTTACGGTTAAATTCCGTAAACAGATTTACGGTTGAATGTTCTAATTTTACTAGCGAGTAATTAATTTACAGATCAATGGCTGTAAATTAACATTATTAAACCGTTTTTTAAAAGAACAGTATTTTGCCGTTAAAAATTGGCCGTATTTTTACGGTAATATTTTACAGTGTAGTATTAGGCCATAAATCCATACCTTTTAATTCCATTGCTTTTTAACTCTTTAGCTTTTAGTATTAACGATGTATAACATTTACATTTTTACATTCTTATTTATATATATTTAAAACATGATATATTTATACCACAACAGATCAATTTACATTTATTCATTTGGCAGAAGCTTTTATCCAAAGCGACTTACAAGTAGTGTTTTACAGTGGCACATTACTGCAGAGCAACCAGGGGTAAGGTGTCTTGCTCAAGGGCACTTCAGTCATGACCTGCTGGCACTGAGATAGAACCAGCAACCTTCTGATCACAAGCCCAACACTCTAACCACTAGGCCACAGTTGACCGGTAATTTGGAAAAAAAAAAATCATGGTGCGGTGGCATCATAATGGAATTATGCTTGGGCACCAAAATGGCTAACAGCGGCACTGCGCGCAGGGTATCCGTTGGCGTCGTTTTTTGGATGTGCTGGGCTCGCAAATTTTACCGTCATTATGAAATTGTATATAATTTGCATTGATGATGTGGTATGAGAGGCCGTACAAGACAAATTATAATAATGATTCAGACTGATCGCATCTGTTCTCTGCGAGCGAGCCGCTACAAAACTCTCTAAACTTCTGATGACTTCTGGTCATTCCGTTCATGCGCTGTCTCTCTGTGGTTGTGATGTTCAGTGCTGTGAATACTGAAATAAATCTTTGATGCACCGTGATCGGACGCAAACGTGATGCTGTAACAGACACGTTTCGTTCCTCTTCACATTTAATTCGCCTCGTCCGTTAATTGCATAAAGCCGGACGAGTTATCTCTTGTTTTCTTGTCTCACGGTAAATGGGTGAGACGTGAGAGCCCTGGTTTAGATGACGCTATTCAGGCAGTTTGAGCAATGAAACAGTTCATTTATCAGAAACGCAGTTCTCCGCTCGTATAAATATTAACTGCCATTATATTTGCTTCGTAATTCCGCACATTCGTAAACCTCAAAAGATGTGAAATATTTCCGTGAAAATACGGCCAATTTTCAAAAGCAAAATACTGTTGTTTTAAAAACGGTTTTGTTAACAGGATGACCCGAGCAATGGGTATGGACAGTGACCAAAGGCTTGTGAGGTGGAAACAGATTGATTTATTGTTTCCTCTTCTCCAAAGTGCAAAAAGAATCCAGCAAAACAGTGTAACAAAGTGACACAAAAACAAAAGAAACAAATAAACTAATATCTACAGGCTTGTTCAGCTAAATCCTATGGACCTGATCAGCTTCTATAGTTTCCAGTTCAAACTGTCTTTACAAAACACACCAACCTACTTCAACCACCCTGAGTGAGTGTTTGGGAGCCATTTTATATTCTAGGCCCCGCCCTTGGATCATACCATGTTGGAGCAAAATGGAGGTAGGTATATTTAGTACATTTAACATTTCAACATTCTAAATTATTAAACCAAATACAAACTAATAAAATAAACACACACACACACACTTTAACATACAACACATATGCATATAAACAACTAACAAATTACAGGTATAAACCTGGTAGACAAATACAGCCAACACATCACCTGGGCAAAGCAACAAAGTAAAGCAATTAACAGACATTAAACATATATTCATTACACCAACACAACACAAGTCCATATTTGTATGTGGGTAAATGGGTCTGTGTGTGTGTGTGTGTAGTCACAGTCTCAATGTAGCACTGTGACAGGTTTAATAATGTAAATTACAGCCATTGATCTGTAATTGAATTATCGCTATTAAAATTAGAACATTCAACCGTAAGCAGCTGTACAGCAAACAAAGTCAATCAACAGTTTAAATTGCATTTTATGATTGTGAAATCTGAAAGGATCCAAAGATCAACCAATGTTAAATGAATTTGTATACATTATAGTCACAAATAATAAGATTAACCGCATGCACAGTTGTTTTTCTGTATTTTTACCAGATTTACTCAATAAAGTGACAAAAACAAAATACTTACACTGATGCATCACTGCAATCTGAAATATGATTTTTATTATGAAAGTACATCAGCTGTGGCATGTGTTGTACATTCCTTTAACAGTTTCCCACATTCCCCTTTGGTTAACACTGTTTTGAATGTTATCAAGGAGAAACAGGGAAAACCTGCAAATCCAAGGATCAGCAAACAGAGACAAGTGGGCTACAGAATGTCCATCAGAATGTCGATCAGATTTGTTAACAAGTTAAGTTTCATTTCATTGATCTTATTTTTATATCTTTAATAATTGGAGAGTCCATCAGACGTCGTTTGTTTAAAACAAAAACTAATTTTATCCATTAATAACATATTTTTCCGACTGCTATGTACAAAAAACATTCACTCAACATCACAAGTTAATGATGTGGTATTTAGCCAGTTTTGCATCTGAACTATTCAATTGTTTATCAATGACAATCAAGTTAATTACACGTGGGGATTAAACCTTATGAATAAACTGACCCAATACAGATCTTGTACTCACTGTAATGCTAGATATAGAGGAAGTGACGCATACTGAAGAATAGACGAATTACTTGTGTTTAACCAATAAGGCGAGGATAGGACGAGACGAAAGATAAACCCGCCCTTAATATTACCCCAACCACTAACCAATGAGACGCGTAGGGAGCGATATGTAGCACCGCCCCTGCATCCTGCAGCCAGGACCTTCTCTGATAATTGAGCCGTTGGTAGCGATTTGATACCTCACCCCTAGATGCTGCTAAATTTCACTGGACCCTTAATGACTAGTGTAATGAGATTTGCAGCATTGAATCTCCTTTAACTTATTTCTCACAGATAGTTCTGCACCGGTTCCTCTTGGCCATTTGCCACGTTGCCAGTTCTGTACTACACCATCCCAAACAAGTGTAAACAAAACTATTATACCTTTTGTCCTGTTAAGGAACAATTTACCTTAATCAAGTCACTCGCCATGCCGTCGTTTTTAAAGGTGTGATTGTCTGTCTTCAGCAAAACACAAATGAAGATATTTTAAAATGTTGTTGACCAATAACAGTTGTTCCCTTTTAACTTCTATTGTATGGACATAAATCTAATGCAAGTGAATGGGGACCAAATATTTTTCCAAAATGTTTTTTGGGGAAGAAAGTCATAGGGGTTTGAAGTGACAATTGGTTGAGTAATTTATGAAATTTTTTTGGAGGCAAATTTTTTTTTTTTTTTTTTTTTTTGGGGGTGTTGGTGTGAGAATCCAGAATTCTCTGTGTCCCATCTATATCAACATTGCAAGTACAGATATATGTTTTGTCTAACCGATCTCCATCTATTACGGCGTGCTCAGTACACGTTGACCTAACCAATGTGTTATCTTGTTATTGTGTGAGATGTTCAGACATAAGTGATATGTTTGTCACTTCCTTACTTATGCATATATATACTGAACCCATCTTTAGTAAACTTGGACTTTGGGTGAACTACACTTCTGTGTCTGTGTCATTCTTGGTCCCCGGATCCGGTTCCTCTGATTGCTCCGTCGACTAGACCCTTCAACTCATGAAAGCTGTATACCTAGACAAAGTAATAATCTTACAATTGGGGGCTCGTCAGAGAAAGGGGGAAAACCTCTTCGAACCAAGAGACCAAAGCCGAGCTGAGGCAGGCACACCGACGATCAGGCACAGACCTACAATTAAAAGGGTAAGTGTTTTAAAATATTTCTTTGACAAATTTTGGTTGGAAGAAATGCTCTGATATTTCTTTGACAAATTTTGATTGAAGCAGATATAACACTTATCCTGTAGGATTCTGGTGATTAATATTTCGTAGAGAGACGAAATAGGTTTAGCGCTCATTGTTAGTGGGATTTAATTCCCATTGTTGTGATGTGGTTGCACACAACAGTAATTGCCTGAAAACAATTATTAACACACGAGTAAGATATACATGTCATGTTACTGTATATGGTGATCGCGGTGTAAGCTTTGTCATTCAGAAACAGCTTTTGTCATCTTTTGTTATTTCAGAAATTCTGTTTAGAGAAATAAATTCATATTCGAATCGAATGTTGATAGAGTGTGACTAAAAGTGAGGTGAATCAAAAACACCCAGGGTCAAAATACGATACATGCATTATAGTTGAAACAGTCGATTGAGCATTCAGGGTTCCAAATACTAAACCCCAATACTAATCTGTGTTTTTGAAGTGGAAGATGGGAGGTTCTAATTCGAAACGTCCGTTGCCTGGCGAAACGCCAGTTGCATTTATGTATAGAAATGATCAAGGTTTTTATGTCGAACCGTATGTCAGTAATCTCGCAAGGTGGTCAAAGAAAATGAAACCACAAATGGATTCACCGTATCCGAGAGAAGGTTCATTTTCGGATGACGGAATCGAGAGGGCAAAAAGTATGGTGAAAGACGGGTGGGGTGATCCGAATTGGGATTATACATACATGATTAAAGCTTGTGCTCTATGGAAAGATTATAAAAAGGTTTGGGATGAAGGTCCTGAGAAAAAACTAATTCTTGCTTATGTAGCAAAGCAGGGTGCATCTAAAATGCCACCGTCATACAGTACTTTTTGCCAGCCCGAAACTTTGCCGTCAGCCCCTGTGCCGCAGAAAAATGATCCCGAGAACATTCAACCCAGCGCACAGCGCAATGCAATTGAAAACGTGAAACCTGTTAAAAAGACGGAAAACAAAAAGTTAGATGACGAACTTGTTGCGTGTGACGCACCGCAGAATTCAATGGTTTGGATCCGAGCTGGCAATACCGTAAATATTAGACCGCTAAAAATGTCCGATATGGAATCAATTTGCAAGAGTCTGCCATCCCCACAAGAAGTAGGGAAATATGTGACTGTTTTAAAGACGCATACAAAATATGCACATTTTGCAGGGAGCGATTTCAGGGCAGTTTTATTGAGAACGCTCGAGGGAGATGTAACTGAACAAATGTTAGTACAAAAGTGCCCCACGTTATCATCCGATAATGATAAGATTACCGGCAGTGGTACGTCTCAAAACCCGCATGAATTCTTTTGGGAGAAGGTTGCTAATGTTGATACATTTTTCACAGAGTTGAGAGTTTTTCTTGATGAACGTCTAGGTAGCAGACAAGATTTGTCGTTTGCTGCCAGCACTAAACAAAGACCGAAAGAATCTGTGTCTGAATTCTTTGTGCGTTTTCAGAGAGCGTGGACCGACGATTCTAAACTTCCTTTAACCAATGAATTAAAGCCTCTGTTTATTAACACAATGTTGAATAACATGAATGCGAAGCAAGCGCAATTAATCCGAATCACCACATCGAATTTGCACGAGATGTCCATCGAGACTCTAGGAAAACGAATAAGGGAACTTGACGCATCGGGTGGTTTCACTGTTAAAATTGAAAATGCCATGTTTACAAATAACAATCAAACTTCTTACCCACAGACAGGCACACAACAAAGGGGGAAGTCAGATAGGGTATGTTATCACTGTGGAAGGAGGGGCCATTTCAAACGTCAGTGCAGGCAGTTGCAGAGGCACATGACGCCACAACTGACCTCGGGTGATACTCGGCCCCCAGCTCGTCTCGCAGAGTCTGACTCTGCTGATAGGAGAAGCGCACCACAGCGGAGTAACGAGAACTCGGGTGCGACCTTTCAAACCCAATGGCACCCCAACCAAGCATAGGGGTGCCCACAGAGTGATGTCAGTTCCGAGTTATGTATGATGACCCTAACATTTTCAAATAATGGAGAGGATTTGCCTTACTTTACCCTTGTGGTGAATGGGCAGCTTCTAACATTCCTGCTTGATACAGGTGCTGATGCTTCATCGATGACAGCTAAAGAATATGAGGGTCCTTTGACTAACCAGATAATTCACTCTGTGGGAATAACAGGAACTGACATTGCATGTCCTGTGACACCTCCCTTGGAGGTTAAAGCTTCAGGTGTTAAACCATTCTTTCACAAATTTACAATTATACCAGGTGCTCCACTAAATCTTTTAGGTCGTGATATGATGCACAAATTGGGTATGGATATTAAATTCACTGCAAAAAAAGTTGTTTTCTCTTTTTTTGTCCAGTTTACAGGCATCCATTGATCCATTACCGACATGTGAGCAGCGAAGCAGCTCACACACGCCAGTTTCCTGTGCCAGCATGCCTGCACGGGTGGACTCCATGATTAACCCTTTGTTATGGTCTCAGTTCAAGGATGACACTGGTTTCATTGATATGGAACCTTATAGAGCAAAGCTTAAAACAAATAAACCTGTTTACATTAAACAATACCCTTTGTCAAAGGATAAAGAGGAAGGTATTAAGCCTTTGATTAAAAATTTTGTCCAGCAGGGTGTCCTCGAACCAACACATTCACCATACAACACACCAATTAACCCTGTAGTGAAAGCCGATGGGAAAACTTGGCGATTAACTCAGGACCTGAGAGCTATTAATCAATTGATCATACCACTCGCACCAATTGTGCCTGATGTTCCGACTGTTATGAATTCTGTGCCATACTCACACAAGTATTTTACTGTCATTGATTTGTGTGCAGCTTTTTTCTCTGTGCCAGTTCACCCAGAGACTCAGCCCTTGTTAGCTTTTACATATAGAGGGCAACAATATCAGTGGAAGCGTCTTGCACAGGGCTATGCGGACTCACCCGCTGTCTTTTCGGCAGCAGTGCGCAGAACTTTGGCCATGATGAATGATTTGCCATCAACAGTGTGTGTGCTTCAGTTTGCAGATGACATCCTAGTGTCGGGGGAGACGCAGGAGGACTGTGAAAAAGCATCTGTGATTGTGTGCAATGTGCTTGCGGACGCAGGTTTCAAAGCCTCAAAAGAAAAACTTCAATGGGTCCAGACTAAGGTGAACTACTTAGGTCATGTACTGATGCAAGGCCTCAGAGCAATATCCACAGACAGGATCCAACTGATAAGAAACATTAAGTCCCCACGAACAGTACAGCAGCTCCAAAGTTTTCTGGGACTAGTGAACTATTGCAGATCGTGGATACCTGACTGCGCGATTCATGATAGGCACCTGAGAGGTCTGATTGATCACAAAACTCTGCCCAACACACGTCTGGACTGGACGTCCGAGGCAGATGAACATTTTGATGCATTAAAAGCAGCCATCATTAAAGCACCAGCATTGGGCCTACCAGACTATACCAAACCTTTTCACTTGCATGCTAGGGAGGCAGAGGGTGTAGCCGTTGGTGTCCTGTTGCAACTGCATGGCTCCACATATAGACCAGTAGCATATCTGTCCAAAAAGTTAGATAACATAGTTACAGGTATGCCAGCATGTCTTCGTGCTGTGGCTGCAGCTGCTTTGATTGTGCAAATGGCAGAGAAAACTGTTCTGTCACACCCAATGACATTGTATGCGTCGCATCAGGTCGGCGCAATTTTACACAACATGCAAACACAACACATGACAGCACAAAGACGATCAGGGTACGAGGCTATTTTGCTGGCTACGAAAAATCTTGATATACAAACGACAGCAAACATTAATCCTGCTTTGCTGGGACTTTTGGGTATGATGGATATGGCAGATTTGACTGTTGATCATGATTGCATCTTTGAACTGACAACCTCTTGTTCTTCTAGGGTCGATCTGTTGGATACGCCCCTAGATGGGGGACAACACATCTATGTGGATGGGTCTTGTTCAAAGCCCTGTGATGGTGTCTACCTTTGTGGCTATGCTGTGGTTTCAGACTCAGGCGGGGTGATAGAAGCTTTTGCTCTAGACTACAATTCGGCTCAAGCGGCAGAATTGATAGCATTAATAAGGGCCTGTGAACTAATGACAGAGAAGCGAGCAACAATTTACACAGACTCCAAGTACGCGTGGAGTGTTCTTCACCATTATGCTAAAATGTGGGAAGCAAGAAGTTTCAAAACAGCTGATGGTAAACCCATAGCACATGTTAATCTGATAGGACAGCTAACAGAAGCAGTTCAGCTCCCGCTCGAAGTGGCCATAGTGAAGGTCAAAGGTCATGCTTCAGGGGAGGATGAACAAACGTTAGGAAACCGCAGTGCTGATGAAGCCGCAAAGGCAGCAGCCAAAAATCAGATTAAATCGCCGTTTCACCAAAAAGACGAAGCACAGATAACAATGACCGTGCACATAACGAATATACCTGATATTGACATCAAAATCGTACAAAGTCAGCCAACACAGGCAGATCTGGAGCATTGGAGTAAAAGTGGTTGTGCTCCAGATAAAGGAGGGATTATAAGAGACGACAAAGGTAGAATCGCAATACCAAAATTAGGATTAATTATTCTAATAAGGCACTACCATGGCTTGTCCCACACAAGCTGTGCAAAAGTTGTTCAGGCAATTAATCAATTGTATTGCATTGCTGATGTGCACAAGACCGCAAAACTTGTTTTGGACGCATGTCTGACATGTGCACAGGTAAATCCGCACAAACCAATTAAGCATGATGCGTTGCCGCATCCAGAATCACCTTTCCAACATGTACAAATCGATTTCACCCACATGCCGCCGATAGGTAATCTAAAATATCTCTTGGTAATTATTGATCGGTTCTCAAAGTGGCCAGAAGCATTTCCATGCGCAAAAGAAGATGCTAAGACGGTAGTTAAGATCTTAACGAAGGAGATAATACCTCGTTATGGCATAATTTCGACTATCGAATCAGATAATGGGACGCCGTTCACATCGAAGGTGACACAGATGCTAGCAAAAGCATTGTCTATCGATTGGCATTTTAACATTCCATATCATCCGCAGAGCTCAGCAGTCGTAGAACGTTGCAACCGAACACTAAAAACTCGCCTAACGAAAGCCGCACTCGAGACGGGGAGAAAATGGGTAGATTTGTTGCCCGCCGTGTTGACCGAAATACGGATGACTCCATCTTCCACTACTAAGTTATCACCGTTCGAGGTGCTAATGGGTAGGCCTTTCCCGACTCCATGGGTCAAAGGCCGGGCCGGCATTGCTTCCTTAGGTGACATGCAGGTGATACAGGAGGACTACGTGACTTCCCTAATTGAAAAGCTAAACTCTATATGTGCTGATGTTTCTCTTTGTCTCCCTCTGCCATCAGAAAACCCTACTCATAGTTTTGTTCCAGGACAAAGAGTGTTTGTGAAAAGTCTAAAGCCTACCAAGGTGGGAGAACCAAAGTACCACGGACCAGCGACTGTGATTGCCATAACCAGGACAGGAGTTCTGACAGACTATCAGCCGCAGTGGATACACGCTTCTAGATTAAAGTCGTGTTCTTCAGGAGAGCAGGCAAGCTCCAATTTAAAATAGAATCTCAAAAGGGGATTCACCTTACTGCATTTTAGGGTGGGTGAAGCACTGACTACGCTAAGGAAAGAACTACCTTTCGTGAGGTGGGGGCCACCCAAAGCAAGAAGATTTGGCCCATTGAGTCAGCAGTGTTGACCCTGTTATTTCCCCTGAAGTGCAATAAGGGCCAAATTGTTGAATCTATATGTACCCCATGTTTGAACATTAAGGGATAAAATTGGTTTCTCATATGTTTTATATGTTCAGATATATATAAAATATATCCATACAATGTGCAGAAAGTTTTGGAAATCATAGAATTGTTAGAGACCAGCGGATCCAGTACAGATTTCGGATGGGGGGGATACGAGTAATGGCGATGACAGGGATGACAGTAACAAGCATACTTTTATACTGGTTAATAAAGCATATTGAGGAAGGAAGCGAGAATCGGATGAAACGAGAACTACATAAAGACTATCCAAATGAAAACCCTCTAAAGTTCGCGGTAAAGGCAGGAGGACAGGCCAACTTTCTCTGTGACCCTATATCTGTGAGTGTAGGGACTCAGGACAATACGGAAGAAACAAGAAGCAGTTATGGACATAGTTTATATTTCTGCAAAGATTCTTGCAGTTGGTCAGAGGTAAAAGATTACCAAGGCCCAGAGGCACAAATCCCAGAATCCAGATTTAGTATAACGATTGAGAAAAAGATACATAGAGTAACCGTAGGGGGGAAAAGGTGTATATACTGCGACAGGGACACATGTTTGTTTGTAAGACTGTTGGTCTTAAAGTGGCCATTGTGAGAATCCAGAATTCTCTGTGTCCCATCTATATCAACATTGCAAGTACAGATATATGTTTTGTCTAACCGATCTCCATCTATTACGGCGTGCTCAGTACACGTTGACCTAACCAATGTGTTATCTTGTTATTGTGTGAGATGTTCAGACATAAGTGATATGTTTGTCACTTCCTTACTTATGCATATATATACTGAACCCATCTTTAGTAAACTTGGACTTTGGGTGAACTACACTTCTGTGTCTGTGTCATTCTTGGTCCCCGGATCCGGTTCCTCTGATTGCTCCGTCGACTAGACCCTTCAACTCATGAAAGCTGTATACCTAGACAAAGTAATAATCTTACAGTAGTGTAGTTCAATAACATTCTGCACACCTAAGTTGTTCCAGATCTTCCGACCTAATAAAAGTTCCATATTTTTGGAAAATTAAAAAATGGGGTTTCCCCCTGGCAAACTTTACTGTAAATGCGTGCATTTCAAAAACGATATACATATATTAAAATGGAATAAAACTATGAATTCACTAGAGGTGCGTAATGGTTTGTTTTCCCAAAAATATATAAAACATATATTGTGATGGATTTCTTTCAAAAGTTTGTGTGGGTTTTTACTACTGTACCAACAATACGAGGAATAAATGTTATCGCTGGCTTTTCTGTCACATTACTGCAAACACGCAGGTGTGCGGTCGCTCGCTCGTATACCACGTGGCTCAAGCTTCAGAGTCAGTTTGCAGAGTCCTGTGAAATATTTGGCATGCTAAATATATGCACCTGCTGTGTGAAATGAGTTTTGACTGAATGACGTCGGCGATAACCTACAGTCGATGAGAAAGCAAGATATGTAGCGGCCCCTTGGTTATATTCATCAAGACGCAGAGTTTCAAACGGGTGTTAATTTATTTACTCCTCTCAACGAGCACCATGAACACCGTGAAAACTATAGAAGAAATACAAAAAGCTTCTATGTAGCTTCACATATGAATCATGTTTACACACAATACAAATAATTGTAACAAATTACCAACATGAAATGAAATAAAATATGTTTTTATATTGATAGCATGTGCAATAAACTCACAAACAAATTAAGTACTGACATTCTCTTTAATTTATAATCCGTTCTGACAATAATATCAAATCCACACATTTTCCTTCATACCTCATTCCGCTTCTTCAAGGGCGCTAAATCAAAGAGTTTCTGCCATCAGCTAACATGCTCTCTAGCTCCACACACCATCACAGTTCAGAGCTCTCAGAAACAACATGTACGAGCAATACAAAATAATAAAGTAAATCACCATGTAAACTCTTTTTATACGATTCAAATGGATGAGCATGATAAATAACAAAAAATGGTTATACTTTTTTTACCGTTCTTCAGACGATACCTGAGCACCACATTGTGAAGTGTAGCGGGAAGTTTAGCGTAATAAAAAACATTCGAAGAAGAAAGGCGCTTTTTAAAAATAAAAGGGAAAGACAGGGGCATGTCGATAATTCTTTTCAAAAACAAAACAAAATATTTGTATCTTATAAGGGAGGAAAATATTATTTGTTATATAAAGAAAAGGAATGGGGGGGAGGGCACTCTCTCAACCCCCCCCCCCCGCGGGCGTCACACACATTTTTCTTCCTTTCCCCCACCCCCCCGGTTTGCTTTCCTTTTTTTTTTTTGAAGGATTTTTATTGTGTTTTTATTGTGGTTTAAACGTGCCTTTACAAAATATAACCAAGTGTGTGAGCCAAAAGTTGGGGATGCTTTTGAGGGTCTTTTTCCATAGGAAATGGTGTATGTGTGTTTAAGGTCAGGTTACGCACAGAGCGTGTTGGAATGTGTGAGGGTATCGTGTAATGTCTTACAGATGGAACCAGATTTGAAAAACAAGGCAGTGAGCTGGTTGGCTGAGACAGGACAAAGGACAGAAAGCGGATTGGACCCCAGCTGAAGAAGAGGCACCCCAAGAAATATTATAAATATGCTGTGAAGTTGTTTTTCTGGGTCGGTCGGGCCGTTGTAAAGATATCAGTTCTTTTTAAGACTGAGTCTAAGCAGCCCACCCACCCATCGGCTGGTGTACACAGCTGATGTATTGTTGTTTTAAGATTCTGATCAATAAACTTCAAGATTTTACTTTGACAGGCCTCTCTCCAATTTTGAACGCGCAGAACATTGCTTTAATGTTCTACAGATGGTGACTTCCCGACGTGATTGGAGAAAAAAGGCATTTAAAAAGAATTGTAAAACTCGTGACTGAAAAGTGACTGAAAATTGGGACGGACAACTTTTTGACTTCAACACGCTGTCGACAGAACCAATAAGGTGAGCAGAAACCTTTTTAAAAAAAACTTCTGCAGATTGGATATTCCAAATGTATGTGTCGAGTTTGAAGTATATCGTACCATTGATTAATAAATTTAAAATCATTGATATTTGTTGATCAGAATAAAAAGATATTTTTATTTTTGTTGTTAAATCCCTTTAACTCAACGACAAGTATAGAAGCCTTGCGGTGTGAGAAAGGGCACTTTTAAAACAACGGCGAGTATAAAAGCCTTGCTGAATGATAAAAGTGGATAAATTGTTAAATCCCTTTAACTCAACGACAAGTATAAAAGCCTTGCGGTGTGAGAAAGGGCTTTTAAAACAACGGCGAGTATAAAAGCCTTGCTGAATGATAAAAGTGGTTAAATTGTTAAATCCCATTTTAACTCAACGACAAGTATAAAAGCCTTGCGGTATGAGAAAGGGCACTTTTAAAACAACGGCGAGTATAAAAGCCTTGCTGAATGATAAAAGTGGATAAATTGTTAAATCCCTTTAACTCAACGACAAGTATAAAAGCCTTGCGGTATGAGAAAGGGCACTTTTAAAAAAAACATACGGCGAGTATCAAAGCCTCGCCGGCAAGTTTCAAAGCCTTGCTGTATGAAAAAAGTGAATAAACAGGGAAATCCCTTTAACTCAACGACAAGTATAAAAGCCTTGCGGTATGAGAAAGGGCACTTTTTAAAAAACATACGGCAAGTATCAAAGCCTTGCTGTATGAAAAAGTGAATAAACAGGGATAAATGCGTTAAAAAGCGTGTGGGTGACCAACGCCATAGTACGCTAAAAGACGAATAAACTGTGTGTATTAATAGTGTATTGTATACTGTAACCATATGTATGGAAAATGTGCAGTCGGTGAATCCGGACACCTGTGTACCATTTTCAGATTGTGTATATTTTGACAAACTGACTGTTTTGATTAAACATTTCTCTCAGCAGACTCAATCTGACATTGATCCTGAACCCATAGGGGTGAATGGTGTCCGTCATGGGATGAGGTAATAGAATATACTGGTGATGGGAGCCCGAGAGATCTCACACCTAGAAAAATATACCATGACTCTTTGTCTGGCGACCACTTCCTAGATGAGGATGATAATGATGTTTGTGATGATTTGTGACCATTTTTTAATGGTCATGAGGGGGACTGAAGGATTTTTATTGTGTTTTTATTGTGGTTTAAACGTGCCTTTACAAAATATAACCAAGTGTGTGAGCCAAAAGTTGGGGATGCTTTTGAGGGTCTTTTTCCATAGGAAATGGGTATGTGTGTTTAAGGTCAGGTTACGCACAGAGCGTGTTGGAATGTGTGAGGGTATCGTGTAATGTCTTACAGATGGAACCAGATTTGAAAAACAAGGCAGTGAGCTGGTTGGCTGAGACAGGACAAAGGACAGAAAGCGGATTGGACCCCAGCTGAAGAAGAGGCACCCCAAGAAATATTATAAATATGCTGTGAAGTTGTTTTTCTGGGTCGGTCGGGCCGTTGTAAAGATATCAGTTCTTTTTAAGACTGAGTCTAAGCAGCCCACCCACCCATCGGCTGGTGTACACAGCTGATGTATTGTTGTTTTACAGATTCTGATCAGTAAACTTCAAGATTTTACTTTGACAGGACCTCTCTCCAATTTTGAACGCGCAGAACATTGCTTTAATGTTCTACGACTATCAAAAGTTTTTGATGTTGTTTGGGGTGGTGGGTTTTTTTTTTTTTTTTTTTTTTTTTTCGGGTAGCAACAGGCTAACAGCAGCAGCACACAGAGACTGAACGTCGATGACCGACACGATTGTGAAGCAGTGACGGGAAAATACTGAAGCAGCTGCGGGCCTGTCCGTCACTACTCAGGCTAATGTACATAGCGGACATCCTCATGAATCCTCAGTTTTACAGATGTTTGATGTTTGTCGTCTTTCGTTGGGACAGTGAGGGGCAGATCGGGTCACTATGAGTCTGAGGGGTCTTGTCTCCCCGTCACTATAGTGCTGTCTGCGCGCCTGTATGCGCTGTTTGCTGTGACCGGTTTCAATGAGTCTGTTGACGAACAATGTGACATTTCAGACGTTTAAAACTCAACTAATCGCGGAGAAGTTCAGGGAACGAATTTATTATAAGACGCCGCTGTATCGTTTCAAATCCGTTCAGAGAGAATGAACGACCGGCGGATTCTCTCGTTAAGTTTCATTTCAAGGATTCTTGACGGTCTTGTGAACATGCGGAAAAGTGTCATTATTACAAACTACAAATTTTAAAAGCTCAAAACTTCTGTGATTTAAAACACCAGACAGTTTTATAACCTGAGGGTCTTGTTGTAACCGGTCAAATCAAAGTCCTTTAGAAGTTATTGAATGATTTAACTCTCATTCTTTTCAATTTAATCAGTTTTTTATTCTGAATTTCGATTTGCAGTCAATTTCTGTCGTTTGTGCAAAAATATCGATAGACTACAGCGCAATATTTTTTCAGGATAGTGTATCGATAATCCAACCGCTACAATCTGTGATATTTTTAATTGTGTTTCATCGTCACATATATGCTACAGTACATATGGCCAATGTCTCAAGAGGGAGACTTTTTATTTGTATTACATTTTATTAGTAAAAATCTATTGCAAAATGTATAGTATAAAAATCTATTGCATTTTGATTTATCTATGGTGATATGTATCGTATCACAAGGCCTTTGTCAATACACAGCGCAAATATAATGAGAGTTAAAGTTAGAAACACTGTAAATAATAAGCAGTTGAATATTTATCCATCATCAATAAGACCAAAGAAATTGAACATTGTTAGATGTTTTTATGACAACTGCTCTCACTTTGCTTGGGTTTCTGTAGTTAATTTGTGATGTGGCCGAGATGTTTTTGTCATTTATGTTACACATGGAGATAAATGTTGGTATTTGATATAGTGAACAGCATCTTGGTCAACAATTGTTGTTTTTAGTGATGTTATATAAGTGAAGCTGAGTTGAGTTATTGACAATGTCTCTCTAACATCTCCAGTTCACACCAACAGTGATTGACACCTTCAGTAAAGCTCCTCCTACATCAAACCACCAATAAATACCAGAAAGCAACAAGCAGAAGAATCACTTCAGGTGTAAGAACTGAAATCTTCACACAGTTGTTGGAGTTTGTGGAAGAGAAGCTTGAGAACACGAGAGATCCAGAACTACACACAACAGAAACTCAGAGGACTAAAGAACACAGAGGTTGGTTTCTGTTTTTAAATCTTTATTTCTGACAGTGGAGGAATTATTAAGCTTTCATTTATTTGATAAACCACAAATGCAGAAGATTAGAAATGAAAGTGAATCACTAAACTGCATAAAATGATCATAACTTGATCTGGTTGTGATCTGGTAAAGGTTCAATAGAATCACATGTTTGGCTATAAGGTGACCATCGTTCTGATTTGAGTTTGTAGAGCACAGCATTTTGACCCTTTGTTTCACATTTTCATCAGTCTGATGGTTTTTTATCGTCTTATTGAAAAGAAAACATACATTTGTTCTTTTACTCGACTACATGAGACACAGTCTGTTGGTTTTTAGTTGTCATTCTTTCTTTTACTCGACTATATTTTTGGGGGCATCGTTTCTGCTGTACTGAGCTTAAAGTGACAGCAGCTTTATAAATCACAGTCTGTTATTATTGTTAATAAAACAACAAAAGACAATCGTCACTCAAAGCTCTTGACTGGTGTGACTCTAATAAGGATTGATCTATATTCAATTTATACAGTGAAGACTATGTAGTGTTATTTCACATCTGATGACTTTATTTTGTACCTGAAGATGTTTTGCATCGATCCTTGATTTATACTTGATTCATTCAATCCAAACCACTGAGATATCATGGCAGTAATGATTTTAATAGTAAAACACATAATTCATTAACAAAAATGATTATAATAAACATACCTTTGCTCTCTGGATTGCACAATGAATACATTTTGTCAATCAAATACAAATGTCAATAATGTACAGTCTAAACTCATTTTATGTTGTAATTTAAACAGAGTAAAGTTAAAATATTCTCTTAGGATGTGTTCATCTTATATGGCAAACACTTTTATCCAAAGCAATACTCAGTGCACTGAATGACTGTGTTCCCTGAAAATGAAACTAAGATCTCGTCTTCTGATGTTGTTTTGTACAATTGAAAAACTGTGTTTAACAGATAGTTTTGTTCACTTCAGATATGATGGAAGTGAATAAGGACAGTCAAGATAAAGTAAAAGATGCTGATCAGAAACATCAACGTGCACAAAAGTTGCAGAAAGGTTCACTGGAAGAAGCTCTGAGAACAGGAGACAAAAAGAGTGAAAAACAGCACATGAGAATTCACACCAGAGAGAAACCTCACGCATGTCTACAGTGTGGAAAGACTTTTACAGATACGAGTAACCTTAAGACACACATGAGAATTCACACCGGAGAGAAACCTCATGTATGTCTACAGTGTGGAAAGACTTTTACACAAACAGGAAACCTAAAGATTCACATGAGAATTCACACCGGAGAGAAACCTCATGCATGTCTACAGTGTGGAAAGACTTTTACAGGTACGAGTAACCTTAAGACACACATGAGAATTCACACTGGAGAGAAACCTCATGCATGTCTACAGTGTGGAAAGACTTTTACAGATACAAGTAGCCTTAAGACACACATGAGAATTCACACTGGAGAGAAACCTCACGCATGTCTACAGTGTGGAAACACTTTTACACAAACAAGTCACCTAAAGATTCACATGAGAATTCACACTGGAGAGAAACCTCACACATGTCTACAGTGTGGAAAGACATTTGCAGTCTTGGGTAGCCTTGAGACACACATGAGAATTCACACTGGAGAGAAACCTCATGCATGTCTACAGTGTGGAAAGACTTTTACAGGTACGAGTAACCTTAAGACACACATGAGAATTCACACTGGAGAGAAACCTCACGCATGTCTACAGTGTGGAAAGACTTTTACACAAACAGGTCACCTAAAGATTCACATGAGATTTCACAATGGAGAGAAACCTCATGTATGTCTACAGTGTGGAAAGACTTATACACAAACAGGAAACCTAAAGATTCACATGAGAATTCACAATGGAGAGAAACCTCATGTATGTCTACAGTGTGGAAAGACTTTTACACAAACAGGAAACCTAAAGATTCACATGAGAATTCACACTGGAGAGAAACCTCATGTATGTCTACAGTGTGGAAAGACTTTTACAGGTACGAGTAACCTTAAGACACACATGAGAATTCACACTGGAGAGAAACCTCACGCATGTCTACAGTGTGGAAAGACTTTTTTACATACAAGTCACCTTAAGAGACACATGAGAATTCACACTGGAGAGAAACCTCATGTATGTCTACAGTCTGGAAAGACTTTTACAAAAACAGGAAACCTTAAGACCCATGTAACAGATTAAAAGGTCTGTTAAATATAAATCAAATTTAGATTTCCGGCCACACCAACACAGCGAGAACGACACAAGAAATAGATATAAAAATAGTGTTTTATTATTTCTATAAGTTAACTTTAAAATGACAATATTAAAATGACATCTCTTCAAAGACCCAGGGATGTAGTAAAATCAGGGTTTGTCCAATGTTCTGTCCCAGGGTGAACAAAACCCAAATCCAGTCCCGTCTGGATTTAGCTCAGTGTTTCCTCTGTCAGCAGGACTTTGAGGAGATAACATGTTGCGCTGCTTCCTTGCACTTCACGTGGGTCCATCAACAATACTGCCGCATCTGCTGCTCCACCGCTGACCACCGGACCTGGCACCTTCACAAAAATAAGCAATAACTAGAACGGGTCTTCGGCTCAATACTAAAAACCAACACACGCATCAGTGTGGAAGAAAAGGACCACTTCCCTTTAGTCTGAGGTTTTGTGAGCGTTGACACTGAGATCTGGGAGTCAGCTCCACCAAAGCACAGGGTTTCCAGTCAGCCACTACGCTGAGGGAGAATAAAATTATCAAGCCAGTCCACAGCAGCACTCAGCACATCCATCCATCCAGAGCCTTTTTTTCCCCTTCTGGTAAGAGATCTTGCCTCCTATTTATTTGGGATGGTCTGATCAGCTGGCCAATGAAATAGTTGATTTGATCAGGGTTTACATGTGTGTCAATCAGTGTTTCTCATTACAGTTTGTGAAAGAGGGAAACCGTGCTATTAAGTGTCCAGCAATATCACAGCAAACAATATAATAAACCAATCCACCACAAACCAAAGAAAAACACAGCAAACTAATATAAAAGGAAAATCGCTATATATATAAATCAGTAAAAATTTCCAAAATAAAGTAAGGTTACCCATCAATCACACTGCTCCACTTGTTGTATTACATGACACACACATGAGAATTCACTGGAGAGAAACCTTTCGCTGGTCATCAGTGTAGTCATCAGTCTTTTGCGTGACTTCAGTGTGGAAAGATTTATGAGTAACCTCAAGAACTATACGAGAACTCAGAGCGGAGAGAAACATTTCACTGTTGAAAAAACACAAGATAACACTTACAGTTCTAGTTGTGTTTGTCTTTAATCTGTACTGAATCATCATACATGTTTTACAGGAGACTGTATGAAAGAAATGCATCAGTTCAAGCTTTAAAACTTGTTTTGTAATGTATTTAAGTTCTAGTTGTTTAAACCATAAAAGCTTAGATTTAAGTTTCTCTTGGAAGGTGTTCATCTTTATATGGCAAACACTTTTATCCAATGCAATACTCTGCACTGCACTGAATGACTGTGTTCCTATAAAATGATATTATATAATATTTTATCAATAAAGTAACATGGATATTGACGAAGCAACGTTAAAAATAAACCTGTCTAATGTGTTATTTGTAATGTAGAATCTGAACTCACCCTCACACAAATCATGATCTGGATAATTTGGTTCTTTGAACGCACCTGTTGTGTAGGATTAGAATATCTGGATTAAATTGTCTGGGATCATTGCACGCTCAAGTGCAGTTTGGAAAGGCAGCGTACTGTATATCAATAGAAGAACTAGTAATCACACTGAAAAAATTACCGTTATTTTACAGGTAATATTCTGTATTTTTTACAGAATTTACCCATTTTTTCATTAAACAGTAAAATGTTGTTTTACAGATATTTGCTGTAATTTAAAGTTTTACCATTAAAATGACAGTATTGTAATTTACATTTACATCAAAATTATGCTTTTAAAGGCATTTCATACTATTTTTACAGATTACGTTTGTTTTTCTACAGAACATTACTCTAAATTTTTACAGATTTAAAAGATTTTTTACAGACAATTACCGTAAATGTTTTATTGATTATTTTCCTGTTCATGACAGAATATGTAAAATTACATAAATCAGTAAATTGAAAGTGTTTTAAATGTATCCCCCTTCTGAATGTTCCCTCCAGGAATAACTTTCTCCAGCGTGCGATGTCTGTTTATATTCGACCAGTGATTAAGCACATTATAGCAAACTCCAAATGCTGCAAATTAACTATATTTATAATTTTAAAAAAATTATCATTACAAATTTAAATGTGGTGCATTAGGGTTTTACCATGCCCTGGCAGGCCATGCCTATACTGTATAAAAAAACTGTAAATCTCTGGCAGCAAATTTGCCAAATAACAATAAAAAAAACCGTAAAAATACAGAGAATATTTTAGTCATTATTCATTCAATTATAGTTGTAGTGAGGAAGGCGGGACGAGAGGGGGGGGGGGGGGGATAAGGAAGGGGGCTTGGGGGGGGTAAATGGATGTTCGGCAGGACTGTTGACGAGAGAGGACCGGGCCCGGACATATGTTTAGTTTGTGTATGTTTTATGGCCGGCAGTCTACCGTGAGGGGGCTGCCAGTTACTTCCGTGTTCAGTGTTTATTGTTTATTTAATTAAAGTTTTCATGTTTGAATGTTCGCCGGTTCCCGCCTCCTTCCTTCCCATCTAACGAACTTTGCTACAATAGTATATTACTGTTAATAATTTTTATCAAACTGTAGAAAAACAGATCAATTATTTGAAAATACATTAAAAACAACTACCTTTCAGGTTGATCTCTGTAAATGTATGGCTTTTATTTGTGACTTTATTAAGTTTCTTTGTAATTATACAGTAATGTACTTTTAAAATATAGCTTATCTCTGTAAAATAACCGAGAACAATGGATAAAACCCCAATAAGTACATAAAGTCAAAGACAAAAATATTAAATAAATATATTTTAACAAAATGATTGGACAATGGAAAAATAATCATCAAATGTTGTTTCTCCCAGTAAAACATAAACTATAAAAATGTAATGGGTCCCTCCAATGAAACAGAACAGTAATTTTTGTGAATTGCAAACAAACGTTTATGTTAATTGGACAGTAGAAATACAAGCAGAGCATGAAAACATAGTTACATTATGATAATAAAGGCCTTCTTAAGCAAAGAGATGTGTTTGTAAGAAAAATATCCATATTAATAACTTATAATCGAAATGATCTAGCTTCTGCCAGACGACCGTATGCATTCATATGGTGTCAGAAGAATCGTCCATCATAGATTACACAGATTTCAGATTAAAAACAGTCCTCCATTTCCACACCTGGGTTGCCATGGTCATCTGATGTAGATCCTGATGGGTTTACGATGTTCTATGCATTATAAGTTTATATTTACTGTTGTTTTACTGTCAAAATATATTAATATGAGTATGTTTATGCTGTGCTTGCTTTGAATCTTGAAAACTAGTTTGCAGGAGTGTGAAACAAGAGCTGTGAGGAATGCAGGAGCTGAGAGCCAAGATAACGTGTGTGTGTGTGTGTTTTTAGTTGTTAACTCATATGTTGAGAAGCAACCCCAGCTGGAAAGAAGCTTTTACATCTGATAATAAATTTTACTTAAACTTTTTGGGAAAAACTGAACATGCAGGACTGAAGTGAAAAATCCGTCAATCCACAAGCACAGGTTTATCTATAATCTGAAATCACAAAAGAGGGACATATTATAAAATACTATTTAAATTTAGGGTTAGAACTACACCTTACCATGAATGACTCTTGCATAGTTCACCTTTAAGGTGTAATGGATTAGTTAAAGCATTCTTTTAAATTTACAAACTCATTATGGAGGAAACACTGATTCCCCTTTTCCACCAAGGCAGAGCTGGTGCTGGTTCTGAGCCAGAGCCTAGTTTCAAATCCGTTCTTTGTTTTTCCACACACAAAGCTCAGAACCAGAAAGAGTAGTAGCACCAGATTCGTTTCTGGTCTAGAACAGAGCCAAGTAAGAACCTCTTGCGTCAGGGGCTGGGTTACCGTGACCAACAAGACGAATAGAAACTTGTGAGCACCATTTTTAAATAGCAGCATGTCGAGTTTATAGCAGCTTGATTATAATATCCTTTTTATGTAAGTTACTGCAAGCTGCACGAACGCATTTGATTCGCAGTGTTTGGATGCCGATGTATTTTTCGCAAACCCATGAGCATCCATAGTAACGCAACCGATCGAAACTGAGGGAGTGTTTGAAGAGCATTTGACTCCTTGTGCTTTTGGATCGCTTTGGCAGTGCTTCGAAGTTATGATCGGTCTGTGAGAAGATGCATCTCGAACAAGCCTGGTGTGTTTGGTACTGCGTTTCTGGGAAACATGAGATGTATGCAGTGACGTAAGATCTAGCTCTGGGGTGGCTCTCTAGCCGGTGGAAAGGCAAACCGGTTCATAGTAAGCTCGTCAGTCAAATCAACTCCGAACCAGCTCTGGCTCTGAACCAGCACCCGGTTCTTGTTGGTGGAAAATGGGCATAAAACAACCTGTTATTATGATTGATGACACACACACACAACAAGATGCATCTGAATAAAGTGTACTGTTTTTTTGTGAATAAAAGTGTGAATATTAAATAGTTGTGTGGTGTTGAAAGTAGAATAATGTTGTTTTCATTATTCTGTGGATATTTACTAATTTCAGTCCCTAACTTGTCTTGGATGCTAAAAAAAATGTGTCTTCCTTTTAACTCCTTGTTCCATTTCTCTTGCCATATTCTTAAAAAAGTTTTCTTTTTTATACACGTTCACCAAATATTTCAGATTATTACCTGCAAGTTGAAGGATGTACTGTTACTCCAACAAATACAGTAAGAGATCTAGGTGTTATATTAGACAGCAACCTGACAATGTCACAAAAACAGTCTTTTTCCACCTAAGAAATGTTGCCAAATTACGAAATATTCTGTGTCTTGCTGACACAGAGAAGTTTATTCATGCATTTATGACCTCAAGACTTGACTACTGTAATGCACTACTTAGTGTTTGTCCTCCATCATCAATAAACAAACTACAGTTAGTTCAGAACGCAGCTGCCAGAGTTCTAACCAGGTCCAGAAAATACCATCACATAACCCCAATGTTATCAACCCTTCACTGGCTTCACATTAAGTGTCGTATTGACTTTAAAGTTCTTTTAATCACTTATAAAGCCTTAAAGGGTTTAGCCCCTACCTACCTAACAGAGCTTCTATCACACTACAACCCATCACGCTCTCTAAGATCTCAAAACTCAGGACTTTTGATAACACCTAGAATAACTAAATCACCAAAGGGGGGTCGAGCTTTCTCATACGTAGCACCTAAACTCTGGAATAACCTTCACGACTCTATTAGAAGATCAGACACACTCGCCCAATTTAAATCTAAACTAAAGACACATCTTTACAGCCAAACATTCACTTCATGCAAAATATGCCAAATAAACCACCGGGAGACTGATGACATTAGATATTATTTACTAGAATCATTTAACTAGTTATATAAACACCATGTACAGTGTTTTACCTTTTTTTGTGAGTGTGTTTCGGTTTCTATTTTCCCCTGTAAAGCCGCTTTGGAACAATGCAAATTGTGAAAAATGCTTTATAAATAAAATTGAATTACACATAGAAACTCACACCGGAGAGAAAGCGTCCACATGGCATCAGTGTGGAAAGAGTTTCAGATGAGAAGCTTGTCTCAGATCTCACCAGTGTTTTAACTCTGATCGGTGCTGCTACAAGTTTATTTCTGCATCACATCAACAAGACTTGTGTGCTGTTTGAGAGCTCATGTGAAAATCAATGTTGTAAACGTTTATGTAAATAATTTGTAGGAAATTAATATTTAAAGTTGTTCATATCTAAGCAGTGTTTTTAAAATGCTTTAAGACAAGGGCGTAAGTTTGATTTTGACATTGGTGGGGACATAAAATTGGTCTGCAGAGCGCATTGTCACTAAAGTTTAGCGCTGTTTACTTGATTTATTCAAACAATATAATAATTTATAACAAAAGTATTTATGCCTACATTGTTAAAACTAATGTATGACTGAGTGTTTAATAGACCTCTAAAACAGAGTAACCTTGAAATAATGCACAACACACCTGTGACCCTGCTTCTGTCTCTCCACCTGGGCTACAGCTGCTTCTGCCAGCTAATGAAATGACACATCTTAACAATTCAAAGCTCCACCTCCTACTGTATATTTAGCCACATGGGTGATGAATCTGTGCAATAAATGAAATAAAATATTTGGTGTAATGCCGCACACACCTCAAAGGATCAGAGCCCATGTTTCAGCTGGCGCTGCATGTTCAGCTCCTCCAACATCTGCACTGAGCTCCTCTCTCTTCAAGATGAGCATAAGCATCCTGCTCTTTATCCTCCTCTTTCTAAATCCTATGGTGCTGCCCTGTAGTCTCTACAAATGTTATCACATCCCTACACCGCTGACTTTCCCTCAAACCCTTTCCCAAGATGTCAACCATGTTTACCGGCCCACTCCTACTGCTGTTACATAAATCCTGTTGCTCATCATATTGACTACACTTTACAAAAACATGCTCTACTGTTTCTAACACCATTCATCACACAACCCATTCTCATGCTTTACCATTAATGCCATTGTTGAGTTAAATCTCGTGTGTCCCAACCTTAGTCTTGAAAACACTACTTCTTCCTTTCTATGTCTACCATAGGAATGTTCCCTTTTCCCCACTGATTCCACAATATTATAAAACCACCTGCCTGTGCTGTTTTTTCCACCTTTGCTGCCAAACTCGTGTTATTTCCTTATTAAACACAGATTTCATTTCCCTTCTTCCCAGAGGAACCTTAATATCAACCAAGTTTTGTGTAATGCTTCTTTTGCTAATTTATCAGCCGTTTCATTCCCTTTTATCTTCATATGTGCTGGTACCCAACAAAATTTTACATTTATACCTTCCATTTTTAATCTATACAATAATGTCACAAACGGATGTGGCGTTTACTTTAATGTTTATACGCTCACAGATGTACTCGAGTCTCAAGAAAAGTTATTGTAATATCATCAGTCGACAAATATCACCAGTTCAGTCATAGACGACGGCATTTGATCACTATGGTTACCGCTACTACAGGCACAATTGAGGCAGCTAACAGCTCCTCGTAGGACCCCGGGGGCGGGGCCAGGAGTCGCAGCGGCAGCAGCACACAGAGACTGAACGTCGATGACCGACACGATTGTGAAGCAGTGACGGGAAAATACTGAAGCAGCTGCGGGCCTGTCCGTCACTACTCAGGCTAATGTACATAGCGGACATCCTCATGAATCCTCAGTTTTACAGATGTTTGATGTTTGTCGTCTTTCGTTGGGACAGTGAGGGGCAGATCGGGTCACTATGAGTCTGAGGGGTCTTGTCTCCCCGTCACTATAGTGCTGTCTGCGCGCCTGTATGCGCTGTTTGCTGTGACCGCTTTCAATGAGTCTGTTGACGAACAATGTGACATTTCAGACGTTTAAAACTCAACTAATCGCGGAGAAGTTCAGGGAACGAATTTATTATAAGACGCCGCTGTATCGTTTCAAATCCGTTCAGAGAGAATGAACGACCGGCGGATTCTCTCGTTAAGTTTCATTTCAAGGATTCTTGACGGTCTTGTGAACATGCGGAAAAGTGTCATTATTACAAACTAAAAACTTTAAAAGCTCAAAACTTCTGTGATTTAAAACACCAGACAGTTTTATAACCTGAGGGTCTTGTTGTAACCGGTCAAATCAAAGTCCTTCAGAAGTTATTAAATGATTTAACTCTCATTCTTTTCAATTGAATCAGTTTTTTATTCTGAATTTCGATTTGCAGCCAATTTCTGTCCGTTGTGCAAAGATATCGATAGACTACAGCGCAATATTTTTTCATGATAGTGTATATCGATAATCAAACTGCTACAATCATTGATATTTATAATAATATAATAAATAATAAGCAGTTGAATATTTATCCATCATCAATAAGACCAAAGAAATTGAACATTGTTAGATGTTTTTATGACAACTGCTCTCACTTTGCTTGGGTTTCTGTAGTTGATTTGTGATGTGGTCGAGATGTTTTTGTCATTTATGTCACACATGGAGATAAATGTTGGTATTTGATATAGTGGACAGCATCTTGGTCAACAATTGTTGTTTTTAGTGATGTTATATAAGTGAAGCTGAGTTGAGTTATTGACAATGTCTCTCTAACATCTCCAGTTCACACCAACAGTGATTGACACCTTCAGTAAAGCTCCTCCTACATCAAACCACCAATAAATACCAGAAAGCAACAAGCAGAAGAATCACTTCAGGTGTAAGAACTGAAATCTTCACACAGTTGTTGGAGTTTGTGGAAGAGAAGCTTGAGAACACGAGAGATCCAGAACTACACACAACAGAAACTCAGAGGTTGGTTTCTGTTTTTAAAACTTTATTTCTGACAGTGGAGGAATTATTAAGCTTTAATTTATTTGATAAACCACAAATGCAGAAGATTAGAACTGAAAGTGAATCACTAAACTGCATCAAATGATCATAACTTGATCTGGTTGTGATCTGGTAAAGGTTCAATAGAATCACATGTTTGGCTATAAGGTGACCATCGTTCTGCTTTGAGTTTGTAGAGCACAGCATTTTGACCCTTTTTCACATTTTCATCAGTCTGATGGTTTTTTATCGTCTTATTGAAAAGAAAACATGCATTTGTTCTTTCTTTATTTGTTCTTTACACACTTTACTCGACTACATGAGACACAGTCTGTTGGTTTTTAGTTGTCATTCTTTCTTTTACTCGACTATATTTTTGGGGGCATCGTTTCTGCTGTACTGAGCTTAAAGTGACAGCAGCTTTATAAATCACAGTCTGTTATTATTGTTAATAAAACAACAAAAGAAAATCGTCACTCAAAGCTCTTGACTGGTGTGACTCTAATAAGGATTGATCTATATTCAATTTATACAGTGAAGACTATGTAGTGTTATTTCACATCTGATGACTTTATTTTGTACCTGAAGATGTTTTGCATCGCTTCTGTATTTATACTTGATTCATTCAATCCAAACCACTGAGATATCATGGCAGTAATGATTTTAATAGTAAAACACATAATTCATTAACAAAAATGATTATAATAAACATACATTTGCTCTCTGGATTGCACAATGAATACATTTTGTCAATCAAATACAAATGTCAATAATGTACAGTCTAAACTCATTTTATGTTGTAATTTAAACAGAGTAAAGTTAAAATATTCTCTTAGGATGTGTTCATCTTATATGGCAAACACTTTTATCCAAAGCAATACTCAGTGCACTGAATGACTGTGTTCCCTGAAAATGAAACTAAGATCTCGTCTTCTGATGTTGTTTTGTACAATTGAAAAACTGTGTTTAACAAATAGTTTTGTTCACTTCAGATATGATGGAAGTGAATAAGGACAGTCAAGATGAAGTAAAAGATGCTGATCAGAAACATCAACGTGCACAAAAGTTGCAGAAAGGTTCACTGGAAGAAGCTCTGAGAACAGCAGACAAAAAGAGTGTAAAACATCACGTGAGAATTCACGCCAGAGAGAAACCTCACACATGTCTACAGTGTGGAAAGACTTTTACAGATACGAGTAACCTTAAGACACACATGAGAATTCACACCGGAGAGAAACCTCATGTATGTCTACAGTGTGGAAAGACTTTTACACAAACAGGAAACCTAAAGATTCACATGAGAATTCACACTGGAGAGAAACCTCATGCATGTCTACAGTGTGGAAAGACTTTTACAGGTACGAGTAACCTTAAGACACACATGAGAATTCACACTGGAGAGAAACCTCATGCATGTCTACAGTGTGGAAAGACTTTTACAGATACAAGTAGCCTTAAGACACACATGAGAATTCACACTGGAGAGAAACCTCACGCATGTCTACAGTGTGGAAACACTTTTACACAAACAGGTCACCTAAAGATTCACATGAGAATTCACACTGGAGAGAAACCTCACGCATGTCTACAGTGTGGAAAGATATTTGCAGTCTTGGTTAACCTTGAGACACACATGAGAATTCACACTGGAGAGAAACCTCATGTATGTCTGCAGTGTGGAAAGACTTTTACAACTACGAGTAACCTTAAGACACACATGAGAATTCACACTCGGGAGAAACCTCACGCATGTCTACAGTGTGGAAAGACTTTTACACAAACAGGTCACCTAAAGATTCACATGAGAATTCACACTGGAGAGAAACCTCACGCATGTCTACAGTGTGGAAAGACTTTTACAGGTACGAGTAACCTTAAGACACACTTGAGAATTCACACTGGAGAGAAACCTCATGCATGTCTACAGTGTGGAAAGACTTTTTTACATACAAGTCACCTTACGACACACATGAGAATTCACACTGGAGAAAAAACCTCATGTATGTCTACAGTGTGGAAAGACTTTTACACAAACAGGAAACCTTAAGACACATGTAACAGATTAAAAGGTCTGTTAAATATAAATCAAATTTAGATTTCTGGCCACACCAACACAGCGAGAACGACACAAGAAATAGATATAAAAATAGTGTTTTATTATTTCTATAAGTTAACTTTAAAATGACAATATTAAAATGACATCTCTTCAAAGACCCAGGGATGTAGTAAAATCAGGGTTTGTCCAATGTTCTGTCCCAGGGTGAACAAAACCCAAATCCAGTCCCGTCTGGATTTAGCTCAGTGTTTCCTCTGTCAGCAGGACTTTGAGTAGATAACATGTTGCGCTGCTTCCTTGCACTTCACGTGGGTCCATCAACAATACTGCCGCATCTGCTGCTCCACCGCTGACCACCGGACCTGGCACCTTCACAAAAATAAGCAATAACTAGAACGGGTCTTCGGCTCAATACTAAAAACCAACACACGCATCAGTGTGGAAGAAAAGGACCACTTCCCTTTAGTCTGAGGTTTTGTGAGCGTTGACACTGAGATCTGCGAGTCAGCTCCACCAAAGCACAGGGTTTCCAGTCAGCCACAACGCTGAGGGAGAATAAAATTATCAACCCAGTCCACAGCAGCACTCAGCACATCCGTCCATCCAGAGCCTTTTTTTCCCTTCTGGTAAGAGATCTTGCCTCCTATTTATTTGGGATGGTCTGATCAGCTGGCCAATGAAATAGTTGATTTGATCAGGGTTTACATGTGTGTCAATCAGTGTTTCTCATTACAGTTTGTGAAAGAGGGAAACCGTGCTATTAAGTGTCCACCAATATCACAGCAAACAATATAATAAACCAATCCACCACAAACCAAAGGAAAACACAGCAAACTAATATAAAATCAGAGGAAAATCGCTATATATATAAATCAGTAAAGATTTCCAAAATAAAGTAAGGTTACCCATCAATCACACTGCTCCACTTGTTGTATCACATGACACACACATGAGAATTCACTGGAGAGAAACCTTTCGCTGGTCATCAGTGTAGTCATCAGTCTTTTGCGTGACTTCAGTGTGGAAAGATTTATGAGTAACCTCAAGAACTATACGAGAACTCAGAGCGGAGAGAAACATTTCACAGTTGAAAAAACACAAGATAACACTTACAGTTCTAGTTGTGTTTGTCTTTAATCTGTACTGAATCATCATACATGTTTTACAGGAGACTGTATGAAAGAAATAAATCAGTTCAAGCTTTAAAACTTGTTTTGTAATGTATTTAAGTTCTAGTTGTTTAAACCATAAACGCTTAGATTCAAGTTTCTCTTGGGAGGTGGTCATCTTATATGGCAAACACTTTTATCCAATGCAATACTCTGCACTGCACTGAATGACTGTGTTCCTATAAAATGATATTATATAATATTTTATTAATAAAGTAACATGGATATTGACGAAGCAACGTTAAAAATAAACCTGTCTAATGTGTTATTTGTAATGTAGAATCTGAACTCACCCTCACAAATCATGATCTGGATAATTTGGTTCTTCGAACGCACCTGTTGTGTACGATTAGAATATCTGGATTAAATTGTCTGGGATCATTGCACGCTTAAGTGCAGTTTGGAAAGGCAGCGTACTGTATATCAATAGAAGAACTTCTGCATCACATCAAGACTTGTGTGCTGTTTGAGAGCTCATGTGAAAATCAATGTTGGAAACGTTTATGTAAATAATTTGTTGGAAATTAATATTTAAAGTTGTTCATATCTGTGCAGTGTTTTTAAAATGCTTTAAGACAAGGGCGTAAGTTTGATTTTGACATTAGTGGTTACATAAAATTGGTCTACAGAGCGCATTGTCAATAAAGTTTAGCGCTGTTTACTTGATTTATTCAAACAATATAATCATTTATAACAAAAGTATTTATGCCTACATTGTTAAAACTAATGTATGACTGAGTGTTTAATAGACCTCTAAAACAGAGTAACCTTGAAATAATGCACAACACACCTGTGACCCTGCTTCTGTCTCTCCACCTGGGCTACAGCTGCTTCTGCCAGCTAATGAAATGACACATCTTAACAATTCAAAGCTCCACCTCCTACTGTATATTTAGCCACATGGGTGATGAATTTGTGCAATAAATGAAATAAAATATTGGTGTAATGCCGCACACACCTCAAAGGATCAGAGCCCATGTTTCAGCTGGCGCTGCATGTTCAGCTCCTCCAACATCTGCACTGAGCTCCTGTCTCTTCAAGATGAGCATAAGCATCCTGCTCTTTATCCTCCTTTTTCTAAATCCTATGGTGCTGCCCTGTAGTCTCTACAAATGTTAGCACATCCCTACACCGCTGACTTTCCCTCAAACCCTTTCCCAATATGTCAACCATGTTTACCGGCCCACTCCTACTGCTGTTACATGAATCCCGTTGCTCATCATATTGACTACACTTTACAAAAACATGCTCTACTGTTTCTAACACCATGCACTCATCACACAACCCATTCTCATGCTTTACCATTAATGCCATTGTTGAGTTAAATCTCGTGTGTCCCAACCTTAGTCTTGAAAACACTACTTCTTCCTTTCTATGTCTACCATAGGAATGTTCCCTTTTCCCCACTGATTCCACAATATTATAAAACCACCTGCCTGTGCTGTTTTTTCCACCTTTGTTGCCAAACTCGTGTTATTTCCTTATTAAACACAGATTTAATTTCCCTTCTTCCCAGAGGAACCTTAATATCAACCAAGTTTTTATGTAATGCTTCTTTTGCTAATTTATCAGCCTTTTCATTCCCTTTTATCTCCATATGTGCTGGTACCCAACAAAATGTTACATTTATACCTTCCATTTTTAATCTATACAATAATGTCACAAACAGATGTGGCGTTTACTTTAATGTTTATACGCTCACCGATGTACTCGAGTCTCAAGAAAAGTTATTGTAATATCATCAGTCGACAAATATCACCAGCTCAGTCACAGACGACGGCATTTGATCACTACGGTTACCGCTACTACAGGCACAATTGAGGCAGCTAACAGCTCCTCGTAGGACCCCGGGGGCGGGGCCAGGAGTCGCAGCGGCAGCATCACGACAAAAGCGAAAGTGAAAATGATCCGTTAATATGTGGGCTATGCTAAACGTTTTATGATCATTAATCGTTGACATGATTATTTGGTCTTTTAGATATTTTAGGATGTATCTGCTTTGCTGTATTGTCATGTCAGTATTTCTGGGGTTTGGTGACGGTAAGTAACATGTTTATTTGTACAGTCTTCTGTTCGATGGTTTATCACGGACTAACGCATATTCGTGCACATAGGCTAAAATCACTATAATGTATTTGGCTGCTTTAAATGCGGTTGTATGTACATTCTTGAACCTGCATAGTTATTTAAAGTGTTTATAAAAACAATATAACTATTTCCGGAAATATACACCATGGCATGGTTTTCATTTGAATTCCTAAATGATCAGTATCAGAATTTTCAGTAATTTTTAGATTGACAGCTTAAACAAAAGCTGGGTTTAGGCCAAACAAATGTCCCTTTTAGACATGAACTAAAGTGAGTATAAAAAATTGAGTTTCGTCTCCCATCTTAAAGGGACAGTTCACCCAAAAAAGAAAAGTCTGTCATCATTTACACACACTCGGGTTGTTACAAGCCTGTAAACGTTTCTTTGTTTTGCTAAACACGAAGGAAGATATTTGCAAGAATTTCAGTAACCAAACAGATCTCATCCACATTTACTGCCATAGAATGGAAGTCGATGGTGTATTATTCGAGATATGTTTGGGTTTAGCAGAATGACATGTGGGTGCATAAATAATCAAAAAAGGTTCACTTTTGAGGTAACTATGAATTCACAATGTGGTAAGCTGCTCCCAGTTTATCCATGAAAGGGATACTTCACCAAAAAAGAAAAGTCTTTCATCATTTACTTACCCTCAGGTTTTTCAAACCTGAATACATTTCTTTGTTCTGCTGAACACAAAGGAAGATATTTGGGATAATGTCAGTAACCAAACAGAATTTTCAGTTTTTGGTGAACCATCACTTTAATAATATATTAGTTATGTTTTATCTATTTATATATGAATAATGTTTTACTTTTTAGGATTAACAGTGAAGGGTTCCTCAGGTCCTCTGGTTGTTCCTCTGGGAGGATCAGTTCTTCTGCCCTGTTCTGTTGATTCACTCGTATCACTGAATGATCTGGAGGTGCAATGGAAGAGATCAGACTCACAGATTCTCATTCATCTGTATGAAGATGGAGATATTAGGCCAGAAGTCCAACATGAGGATTATCGTGATCGAGCTCATTTCTTCACCGACAACATTAAAGATGGAAATTTCTCTCTCATGTTGAAGAATGTGACAGATAAAGATAAAGGACAATACACATGTACAGTTCACAGCGGACCAGAGTCTGGAGAAACTGTGCTGGAAATTCAAGATGTTGGTGAGTTTGATCATATGAGTTGCTCAAATCGTTTTACAAATGTAGTCTACCATTAAATTGATATTCTAATATATATTTTTATTATATTCATTCAGAGCGTCTGATGGTGTCAGGATCAGATCAGTCCATATCAGTGTACGTTGGTGAGGACGTGACTCTGAACTGCTCTGTGGACTCTCACATCCCACCTGAAGACCTTGATGAGGTTTCATGGAAGAAAATAGTTAAAGATGAACACATCACGGTTCTGCTCTATGAAAGCAATAAAACTCTATTAGATGCATCAGATACGCGATACAGAGACAGAGTTGAGTTCTTCAGTGATGAAATCCACAGAGGAAACTTCTCTCTCAGACTGAAGAGAGTCAGAAGTGAAGATAAAGGAGTTTACATGTGTCAAGTGTTTGCTGGACGACTCTCAGAAAACACGACTGTAACACTGGAACAACTCGGTGAGTCAACAACAACAACAACAAAATATATGGGGTTGGATTCCCAAACTATAGAGTTAATAAATTAATTGCTATGCAAATGTTGTAAAATGGTCTTCTATAAGTAACACTGATAAAAATATGATCTCATCCCATTTAAGGCTTATAAAAACTGCTGTGTGTGTTACAGGTTTCTCATCTTTACACATACTGGTGTTGATTCTGTGTATTTCTGCATGTGGATCTGCTCTTCTGCTCTTCTGTTCTCTCATATACTGCAGATCAAACAACACAGGTATGCATTGTTGGGGTTTAAAAACACAACAGAACTGAAGCCACAAATCTGACCATATTTTACTCTTTTTCACTCCAATGATGAGTTATCTTGTCAATTAAGAGACACACTTAACTGCCAAAGATGTGTATTTACAAAATGCCCCCTTTAGTAACATTCATCCGTTGTCAAGTGACAACTAGTGGAAAGTAGTAGCAATAACATTCAATTTAATAAATTCTCACATTCTTTATAATTTTAAGAATATTTTTATTTATGTTTTGTGACCGTGAAACCCATACCCCATACAGACACCAGAGGGACACTCTGGAAGCTTCAGATTTCTCTTGTTGTTTGTCCAAACATCTGTGTTTTCTTTGCCTTCCTCTTGTGGGGTCTTATTGAGGGTAAGTATAGTTATGTTCCTTAATTATATTTGTAAATAAATAACTTTTATATTACAATATTAAGCATGTGGGAATTTTTCAGTTTGTTCTAATATTGTAATAATTCAGGTTTCGGTGTTGTGTCCATATTTTCTGTAATTGAACTTGAACATGTTTAAACCATACAAGTTTTGTCACATGTTATGTAATGCATCATTCAACTTTCTGTTTTAGGATTCGTGAATGAGACCGTCACTTGCTGTGCTCTTTATGTTCTGAGAGCTGTTATGTTGTTTTGGGCGGTACGCTTTTTAAAGTATCTTCAAGGTATGTTTCAGTTGAAAAGTTTTCCTTTCTCAAACAAATCGCATTTTAAGCGTAACAATATTTTGTCACAAAGTATATGGTCATAGTAATTCAGTGGAACGTATGATTGCAAGAAAGAATGCAGAAGATACACATTTTAAGAATGTTATTATTTATTCATAATAACATTACTTTACAATTTGTGTTTCAAGGGAACTGCAGGAATCTTATCTAGAGTTTTATTTCTTTTTAACTAGACATATTTTACCTTTATGTATTAGTTAACCAGTCTTCGTCTTAGCAGAGCATCTACATAAAACTGAGAAGGGTACAATTTTCTCAAGTAGACAGGACTAAAAAAGATGTATACACAGAAAAGCCAAAACATTATGACCACCAAACAAACCTTACGACTCCATTCATCATGTGCTGTTGGTCTGTGTGCTGCCAGAACAGCACAGAGTCACCCAGGTGCCAGGTGCTGACCCTTGAAACTGTCCTGTGGTATCTGATTCTGTAGGCTTGGAGGGGGAGCAGAGCCACCATTGAGCAACTTGGTGGTCCACCACATCTCGGCATTTGATAAGCATTTGTCCCTTCTCAAACCAATTCATATCTCATATGACTCAGAGCTACACACGATCCTTGCTATTCCAGAAATATCTTGAAACCAGTTTGCCTTCTGCATCAAAGTTGTGCCTTTATTAAAATCACAAAGATCTTTAATTCTGACCAGCTATAATGGTTTGGCTCATAAGCGTATATGAATAATATCCTTGTAGTGCTTTAGAAATGTTAATATGATGTATTTCATATGACATTTTTTGTTTACAGGCAGCAATAAAACATGGATCAGGTTTTGCAGTGTCCAAAGAGAACTTGGGGTTTTTTCAATCATTGTTTATTCAGGTAAATGCACAACAGAAACTACTCTCATTATTGTAACAAATGCGGTGTCAAAGCAAGCAGACAGGTTCAAACGCAGATTCAGCTGAAAATGCAAAAGCAACAGCTTAGCCCATAGGCAGCAGTGACTCGAGCCAGGGGAAGACTTCCAGGTAGCAAGCAAAGGATATGGCACCAGATAGGAGAGAAAGAATGGCAGGAAAAGAACCGTTTGGCAGACAGGAAGGCAGGCAAGGAGGGGGGGCTTGACAATGGAAACTGGGAGGTAACTGGGGCAGAGCGAGAAGAAAGCAGGAATAAGAAAAGGGGTCAGGAAAGACATCATGTGCGAAAAACAAGGCAAGCTGCCATTTCATTTATGTAATCAGATGACAAAATGTTAGGGTTTGTTCATCATTGCATCACAACATTTCTTTATCTTTCTTTAAATATTATGTTTATAATGTCAAATTTTTGGGTGCATGTTTGGTTATCAAACATACAGTTTCAAACCAGCACTTGTTCAGTGAAGTTGTCATTTTCTTTTTCAATTCATTTCCTCACCAGTTTTCTTTGCCTATGGCTGGAAAAACAGTGCACACGACACAAGTGTTGTACCTCGAGTACTCCAGGGAATTTGTTATGTATTTGTGGTACTACTGTCTCTCTCTATCATGAAAGGTAAGACTTTTGTTAAAGTATAATCCTCTAATGTGTGATTCTCAATCATGAATCTATTTGAGGTTGATAAGTTTACGGTTTGGGCCACAGGAGTAATCTATGAACTGTTGTTTCATTCCTTACATAATTTAATGTTTATATAAGTGTACAGTCATTACATAACCATTATTTAGCTTTTTCCACCTTAACATATTAAAGCGAGGCATTGGGGTCTAAGACCTTAAAGTGAAATCAGAATAAGAACTTTAGGGGAAGAATATGAATCAGGGGCTGTTCTTATATGCAAACCCTGTGTTTCATCGTTTTAAAACAAACACACAATTCATCAGCTTGGACAAAAGACAGTGTATGCCAGCACCGATAAAGGCCCAAAAGCTGTATTTATACTCTTACTGTTAGATGGATGCTAGAAAGTTGTGAAAAATATTAACAGTAACTCTTAGCATAAAGAGGATTCAGACTACGGGTTGTAGTCTTTGCTGAATGACAATAATGTTGCTTGTGATGTTCCTTGTTTGTATTGTTTTACATTACTAATTATTGTTTTCCGTTTCCGTTTCAGCCTTAACCAATGTATTTCTGATTATTTTTCTAATTCTCTTGACCTCTGTGAGTCAAGAGTCTCAAATACTATCCTCATTTGGACTTTTAAATCCAGGTGAGTGATCATTTTACATACAGTTTATTAAACCGATAACAGTATTGATGCATAATAACAAATATTATTAAAATTGGATCAACATCCTTGCATTGAACAACATTCCTGTCCACCAATCAGGGGTGCGTTTCCCAAAACCATTGTTCTAACAATCCATCACAAGCAGCATTGCAAAGTTGCGTATAGGAACTACAGGTCTAGAGCTGTGGTCAGAAGTTTCATTCCTTACTATTATGATGACATTATGTCCGTCATACTTTCACACCCCATCAAGAACCCTGCGCTTAGCAAACCAGCGGTGTCTTCTATTCCCTTCTCATAAGGGCAGTAAATCTCTTTTTAGCTTATTCTCCTTCACAAGTCCTTCCTTGTGAAACTTTCTTGCTACCTCGATCAACCACATCTCTCACAACATTAAAAAAACTACTTAAAACCCATCTCTTCTGTGAATACTTGACAGACAAATTAGATAAAAACAAACCTTCTGTCTTTCTTTTAACATGTATTGTTCTGGCCTCTGTTGAAACTTGTAACTTGGTTTTAGCACCTATTGTACTATTACTCCTGTAAGTCGCTCTGGATAAAAGCGTCTGCTAAATGACTACATTTAAATGTAGACTTACGTGCATCACGCTTATGAGCAAAGTAAGAAAGCAACATGCAGTGCATTACATATCCATCATTCTAAATAAATAAATACAATTTTACATCTTTTAGTTTGTAAAGAAAATAGAAGTGCTGTTTTTATTTGAAAAGTGCGCATGTGCATGACCTGTGTGCTCTATGACCCTGAGGAATCCCTGCGTTACATTACTTGACAAAATCATAGTTACTGACCATAGAAGTATTTGTACTTGTGTTATATGGTAATATGAATATTTAACCGATTCCCTGATAAGTCACTTCCAAGGTATATTTTACAATTTTTGATAATTTAGCTTTTGTTTTTTATTTGAATATAATGGACCATTAATATCTTATTTTAGCCCTTGTCGCTGTGCCAATGGTTCAGCTCCTACTTCCGTTTTGTGTTGATTTGTTTCTACGTCAAAATAAATTCAAAGGTAAGTGCATGTTAAAATATAATATATTAGTTTATAGTACTATAATGTGTAGTATAATACATATGTACAGTATCATTTTTGTACTATATGGGTCCCTGGATCACAAAACCAGTCTTAAGTAACACGAGAATATTTGTGGGTCAAAATTATCTATTTTTCATTTAAGCCATAAATTATTTGGATACTAAGTAAAGGTCATGTTCCGTGAAGATATTTTTTATAGTAATATGCTATGCTAAGGACTTCATCTGGACAACTTTGAAGGCGATTTTCTCCTTTTAGATTTAGATCCACCTTCAGATTCCATATTCCAGAGTTTTAAATAGTTATATCTCGGTCAAATATTGTCCGATTCTAACAAACCATATATCCATTGAAAACTTATTTATTAAAAGTTAGAACAATTGACACGTAAGACGTTTTGTTGTCCAGTTTAACATATAGTACTATACTGTACTATGAATGCAGGTCATCTTTTTATTTTTATTCACAGTCTTACAGAAAAGATGGTTATTACTTATAATGATGCTTCTGGATATTCCTCTATCAATCTATTTGCATCAAGTCACATTGGAAAGGGAAAAAGGTATGCTTATTTAAATCATATTAGCAATGTTTTCAAAGTAAATAAATTAAAACTTGTTGTTAATGTTCATTAAAGTTTTTCTATTTGGGACAAGAATATATTTTTTTGTATACTTTATTATACTTTTTCTTTTACTTCAAAGTTATTTCAATTTAAAACATCTCTTTGCTGTTTGGGCAGTTATTACGTAATTCAAGTAAGACGAGAATGGGGAATACTAAACGAATGATATAAACCCCAGGAAGCCGTGGGTTACAGTGGATTTTAAAACATCTAAGGGCGTTGTTTACACTTGTAATGCACTGCTTTGTGGGGTTTATTACTGTTATAAAACAGTTATTCCACATGCGTAGCAAGGTTTCATAAAATACAGAAATTAAAGGGTTATTTAGGCTATGTAATGCGGTCAGCAGTTATAAATCTGGTATTTTATAATGGCTTAACTCGGCTCAACCAATCAGAATCAAGAACCGTTTTTATTTTTACAGTCGCCAGCTAAATTCCTAATTAAACAACATATTTAGGAACAACGTTTAAAACATGCATGAACTGTACCAAAACATCTGTTTCATAAGCTTAAATTGCGCTTAAAATCAAGTTTCCGAAGTGGCTTCGCTTAGGGTTAGTGAGTGAAGAGTTGATAATATTAACATGCTTGACTGCAACTGATATGTATAAGTGACTTTAGTAAGTCCACAGAATCACCTGACTAATCATCTGACATTCACTGTGTTTTGAGCTTCTCTTTTATTATGATGTTTGTTTTAATAACAGATATTATGGGATGGATCTCAGTCATTTCATTTATCCAAGCCCTGAAGATGATCGTGCTCTTCGAATGCAGTGCTCATGGTATTATCCACAAAGAGTATCTCAATTACAATGCTGTGTACTCCCAACCTCAACCGTAACTACCCTGTGTATTATTGACCTTAAAATATGAGCTATATAAGTGATATTGGATATAAGTGTTAAGTGATAAGTGTGTTACTCTGTCTGATAAGTGTGTTAAGATTTCTGAGAAGAGCTAAATGTGCTTTTTACAAAACCAGTAAAAATCACAAAACTTTTTTTATTATATTTATTTTATTTCATAGGTACATGAGCTGCATCTTTAGATTGATTAAGCTGAAAACACAAAGTTTGTTACTGTGAATTAATTCAATCCTCTGGGCAAACTTTGTTTTTATCACAATCTAAAAATTGCTGGGTTGTTTTTAAATCAGTTTTGGGTCAAAAAGGGACGAATCAAACTGCTGTGTTAAATTAAAGCATTTTTTTATATTTGATCCAACAATGGATTAAAACAACTCTGCATTATTTACAACCCGGTGATTAGGTTTTGTCCCCTTTTGACCCAAAACTGGGTTAAAAATAACCCAGCATTTAATAATACATGAACCTTCCATGTGTTATTTGATCTTTTAATCTGTGTTTTCTGCTCCGTCTTTTACCTACAAATTTTGCACACACAGTAACATTTTCAGGAGCGGAGAGACAACAAGACAATGCAGAACAACGAAGAGCAAGCCTTGATACTACAGAGATGACATGTAAGACACGCAGCTGCACATTAAACAAGATCCCACAGCAGATCTACACAGCAAACAAATCTACATCTTTCCTTCAAAGACTTGTAAAGATTTCTTGAAAGGATTTCAAAATGTCTAAATACTTAAACATGAAGGTTCTTAAGGGTTCTTTACAGTAGTGCCATAGAAAAAACAGGATAAAACATGACTTTGTGGCATAGCATTGTGGCAAAGGTAGAGTCACATTTGTTTCAATGAGATCAGGTCGTACGATCAAGCGAATGAATGCAACTTTATGATTGTTTTTGACGTAGCCTGTGCTTTGTGTCTGTATTAGTGCCTCTCTGCAGTGCTGTTATCTACATGTTTGGAGCAGTTGGTCTTGTTTTGCTGAATTCTGCTGCACTTATGACAGAACTTGTTTTGAAAGCACGTAAGTGAATACATCTTTTACATTACATTTACATTTATTCATTTAGCAGACGCTTTTATCCAAAGCGACTTACAAAGAGTTCAGGGAGCAATACGCGATATGTCATAAAAGAGCAATAGTACATTAGGTGCTAATACAAAGTTACTAACATTTTCTTTCAATGTAACTTTTCAACACCATCCAGTTTTGTGGTATACAAATACATTTCAGATTGCATCATTTAACATGTTCTAAATGCTTTACTTCATATTTATAGATGTTTCTGTTCTTTTTATTTATGTCATTCATTGATTTTAACTGCTAGGAAATGGTGAACGTGTGATGAAAGATCTGAGACTCATCGTCTTTCCTTCTGAGTGTGTTTTTGCCTTATCCTTGCTGGGTTTTACAAATTCATGCTTTCTGTGAGTATCATTGAAATCTTTCATCTTTTTTTATAGATCATATAGACAGTATGACTTCAGCAGTTAAAACTTTAAGAATTATTATTGTCATTTTCTTTAAAAAAATAAAACTGAAAACGAACATTTAAGGCTCAATACAAGTTGAAGTTCAAATTGAAGCTTTATAAGAGGACAGGATCTTTCAAACTAGATGTAGGGGTGGGTTTCAGAGATCAGTGAAGTGCGCCTATTAGATAATGATGATATGTGTTTTACTTTATGATGTTAATTTGACAATTCTCATTTTCTCTGTCTGACGCCTTCTGTCACTATAGGGTGTAAGACTGAGTAAGTTCATATTTTTATACGCTAACTTTAACTTTAAATTCAAGGATTTATTTGTATTCATTCATTTTCTTTAATTCTGTTTTCCAGTGCACATCATGATCAAAATAACTTGACTCAAAGAGATCTAGAGGTAATGTACTGAGTGTTTAAACTGGGAACTTAATTGGATCTTAAAATATGTTTTTGTAAAATATATATTATAACATATTTTCTCAACATAGAACACAGAAGCTCATGAATTGGAGACACTGTCTGCACCTGATACTGGGATTTCAAAGGCACATCAATAATGAACAGGCCCCCTGGAAGATAATCGGGACAAATCCTTCATATATGTGTTAAGTGTGTTTGTTTACTGTTATTTACAGCTTCTCAAACAAATGTAAATTCTTTCCTACATCGGTGTGAGAAACTGTAAAGTTTAGTCTAAAGCCCATTTATAAAAAGGAATATGGTACTATGACCCAAGTATATTTCATGTAGGATTATTGACTGTGAAAAGGGGCAAAAGATACTGGACAAAATGAAACCATAAGGGTAGAGAAAAATATGAATGCACAGCAATGGTTTTACTGTCTTATGCAGACGATGAATCTGCAGATCTGAATGAGCCGTTATAAGTTCAAAGTGACGATTAGAAAAGGAAGAAAATTGGCTTTGTATTGAATATTCTCAAAAAATAACGTAAAGTCAAAGTGAAATTGGCTTACTCAAGGAAAAACATGCCCATCTTTACAAATAAAAATAACTCCTAATTCAAGATGGACAAATCAATGACAGTCATCTGGTGGATGAGCTACAGGTTCCCTTTCGAGGGAACTCTACACTGCGTCAATGTTGACACTTTGGGGAACGCCAGCAGCGTGACGCATCTGAATACGTTGTGTGAAACTAATCTCGCGACTTATCGTCGCGCCGCGATTTATCGTCGCGCCGCGATGACGTCACTATGACGTCACGAGTGACGCGCGGCACCGGAAGGTATAAATAGGAAGCGGACGCAGTGCAAATCAGCTTCTGCCATTTCAGCAAAGCGCTCTGTGTGTGTGAAGTTTATTGTCTGTTTGTTTACGAAGTTGTCTAGATTGTTTATTGAAAACTTTATTAGAAATGAGTAGACAAAAGACCTTTAAGCCATGTGTTTCCCCTTGTCCTCGTTTTATTACGGGTGGGGATACACATGAACTCTGTGTTGAGTGTTTGGGATTTGAGCATGCTAAGGCAGCTCTTAAAGGGGATCCCTGTGAACATTGTTTGTGGCTATCACTAAAAACACTCAACTCTCGTGCTGCTTTGTTTGATGAGTCAGGCAAAATTCGCCAGCCTCACGGATCGGGACCCGCTACTGCCGAGGCAGCGGGCGTCTCAGTTCGTGGGGCTCGCAGATGGATGTTTATGAGGGTGCTGAGACGGCTTCGGCCTTTTCTCAACCCCCAGTTCCACTGCCTCTGGAAGGGATACGGGAGCCCGCATGGCGGCTTCTCCCGCCCCATCCAGAAGCCCAAGCACTGCTCTAGCTCTGAGGAGTTAGAGAGTGTTGGTTTTCATGCACGGGACATAGATGAGCCCAATGATTCCCCTTTCCCCTGGGTATGAGGAGCTGTTAGAGGTTGTTGGCCGGGCGGTAGCCAGACTTGGCATTGACTGGCCCACAGAGCAACAAGAAGTTTTGTCTGTCAGTAATTGGATGAAAGATTCTTGGAAAACGGGTAAACCTCAGCGTCGGGGGTTGCCATTTTTCCCCGATTTACACTCAGAGGTGTCCAAATCGTGGAAAAAGCCATACTCATCTCGCATTTCTTCCACATCCACGAATTTTCGAATGTGTTAGGGGCTAGAGATAAGGGGTATGGCATGATGCCAAGGGTAGAAGATACGTTGGCCGTGTACCTTTCACCAGATTCGGCATCATCTTTGAAATCCCGACATTGCCCTCCAAACCATGTAGAGTGACGTCTAATTTGGTAGGCAAGGCATATATGGCTTCAGGTGGGCTGGATCATGCCTACACACCATGGGTCTATTGCAGGCATACCAGGCCGACTTGCTGGGGGATATTAAAGAGGGCGAGGTAAGCCAAGTCTGCTCAACGAGTTGAGAACAGCAGCAGATCTTACTCTTCGGGCCACTAAGGAGACAGCCCAAGCTGTTGGGCGCTCCATGTCAGCACTGGTAGCCACAGAGAGACACCTGTGGGTAAATTATCAGGCATTAAGGAGAGAGATAAAACTGTGCTGCTTGATGCACCTCTCTCCTCGGGAGGCCTCTTTGGTGGTGCGGTCGAGACAGTTGTTGACCGTTTCCAGGAGACAAAACGCCAGGCTGCTGCTTTTCAGAATTTTACCTCTCCGCTCTTATCCCCAGGGGTCTGCAGTCCAGGGACAGCCCCAGCCATCTACAAGCTCCTCATACAGGCAGCAGCAGAAGCAGAGTGTAGCTACTCGAACCCCCCTCAGAGAGCTTGGGGGTCGAGGCAGCAACCTCCTAAACCTGCTAGGCAGGCGAAGCCGGATCTGAGAACAGTCATCGTCTCAAACCGGAAGGCTGCTGCAAAGAGGTCCTGATGGGTTTTCAGGACATTCGAGGGCGGCTCCTCTGGAGGACTGAAAAGTTCGATCATTCCAAGAAGTCCTCAGAAAATATTTACGTAAACCCCGCCGTCCAAGACGTTTCGGGGCACGTTAGTTTCTATTACATGGAATCATCAGAGTCTACCCGAAGATGCTGTAGACCTAATGAATCTGCAAATAAAGACAACAGTTCGACCATTCCTGCCGGTCAGCCGCTTAGGGCATCGGGCTTCACACAACCGACATCAATATCGAGAGGTTGAACCCTTAGCATACCTTTCTCCACGAGTGGAGAAAGTTTTAAAATTCTAATGGGGTAGTAGAAGGGTAAGACTTGTCTCTCTTGGTGAAAGGGGCCATAGAATATGTTCCCCCCCATGAGAGTCAGATCGGCTTTAAACAGCCGGTACTTCATAGTCGGAAGAAGGATGGAGGGCTGAGGCCCATTTTTATATTGAGAAATCTCAACAAATCTTTGAAGAGATACAAGCTCAAGATATCACTGTCCCTATTATGTGGCCGGAATAGATCAGAAGACTGGTTAACCACATAGTGCTCAAATTTGCATACTTCCACATTCTTATCCTTCCTCAATATCGGAAGTTTCTCAAGTTTGCTTTCGGGGGCAAAGCTTACCTTTTGAGTTCTTCCTACGGCCTTGCTCTTTCCTCACGCACCTTTACAAAATGCATGGATTCAGCCCTTGCTCCATTGAGACTTCAAGGGATCCATATACTAAATTACATAGACAACTGGTTAATTTAGTTCAGTTTCACAATATGGCGATTCGACATTGAGATCTCGTTCTCGACCATTGAAGCGTGGGGGTTACGGCTCAATGCCAAAAAGAGCAACTAAACTCCTCAATAGAGGTTTAGGATTCGGTCACGATGCAGGCACGATTGTCCCCTGCACAGGTCGAATAGATCCTGACAGCGGTGTCCAGGATAAGTAAGGTCATGCTTACACTGTCAAGCATTTTCTGAGAATTTTTTGGTCTAATGGCGGCAGCGTCCAACGTGATTCCTTTGGCCTCCTGCACATGAGATCTTCGTGGTGGTAAAAGGCTAAAGGTTTTCCTCGAGAGGTACCCGTTCCGTTGATCAGGTTAACGCGCAGTGCCTTCGTTTCCTGGTTTTGGAAGAATCCTTGGTGTCTCAATAAGGGTTGAAATTGGAGTGCAGCATCACCAACTGCACAATTTGCCTGGAGATTTAGCTGTCTACAAGTATGAGGTACTTCCTCCCAGTCCAAAGAGGCCATCATTTCTTATCAACAGATAAGAAGGTTCTCTTACTATCTTCAAGGGGGCCTGAGACTCGCCCTCTCTGCAGACTGGGACAAGGTTTCCTTGGGCCAGGAGAAGTTTCATGTCACGGCAGTGTAATCCTGGAGTCCAGAATGTGGGAGCAGAAAAGCTGAAGGCAGGGGCTGAGGCCCGGGGAGAGGAGACTCCATCGACCTGTTTGCGTCCCAAGAGACGTTTCATTGTCCTCTGTGGTCTTCATTTACACGCCCAGTCCGTGGGAGGACGGTGGTAGCATGCACAACGGCATCTGTAGCTTTCCCTCCGATCGTTCTGCTCCCAGGACTTTAGAAGAGTCCGATTACTTAAAGGTGTGGCAGCTATCTCTGCCTTCACCCCCTAACCCGAGGGTTCTCTGGGGAGATCCTTAGCTGTTCGGTTCCTGCATGGAACCATGAGGATGAGGCCTTCATTCAGGTGAAAGTTCCTGCTCTAGACTGTGATTTAGAAGGGCTTTCCCAGATGCCTTTTAAGGCCATTGAGTCTAGCGGGAAATATTTTCCCTCAAGCTAACCTGTTGGTAGTCTTACCTCTCTTTGGAGGGTAGGCGACCTTCAAGCTTTATCAGCTTTCAATCTTGTTGGAGTAGTCCAGGCTACTCTTCACCCTAGACTGGGAGTCCTAAGGTACCTAGGAATGTGTTCAGGACCTTAGTTTGAAGGCTTTCATCTCCACCTCACGAGTAGCGGATAACCGAAGGTAATATTTGTATGCCCTGTCGGGCGTTAGAAGAATTGTGCACAGGTCTTCTTTATGACGAAATTCTAACCGACTGTTGGTCTGTTTTGGACCTGTAACAGAGGTTAACCAACCTCTAGCATCCCATTTGTAATGGATGGTAGAGGCAATTTCTTTAGCTTACGAGGTGCGTGGAATACCTTCACCTCTGCTAGTAAGGGCAATTCACTCGGAGTGGTTCCTCGGGGCCTTCTGTCGGGGCGTCTATGCAGGATGTTTTTGGTATACAAACTGGACCTCTTTTCTTTACCTGGAACCCAGGCACTTTTGTCCGGAGATGTGCGTGGACACCTTCACACTTGGACAGACACAATGCATTATGGCGTAGTGGGCATTTCGTTCCCCAAAGTGTCAACTGACGCAGTGTAGAGTTCCTCGAAGGGAACGTCTAGGTACAACTGTAACCGTAGTTCCCTGAGACAGGGAACGAGACACTGCGTCGTTGTGCCATACTCCCGTGCTGGAGCATTTGCTTCAATATTTAGCAGAAGCTGATTTGCACTGCGTCCGCTTCCTATTTATACCTTCCGGTGCCGCGCGTCACTCGTGACGTCATAGTGACGTCATCGCGGCGCGACGATAAATCGCGGCGCGACGATAAGTCGCGAGATTAGTTTCACACAACGTATTCAGATGCGTCACGCTGCTGGCGTTCCCCAAAGTGTCAACATTGACGCAGTGTCTCGTTCCCTGTCTCAGGGAACTACGGTTACAGTTGTAACCTGAGACGTTTTCCTTCAATATGACCTTTGATCATGACTCTGTGGTAAGGCATCGGGTTAGAAGTATAAAAGGAGTTTGATTGTCAGGAACACATGTAATAATAAAATGTAAAGCTTGAATGCACTGCAGGTCGCTTCGGATAAAAGCATCTGCTAGATACATTAATGTAAATAGTTAATGAAAGGAGAGATAAATGGTCCATAAAGCAGTTCAATGTTGACTTTTTTTGGCAGTTTAAATATAAATTTAAAATGTACATTTGTCACTTTTATTTTGTGTCTCTTTTTGTCTGTATTGAAAAACGTGATAAAAAGAATCTATTGTTTCTCTAACTTTTCATTTGCGTACTTTTATTTACAGTTTCTATAATGTTAGAAGAATATTTAGTTTTTATTGAATTTTAACTTTATAACTTGAAGCTTTGTTTTTATATAAAATTTTGTTTCTGTTTGCATGATATGCGTGCTTAAATGTTTAACTTTATTTTTGCAAATAAAGAGAAGAGACAAGGAAAAACATTTCTCCCAGAATATTTTTTCTTACTTCGTATAGTTGTTGATGCACTTTCAGACGTTCTTTTTATGTCAGTACTGCTGAGGATTGCTTTTTGTGACTGATATCTTCTTTAGAAACCTTGGATTGAATGTCATTTACATTAAATCAGATGGATCAAATGATTGTTTATAATTCTTAGGTGGTAGTTCATATATTAATATAAATGATGTCATATAGTAAACCTATGACACGCAGTAGAGTGATGATGGTGTTAGTCTGCTTAATCCGCCACAACCCACATCAACTGATGTCTCAAAGGGAAACTTAACCCAAAATGAAGATTCTGTCATTTACTCACCTTGAGTTGATCCGAATGTTTGTATACATGTCTTCGTTCTGATGAACAAATAGAAAGATATTTTGAAGAAAGCTTATAATCAGAGAGATTTTACCCCTCATTGACTCACATATAGGAAAAATTACTTTATCTTGTTTTTCTGTTGAACATATAAGACGTTTCGGAGATTGTAGGACAGCAAACAGTTCTGGGTTTCTTTTGACAATCTATTCTTACTATGGGAGTCAATGGAGGTCAAAATCTCTTTGGTTATAAGTATTCTTCTAAATATCTGTCATGAGAACAAAGACATTATTACAGATTTGGAACATGTGAACAAACTCAAAGGTGAGGAAATAATGGCAGAACTTTCCTTTAAAAGACCCTTGTTGAAAACATAACACATGGCAAATGTTTTAATTAGACTCATATTGACAACATTTCTTAAAAATAATAGTCTGTAGGTTTGTAAAGAGACCATTATTATTATTATATAGGTGCTCGTGTATCCAGATTTTGTCAATTGTTTGTTACTGATATACTAATTGTAAAAATATAACCTTTTCATGTCAGAAAGACTGGCGTAGCTTCACATGCATTCCCAAGCTCAGGAAATGTGTTCACATTAGTACACATTTAACGGTGTATGAAATATTTATTTACATTTATAAGCTTTATTAATGTCATGACAAACATTTAGATTTAGTAACGTATTGCTCGTCCTTGATTTTCTGTGAAATATATGTTGTTTTAGAGTTTGCTCTCTTTCAATACCTTTTACTCTGTATAAGAACCAAACCGGTTTAAACACGCCTGCATGAACTTAAGGGATTATTTGCAAACATGAGCTTGGACTTTAGAGAGATGATAACATGAACATAAATATTATTCACTAAAAATTTACTTCCTTGTGATTTTTATCTCAAAGTATTTCATTCTTCATATATTTTTAAATAAAACTGAAAAAACTCTTACCAATTGAATTATTTGCTGTCATTATTTTTTTTAGGATATTCAATCATGGCAGGGATCATTTCAACGTGGTACTTAAAAATGGTGCGCTGAAAAGTTTACATATATATATATATATATATATTGACCCTAAAAGCACTCTTTTCTGTTAGTGACATAAAACACCATTTCAAAAATGACTAAGGAACACATGCAATTTATCATGTTAATAAATTAAATATAATTTGATATTTTTATTGTTCATTTTACTTTTGTGTTCTGTTCATCAAAGATGCTTGTTACGTGATGTATATCAGTGGTTTTGGTCCATTGATAGATATTGGGATTATTAAAAGCAACTTGTTTGTGTATTATATGAGAGAAGACTGAAATTCTAACTCAAGAGTACAGACATACATATGTGTTGCATTTCATTTCTTATTTTACTATCCTTATTATTTTGTTATATATTTATTTAGCTAATCAGTTTAATATTATTTAGGTGTATTCATTCTTCTTATTCTTATTGTTTAATACTTTTGTTTAATCTGATATTGTATGTAGTATTTGTATTGACTTAAGATAGCTCTCCTTGTCTCTAGCTCAAGGTTTTCAATAATGTCAACTCAATGTTGTCTTTTCATGGTATAATAATACCTGCTGAACCGGTTTTAGTCAGGCAAAGTTGAATCATTTTTCAATAAACTCATTTTATTCCATCATCACTTCATGTTGTGCCTGCTGTTATTTTCATCATTATGTCTGTATCTGCCTCATGGTTGATGTGAAGTGTTCAATAGTTTCACTTGCATCAGTTAAATCAGGGAATCCTTCGTCCATTCAATATTCTTTTTCAAATCAAAAAAGGAAATTATTACCTTTCTCTTTATTTTGATTAAACTGGGGAAATAAAAAAATGAACAACATCTTAAAGGCTATTTTCAACCATGGGCTGAAGTACATTTTCTCTTGAACAGTTGTGAAGGTCACCAACAGAGGGAGCAAAGATGCTGCTAAACAACAGTCATTCTGGCCAGGTTTTCCAATAATGATGGATCTCAGAACTTATGAGCGTTTTCTACGAGCGAACGTTCATCATCGTTTCACATGCGAAAAACGCACTTAACACAACTGCACTTAGCAGTGCTTTAAATATAAAGGAAAATCAGTTGCAAAACTTGAAGTATTTGCACCTGTACACTAAAATGTACACTCACAGCCCCATTGTGAAAACTTGTCAAATAAAAAACTGAAGTTATGTTGAGATTTGCACTCGTGGACAAAACTAACAAATCTGTTTTCTGAATTTGAAGTTGCAGAAAAATTTTTCACAAATGTGTAAACTGGCATTTACAAAACACAGTGAAAGATACGAATGCATTGCACATATTTACACATTGTCCACAAGTATGCATCTACAACCTCTCAAACCTCTTTCAAAACAAAAAAGTGATGCTGTGATCATCTGTGTCTCCATCTTCATTGAGCTTGTCTATATTGGCTGGGTTTTTCTATTCACATGACCTGCGCGGCTTCCTGAAATCTTGAGATTTTTCATCTCGATGCGGCGCCGATGCGTCTGAAAAAAAGACGCAAAATGTGAATCGGGCTTATTATTTTCACCCGATGGGTCCTATGTGAATGTTGTTTTACATATTTTTTGTTCAACGTGTAATACTTTTTCTATGTGTAGATATGACTTGTCTGCTGTAATTGAGCAATGTATTTAGCACAGTCTAGGGACAATAAAAAAGTTAAAATCAAAAGTAAAAGAAAATGCTGAATGTGTTTGTTGAACCACACTTTATTACACTTTTGAGTGGTGTTGAGGTGGCCATTTCAAGTTATGTTTTTATTTGGGCAAATCTAGCTTTCTAGCTCCAAACTAAATGTTTATTGTACACATACATTACCAGCACTTCATTAATAATAGACACAAAGTGTTTTCATTGTGAATATGAACCTTTCAATTAGAGAACGATAAAATGAAGAGTTTATCAATCCAATTTCTCAGCGATTCAGGCATTCAGGCATTACACTAAATGTCTTTTCTCTTTGCTGGAGGAGATTTGTGATATTTCTCCACCGATCTTCTCTTTATGGTCTCCAGTGTCTAAACAGGTACAAACCAAAAGAGCAGAATGATGTCAAGCATTAAATCACACCAGTCATGTGAGTTTATCTAAACCATTAATGCCATTATTGGGATTTTGTTGCCATCTTGTATCATTATATTGATAAACTTGCTGTTGAAGGGTCAGACAGATAAGTCACGTGTATAAAATCTGTAAATGTTTTGAGTTCTCTCACTGTTCAGGACTGAGATCTGACTCTGGATCAGTGTGAGCATCTTTAATAGGATCAGGATCCAGATAACGTGGATTATTACGACTCCATCTCAGGAAACAAGAGAAAAATGTATAAGAAAGCAACACGGACAAAACACGAGGTGCAAACGGGTAATAATAAACAGATTCAAACACATTTGTTGGGAAAACATTGAAAATAAAAACAATACACTTACGACACTGTTGCAGCTTTTGATGTACAGACATTCAGAACAAATGTGTGGTGTTGTTACATGAATGTACCGCTAGGTGGCACTCGATCTACTTGAGTTGCATAGAGAGATTTAGATATGCTGAGCTGGTGCATTCATGTTATCCTGAATGTTTTACAAAAGTCAAATATATTCCTTAAAAAAGAGATTAAAATGAATATAGATGTGATGTCAAGATCTAATAACAGTAAAGTAATTAAAACGATTAATATGGAAATTTTCTCAGAAAGTGAAAGTATTTACTGGTGCTTACATGTAATTATATGTATAATATATAATATATTTTTATATGTAAACTGATGATTATGTTCCCTCTCTCCTTAATTTTGTTTTGTGTTATTTGTTTCTTGTTCTTTATGTTGAGGCATGTGAAATGTGCTTTGTTATACAATGAGAAAGGTCTTTGTACATGCTTTTTGTTGATAATAATGCATAAAAAATATATATTTGTAAAAATGTAATACTGAATGTGTTATTAATAAAGTTACTGAAATGAATCAACAGTTTCCAGCTTCTTGTCTACATTAAGACATAACAAAATGTTAGTAAGATATTTAGCCCAGATGTCTTTTAGGTTTCAATAAAAGTAAGACGGAGAAATCAAAATGATTTGAAATGTTTGTCTCAGATCAGTATAAGCGACCACTCTCTGATATTCATTGTTAGAGGAGAAGTTGAGTAACTGATCTCAGATCAGAGGTTAAAAACATCGCGCACTATGAAGCGACCGTCATAGGACCTCAAGGAAAGAAGGCTCTCTTAATTACTGCCTGATTAAAAACAAGTCGTTCAATTGAAGTAAATACAGTTTTTTTTCAGTTTAAACAATAATAAAAAATTGGGCGTTATTGGTGATTCGTTTCATACATCAATGGCCAGTCTAAGTCAAATAAAACCCCACTTTATGCTTCTTTTATAAATATTTATAAACGCATATCTTTGTATTTTTAAACATTGAAAACGTAGCCCCCTCCAGTGTCTCGAGCCACATCATGTACTGTGGAAGCAGTGCATTATGGGAATAGTAGTTTATTGATCATTTTAGCTTGCCAACATTGTAATGTTGTTCGGGTTTAGTATGCGTTTTGCAATGTACGTATGTTTTTATTTATTATTGCTCAAATGTACAAAAGCTACAAGACAGGGAACAGCACAAAATAACATCTTAAGGCAGATCCAAAAAGGAAAACACACAAAGATCAACAAAGCAAGAGTAGCCTACATCAAAATAATAAAACTGTAGAGGCAGATAAACTCAGAGACTTTCTTTTTGGTTTCCTAAAATGATTTAAGCTCCTATAAATGATCTCCCAAAATCACAAGAATAAATGAAATGATGTCTTGCATTTTTATTTTCATATAGACTATTATATTTACCCAACAGTAAAGTGTGCGTGTTATATTATACTCGTAGCGCCTATATTTCATATATATATATCCAGATCACCTGACTGACCCAGCCCTTAAAAGTGAAAGTATAATAATGAAACTGAATGTAGTGGGTCTGGCGCCATCTTATGAACATGAACCTCCGTCAGCACAAACGTTGATTTCACTGATGTTTATATTAGAATTGCTTTGTTAAACATTGTTTATGTGAAGATGCAGCTGCCAAACCTTCTTTTAATGTCTGCGCTGCTGCTGAACGCTGATGGTAAGTGTTATCTAGAGGAAGTTTAGAGTATGTTTACGCTTTCTCTCTCTCTCTCTCTCTCTCTCTCTCTCTCTCTCTCTCTCTCTCTCTCTCTCTCTCTCTCTCTCTCTCTCTCTCTCTCTCTCTCTCTCTCTCTCTCTCTCTCTCTTAAATGGCTATTTTCTGGGCTTCAAGGTTGCACATGCAAATATAAGCGATCGTGTGTGTCTGATCTACTTAATTTAAACCAACTATCTTTTCAATTCATTAAAGTAGACTTGCGACATGTGTTCAAGAAATTTATTGTAGCACGTACGACCAAGGGAGTTGCCCAAGAGAAGGGATGTGGTTAGAGGGATTAAGGCGGCCGGTACGACAGCGGTGTGTCTGTTGCTGGCCTGCAAGAATAGAGGGTGACACACACCGACTCGCAGGTGGATGCTGTGTTTCAATAGTGGACGTGTCCGGGGCAACATCGTAAAAAGTTGTGTGGCGTCCGAAGTAGACGGATGTTAATGCGGAAATCGGAGTGATATTCGTGCGTGACCATGTGCGAAGGCGCACACAGGCGGGTTTCGGAGTAGTGAGACTGTACCCCAGATAGCAATGAGTCGGCGGACCAACGGCGGTGCTCCGGCGGCAGTAGAAGCGTCAGAAAGGCGTAATCGCAAACGCGTCTGACGGCCGCCGTTATATCAAAGAAGGCTCTTCCGCGGCCCGTCGGAGGCAAACGCTATTTTCGTGCGTTTTGCCGCCGCTTATTATATATATATTAAATATTTATATATTTCTACCATGCAGTTTATCAAGAATAATTATTGACCAATCCAGACAATTCCCATTTGGCGTTTTTATTCTGCATTTAAGTACAGTAACCGTCATTGAAACAAGATGTGTAAGAATATGAATATAAAAGAAATATAAATAACTGAAAAATAAAATAAAGTACTAAAGAACATGCAGGTGTTACAAAAAATGTTGGTAAAAAACATTACAGGCAAAGTAGAACACTTAAAATAACTGTTAATAATTTAAAGAGGTCAGCTCTGGGATGAAAAGAATTAGGCTACCAGTAAACATTGTATCAAGTAATGAGGATATTTGGTACCAAAGAATGTGCAGGATACCAAATAATTTGAGGTATAACATCACATTTACAAGTGATTTCTAACAAAAGGATAGTAGGTACATGTCATGGTGGTAGTACAAATAAGTCCAACAGTGCGAGGTTAAAGTCTAGTGACCAACAATAAATATGGACAATATAAGCACACTGACAGAATAAAAGTAGATCTATCCGAGGAGCTGCCCTCAAGGCAGGGTCACAGGGAATAAAAAAAAAAAGTAATTTCCACAGTGCAGTGTGGATTGGGTGAGTGTAGTGTGACACTTCTGGCTTCTTTAGGGGTCTTGATGTTGAATGCAGGATAAAGAAAGGGTTCCAGTAGTCAGTGATGCTGGGGTGTCAGAAGTCAGCCTAGGTTTAGGGGCTGTGGGTCCCTCTCAGCTGTTCGCCGCCTTTTACTACCTTCACGGTCAGATGCTCCTTTCAGGTAACGCGTAACATTAACCTGGACAGCCTCATCAGTGGCATGCCGGGTTGTTCCGGATGGCTCCTGTAGAAAATACAAATTTGTCATTCCATTTGAATAGCATAAGGCAATACACATCTATTTAAATATAAAAAAAAATCCAACTTACTTTGAACAATGGTCTTCAGGAACAGGTCTTTAAAACATACTTTATTCCCTACACCGGTCCAGGTTGTAGTAATGGAAAGGTGATTAGAGAAGATACTCTGAAGCATTCGCCACACGGTTGTCTTAAGGTCCCTCCCAAATTTGATTGCCAAAAAACCGAAGCTGAAAATTCAAAAAGTGTTACAAATTACATTTCTCTGAAGTCATACATAAATATGTGACAGGTTGCGGATTGAGACTGTATATGCAGTGTACACTCGTAATTTTACTTTTTTGATTACCCTACGGAGAAATTAGCACACTTACCTCCTGGAGCTCTTTATCCTGCCTCAAAGTGTTTCACCAGGTTCGAATGCCTCATCAACAGTTATTTCCTGTGCTTCAGGGGTAACCATTTGTCTATGGCTTATGAGATTTACCTTAAGGGCAGTCATTGCTTTCAAAGGAGGCTTAACCCAGGATGCTCTTGGACATTATGTGGCCTACTGTAGGAGGCCTCCATGTTTCTGGGAGTTGTATGACGACCTGAAGAGTGGAGTGGCAGGAGTGTCAGAAAAAAACAAAATATGCCCACATGCGGTGTTATACACAAAAGAATGATTACATTGTTTAAAAGTAATTTTTGCTGTATGCCACCAACCTTTGTGTTCTTAGTCCAGTTTGGAGAGTCTAAAACTGTAAGTTGGGCTTGATGATGTTTGTACTCAGATCTGTTATTCAGTTTGGTATTTCTGAAACATTATTAAGTGTTTATATGTTTAAAGATCTGTTATTTCTGTAAAAAGATGTTGGATAGTACATGTTCAATTTCACATTAATTAAATTACATTTGAATTCATTCTTAATTCATTGATTCATACATACATTCATATGTATATAAACACACACACACTTGCAGAATTAGGAAGATGTTGAAAGTCTTAGAAGTGCAACGTGTTCACTTCTTTGAGCATCACTGTATAAATGTTTGTGGCTAAATATAGTAAGTGCTGGATAGGGGACAATTATGCAGGACCTGTATGATCGTTTTGACTATCAGTGGACAGTCCAGGCCAATCAAGCTCAGGACAAAATTAAAAACAAACCTTTGTTTTCAAAATTCTTGCCTTTCTTAAATGTTCAACATTTTCCAGATTCTGCAGTGTATGTAATGACCACCATATATACGTACAGTATATGCAACCGGACTGTATGTTAAATATGTTTAAGAATATTCTAAAACATATCTTCTGGTGTGTCTGTAAGATCACTGGATCGCAGCATTCAGAATCAGTTCAAGGGTTTATTGTGAAAAGGTAGATTATCAGGTGAGGGTGGATCTACAATAATAAAAAATAATAAAGAAACAATTAGAATGACATGTATTGGCCGTTATGCACTAACAAACTACGACATATAATACTATGCAATTGGAATATATTCATATACAGAAGTATATTTATATCTTATAACTTATCATCAGCCTTACAGCAACAAAATGTCAGAAAAAAATTGAGGGTACACGGATGGACATACAGCAAAACTTCACTGCAATTTCAATAATATAAACTGAGGTAAATGCGCCGAGGGCACTCTCTTAACACGTCTAAATAAGCTCAATAACCATGGAAACATGACATTAACTTATAAAATAGTGTCTATAGCTGATTAAATTAATAAATAAAATCTTTGAAGAAACGAGTACTCTATCATTAAAAAACGACACTACACACACATTCATTTGTTATTGCTCACGTTTACTAAACATGTGCCTCAACTCGCGCCTCTCTACATGCGCGTCTAACATAACAATATAAAGTACTAAGTACAAACACTTACCTTGATGTTTGCGTTTCCACACATCCTGTAATCCGCTGTGAGTTAGAAAAGTGGTAGAAAGGATTATCGGCACAAACGGAGCACAAACGATTGAGGCTATTTTGGGTGAGTTCGGAGCATGTCGATGGGCTGATGACGTCATCGCCTATAATTCAATGTCTAATATTAAAACAATTAAAGCAGCACAAACGATTTTTTTTACGGCACAAACCAGCACAAACGGAGCACAAACGATTAGGGCTATTTTGGGTGAGTTTGGAGCATGTCGGGGGGGCTGGTGACGTCATCGCCTATAATTCAATGTCTAATATTTACAAAACCGTAGCAGCACAAACGCAACTTTTCGCGGCACAAACGGAGCACAAACAAGCGAGACTATTTTCGGTGGTTTTGGAGCATGTCGGGGGGATGAGTGACCTCCGAATGACCTAAAATTATTCTTCTATTATCTGAAAAACTGAAGCAGCACAAACGATTTTTTTTACGGCACAAACCAGCACAAACGGAGCACAAACGATTGAGGCTATTTTGCAAATGTTTTCTGTGGGGAGGGGGGGCCAACTTCACGCACATTTGTTGTAGCCATTAACAGGAGGATTTACTTGGTCAAAGTGGGGAATTACAGCAAGTAAAAAATGTTTTGGGGATGCATTTTTTTGTTTTTCCCTCTCTATTTTTTTTTTATTTTTTTTCTCTTGGGGCGGTGTAAAGAGACAGCGTATAAATGTTTTTTTTTTTTTAAAAAAAAAAATTTTTTTACAGGAGGGGTTTTTGGGGGGGGATAAAAAATTTTTGGTTGGGGGTGTTTTTTGAAAAAAAAAGTGAAAAAAAACCCTTTTTGTTTGTGCGTTTGGGGGGGGGGGTTGGGGAGGAAAAACAAACATTCTTTCTTAATATCATATTTAAAGTGTGTACTGTAACAAAGGCAAAACAGCATGTGTTAGCTAACACTTGCTAGCAACTTTAGCGGATTAGAAAGCATACTTGTTTAGAAAAATAAAATAATTTAAACAACCTATACAGTGTGTACTGTAACAAAGGCAAAACAGCATGTGTTAGCGAACACTTGCTAGCAACTTTAGCGGATTAGAAGCATACTTGTTTAGAAAAACTAAATTTAAACAACCTATACAGTGTGTACTGTAACAAAGGCAAAACAGCATGTGTTAGCGAACACTTGCTAGCAACTTTAGCGGATTAGAAGCATACTTGTTTAGAAAAACTAAATTTAAACAACCTATATACATCGTTACTTTTGTAAACACCAAACTTCTTTCTGGATGTAAAGCGTTGGCTACATGTAGGACATGCTTGAACTCAGGGTGTAAAAACAGGAAACTAACTGAAAACATACTAGTATAAACAGAAAAGAACTCGACGCCTGGAAGAAACTAAGTAGCTATTTCAGAAGTTAATAGTAATAGTGGCAACTTTGTAAACAAGGCTAATTTAGCTCGACTGAACAAAGATGACTAGAGATTTTAAAAAGATAAACAAAAACAAAGTAAAAAATGAACATATTGCGTTACAACAAAATGAAACATTTACATTTACATTTAGTCATTTAGCAGACGCTTTTATCCAAAGCGACTTACAGATGAGGAAACATTGGAAGCAATTATAACAACATAGGCAACGAGAATACATAAGTGCATCAAACTAGTCCATTAAAGCCCAGCACAGTATGAAAGCTAAGAATAGTGAGGTTAGTAATTTTTTTATTTTTTATATATAAAGAAGGACAGGGAAGAGAATTAGGAAAAACTCAATCAGCGACGTGTTGACGGAAGAGATGCGTTTTTAGGCGTTTTTTAAAGATGGCAACCGAGTCTGCTGTTCTTGTAGCAGCTGGTAGATCATTCCACCAATGTGGAACAGATCCAGAGAAGGTACGGGAGAGTGACTTTTTTCCTTTTTGGGATGGTACCACTAGTCGTTGTTCCTTTGCAGACCGCAGTGATCTGGCAGGAACATAGATCTGCATTAGCGAGTGGAGATACGATGGTGCAGATCCGGTGTTGGTCTTGTAGGCCAGGAGCAAAGCCTTGAACTTTATGCGGGCGGCAACAGGGAGCAAGTATAACCTGATGAGGAGCGGAGTTACATGCGCTCTCTTCGGTTCATTGAAGACCACTCTTGCCGCCGCATTCTGGATCATCTGGAGAGGTTTGATTGTGCAAGCAGGAAGTCCAGCCAGAAGCGCATTGCAATAATCCAGTTTGGACAGGACAAGAGCCTAGACTAGGACTTGCGTAGAGTGCTCCGATAGGAAAGGTCTAATTTTCCTAATGTTGTAGAGGATGAATCTACAGGACCGGGTGGTGCTGGCAACATGACTTGTGAGGTTAAGCCGATCATCGATTACCACTCCCAGGTTTCTGGCTGTGCTGGACGGTGTAATCGTTGATGAGCCTAGTTGAATGGCAAGGTTGTGGTGAATCTTTGGGTTGCCCGGGATCACAAGCAGTTCCGTTTTTGCAAGGTTTAGCTGCAGGTGATGATCCTTCATCCAAAGCGAGATGTCACTAAGGCATGCCGCGATGCGAGCAGCGACCGTCGGATCGTCCGGTTGAAATGACAAGTAGAGTTGTGTGTCGTCCGCATAGCAGTGATAGGAGAAGCCATGCTTCTGAATGACCGAGCCGAGGGATGTCATGTAAACATGTACTTACTTAAACGATCGTAGTCGATGACTTTTATCTGAAATATCAATCTTGATCCTCTTGAAACAAAAACGTGTGACGAGTGATCTTCCAGGAGCTGATGATTGCGCGCGCGCATGTTGGCAACGAAAGTTTGTTCCGTTATTTTTTTACACTGTCTTCATTGTACTTACTGATGGGAATGATATGAATATTGTGTTGTAATATTTGTATGTAAGCTAACTAGCTAAGGTTGTTTGTGAATTTTAAACTATGAATGCCTTTTTTGTCAATGTTCTACATTGTTAATAAAAACAACAAAAAACAACACAGACAGAGAAATGTAACCGGTAACTTCCGGTTTACAATTTGTCTTCCCCCTGCTGCCCCTGTCGACAGGTGGAGGTACTTCATTGTTTGTGCTTTTACACTTTCTTAAACATTAATTTGTACAGGTCGCAATTGCAAATTGATCCCTTACACCTGTAAAAGGTCAAATACATTCAAAATCGAGGTTGGAAAAAAATGAAACACATAAACGTCATTTCCAGTCAAGTGCATAAATCAAAGAAATGTAAAAATGTTCACCTAAGTGCATAAAATAATTCGATATATTTTACATATTATACTGTATAATCGGTTCGGAGTTTCAAAGTAATTTACATGTCATTTTCTAAACATTTAATGGAATCAAGAATCTGTTATAAACCCTACCCGCTTTGGAGTAAAACAATAGCCTATTTGATATAATTCACTCACATCTAGGCTATTATGATTTTATAACCGCTTCAAATGGGAAAGTAGTTAAAATGCTGTAATTACACAACTCCTGTACGGCCGATTTTGACAAAAAATTTAAAGCGGCTTGCCGCCAGCCTGCCGCAGTCCATTATACGGAGGCAACCCCTGGAGAAAATGAAGCAGTCGGGCCACGGCTGCATGCCGGCGGCATCTCGCTAGAAATGGGGGTGGCGTATTCGGCGGCAAACGTTTCATCCCCGCCAGCGAGACGCACCTATTGCCTTGTTGTGCGCGCACTGTCGAGCTTGTGCAGAGGCTGCAGTTTTTGCCAGAGGGGAACTGGAATCCCCTGGTTAGGCCTGGTCTCCCTCTGAGGTTTTTTTTTCTCCTCCAATGGAGTTTTGGGTTCCTCGCCACGTTTGCACACTGTTTGCCTGGCCGGGGGGGCTGCTAGAATTTGATAGTCTTATTTAATTAACTCTGCATATAGGAATTAATAGTCTGTCTGATATTTGACCTGTGTTTTCACTTTCATAACCTTTTATGTTTTACTTATAGTCAATGTTTTCTTGTACAGCTGCTTTGTAACAATGAAAATTGTAAAAAGCGCTATATAAATAAAGCTGACTTGACTTGACCAATCAGCTGTGAGCAAAGAAACATATAGGTGACGTAACTGACTCACAGTGCGTGTTAGAATGGCTAGTTATTTTTTATACGGTTTAATCAAATAAAAATACTAATATAAAAATATACAAATATATATTAAAAATATAAAATCAAATATTGTTTACTATATAGGTAAAATCTGATTTTACAGATTTGCTGGCTTTCCCTTACACTCACATGAAATTCAATTTACTTACTTATATTCCACTTTTATTGTATCACATGTATTTGCATTGCATTTTTTACATTCTTGTCTGTGGTGCAGAACATCTAGGAACACTTTCAGTTTCACTGTATTAGGACATTTTTCTTTGTCCTGAACAGTAGTTTTTATTAAGGCTTCAATGAAATGACTGACCCTGGTTAATTCTGTTGTAAAAGCAGGCAGTTTTATTAAGTGTAATTCTTATATTTTCTTGCAGAACACACCGCTATTTTATAATACTGAGCTCCGTCTTCTTTCTGCAAAAAAAAAAACTAGTTTTTATCATATCAGACTAAAAGGGGACCAACATGCAACCAGTCCGCGTTATTTTTTGGGCAACTTGTTTGACATGCTCATCAGTACACGGTGCATTTATTGATTTTAAACACGTAAGATGTCAGAGTTTACAATGCAGAAGCGGTGCGTGTCATTTGACTGTGAAATTAGCCGTTTGCAGCTTTAACAAATTTGTACAGAAGTTCAGAAATATATGAGAATGAACTTTATTTGCACGCAGCTCCTCTCATGTGTACTCGGAAGGGAAATGATGAAGCAGATGTAAGGTTAACCTTCTTGCTTCTGCTGCCTGAATGGATGTTTTTTGTCCTCACGCAGGTTAAAATTGCAATATGCGGGAGCTTCAATGAACATTTGTTAAAATATTTCTGTACCCATGCCTTACATAAAAAAAGTTGCCCGCAAGGACACGGACCCCTTGTAGTTCCACCGAGGATCCTGTTTGCCGTACAGCACTACAGTAAATGTGTGTACTATATAGTCTTTTAACTTGCGCATTAACGCAATCAGCAGTGTTTCTGAAAGACTTCTCTCTTGCGTAGACAGCAGAAACATATCACTCCATGGCTGAAATTCATGTTTGTGTTCGTATTGTGGAAATTGCTTTATCCATTTATAATGCGATTGGTTTAGCCATGCTGACGTCACTCGTTCATGTGCACGCGCGCGCAAACTAATCTTAGCTTCAGGATCAAAGCTTGAGTTGACAAAGAAACTCCACGAGCTGCTTCAAGGTACCAACAAAGCTTGATCACGTTGGTTTGGTTTTGTCAACCCAAAACTAATCCAACTACCCTGAGTTTGTTCAGCTACATTCATGGTACAGGCCCCAGGCGGACTAGTGTTATTTTTGTTGTTTTCTATTGAACTTCTTCCACTGTATGACCACCACGAGGACGGAAGGTAAAGAGCTGTAGGCAGAGATGGGACCTCTATTTATGGGAGGCCATTTAGGCAAAAATGTCTTTAGACGTAACGTGTACAGACGCTATAACGTGTGTACGCGTTATTGCGCCTAAAGACGTAATTTCGCGTACAGACGTTTTGGTTTAGCCAATGGTCATCGTTCACGTAACCACGTGTCATTCATGAATAATGCATTTAAACGTGACGTGCCCTTTTGTGTGGCATTGCATATGGTCCTAGTTCCGGATACGTTCCGGATGCATCAGCATATACGTCATTTTAGGACAAGGAAAAAGAAAGCATTTCAAAATACAAGCAGTAGAAGTTTTCTTAACAATTGCAGACACGTTTTTCAAGAACGTGTACATCTTTGCATGTCAGATAATGTGGAGGTTTTGTCTCCTTAACAGCCAAGTGATCTGCTACTCCTCACAGTGTTCCCACTTAGCGTAATTCTCATCTCGCTTGTAAAGTGCGACATCTATTGGTATTTCCCTAAACATAAAAATATTTTTAAGAAAAGTGACTAAAGTGTCCAAAAAATCGATTGCCAGGCCAGTTCATTGCCTAGTTGCTGGTTTGTGAGTCTTGCCCTATTTGTGTTTGATCATGTTCTCTTGGTGCTTGACCTATGCCTTCTTGTTTCATAAGTGCACTCTATATACTGGGTTTTGCATTGTGAATAATACGTTTTGTTAAAATATATGTTTTGAAATGCAAACTAAATGCAGCATATGATATTGGTTAACCAGTACACAAAACAGAGTTTTTCCACAAAATACTATGTTTAGTAATTATACATTTTATTATTTATATAATAATATGAAACTGTATTTTCGCCATGCTTTTAAGCAAAATAAAGAGTCAAAGCAAAAGTGTAGCTAAAATGAAATATGCTAAGGGTTACATTTCTTGATGTGACTTAGTTTGACAGCGGAAGTTTTGGGTTTACGCGTCTACACGCAATTACACGTCTAACGTCTGTACACGAAATTACGTCTTTAGGCGCAATAACGCGTACACGCGTTATAGCGTCTGTACACGTTACGTCTAAAGACATTTTTGCCTAAATGGACTTCCATATCTATTAACTGTATGTACAGAGTGTTTCACTAGGATGTTCTTCTGAAAGTCATGTTATGCTTTGAGTGTATTTCTCGTGTTTCTTTCATTTGGTTTTATGGTGCTGTGGATGCATGTGAACGGTCATCTCTGCTGAGGTCATTTGGGGACCATCCTCGTGCGTAGCCTTTGTGTGAGTGCCACCAATAAATTCTGCCAACTTTTACATGAACCTTTTTGTTGTAAGAGTATTCAATTAAGAGATTTCTGTAACAGTATTAAAAACAGTACGAGGTATAGTTTCAGACTTAGTCAGAGGCTGTGGTGATATGGTTTGTTTGTTTGGTACGCACTTCATTCAATTCCACACCGACGTTCTTGGTTTTCTTCCCATTTATTAAATCTACACAATTGGTTGATGCAACGTTGATTACTATTTAGATCAATTTGATAGAAAACGAAATTCACGTAAAAAAAAGTCTTTCTACAAAATACACTTATATTAAGTGGTGAAAAAGATGTCTGACCCACTCCATGTCTCCCGACACATTGCGCATTCTATGAGCCTATAGTCATGCGGTCCACCATCCATAATCAACATAGATGAAAATTAAAAATCATAATAGTCCCTCATATTTAAACATAAATATGAATCAAATAGGCTATGTGTTTTTTAACCCTTTGGCCGACAAACGCGCCAGCGCCTTCTGAAGGATTTTTTTCGCATGGCAGCCAAATACTCTGTCATTTTCGGACATAAAGATTAGTGCGAGACATCATGGTCTAGTTTTATCTGTGTACACAATAAAAACAAAACCTTGGACTTTTGTCAAATAAAAAAGTAAACCGAGTGCGCTCAGCTGTCTCTGCGAGAATCTTTCAGAAGTATACGTCTCAAAGATGGACTGCATGGCATAGCCTAAAGAAAGAAACATCTATATCCGTTAAGAAATACGTTGGTCCGTCCGTGTTAAATAAGTGTGTTTTTGTTTGATGCTCTGTGTTTTGAGATTTGTTTAATGAAGGTTTGAATTCAGTGTGTACTGTATTTTGCCAACTTATCAGACATTATTCTGTTACTCTGTCATGGTTTATATTTTCAACAGGGTACTTATATAAAAGTACCCTGTTGAAAAAAAGATTTGTGTGGAATTAAAGGAGCAGTATGTGACAGTGAGCGGTTGAACTGCAGTTTGTGGAAGTCGTGCCACGTTTTCAACGCCTCTGTGCAGATATTTACATCATAGCAAGTCCACAATCCTATCTACTTGAATGGGTGAAGGCAGATATTTCTTAAATCGCTGACATAAATCACAATTAAACAGCATATATCCGATCAATAATTAAACATGACATGAACTGCACCATAACTTTGGTTTGGAAAGCTTAAATTGTGCTTTAAAACACCTTTTTTGCTGTGGTTTCTTATTTACATTAGTTACTTTCATAGTTCAGAGAACACTCAATGTATGGTGTCTTAAGATATTTACAGTAAATGTGATTATATAGTTATAGTTAAAATGATCTATTTATTAACATAGATTAATGCTAATGCCGCGGTTTCAGTGGAATGCTAAATGTTTTCATTTAAAAAAAAGCTTCAAATCACTGAATAATCCACTTTTGTGAGGAAAAGCTATTCATGTGAAGAATCGACCGCCTGTATCCATTAATGCTTAAAATGCTTTACACAAAAAAATATTTTTGGGGGGAAAAATATGTCGTTTTTTTTTTATAAAAATTTTTTTTTTTATGTGGAGATCGGCGGCTGACGTCACTGCCATTATATGATTGGTTGAGTTGCATCACGTGATTCATGTTAGCCGTTACGCTTTCTCCAATAGTAAGTGTTACTGACCCTTCCATCTCCCCATAATAAAACAATCTCTTCCCAACAGCTGATTGGTTCTCATGAAGCGTCCCGTGTGACCATTCAGTCTTTTGATCTCAAACCTTTTTCTGTCCTGGCTTGACTTCAGACATTTCTCATAGACACTTCTGCCTAAATCTGAATCACGATTCTCTCTGCTTTTCTTGACACAGCATGAATGTTATTCCCAGTAATGATAAGCATGTCCCAGCAAATAATCCATTTAGATCTACTTCAAGACATCTCATGATGAAAATAAATAGAGATTGTAACTTTATAAAGTTCTGACTAAATCTGAAAGTTTTAGTCTAATCTGAATTTATGGCTTATTGAACGTAATTGAAATCTTATATAATGAAGCATTGGATGTTTTGTGGTAAATGTGTGGGAGGTGTACAGCTGGAATCTGATGAAAGCTAGTAAACTCTTTTAATACTGACTGTAATAACATATAATAATCTGGTTCATCTGGATGCAGTTTTATCCCCACAAATAAAAACTAAAGTTAATATCAGTTTACTTGAACACACAACTTAAAAGTGTTTGTTTTCTATCTGTGAACTCATGTAGACGAGCAGCAGATAATACTGAACACGTGAATCTACACTTCTGATCTTCAGATTCATATACTGACAGTCATAAGTAAAAGAAAATTAAACTATTAATCTGTGCGGACCTTTATTAATGAAATATTCCTCTTTCTTTAATCAGTTTATATGATGGTTAACACTTTTTTATTTTTTATATTATTATATTCATTTGACTTTATTTGCGTTTTATTTTTAATTTGTTTTAGAGTAACTAAGATTATTTTCATGTTCATGTGAAGTTTCTGTCTACACCTTTATATTGTGTTGTTGTTATTTTTATTCATACTGATCATCTTTCGCTGAGTCAGAACGGGTTTATCTGATCGTCCACAGAAATCTTTTCTTATAAGGAAGAAAACAAAACAGGTTTAAACACGCCTGACCAAAGATCTTTCAAACCGCCTTGGACTTTATATCCAAACGTGACGATTTTTTTTCCTGCAGTGATCATCTTTGTTTTTGTCTTTCTGGGGTATTTCTGTGAAGGTTTGTCTCTCTCTCTCTCTCTCTCTCTCTCTCTGTGTCTCTGACTTATCGCTCTCTCTCTCGCACGCACGTACGCTTAATCATGATCAGTATTAATAAAGATAATTTATAATCTTTAATACTAGTTTGGACAAACACAAGTGAACATTTTCTCATATTTAACAGAATAATATTAAATAGTTTTTAGACAAATATAAATTGTGACTAAATTTCCTGGAGTGTTTGAATCTAATCTCATATTATAAGTCTAATATAAAGTTGAAGTGTTTTATCATGAGTTTCTGTAGCGTCACAGATTCTGTTCACCTGTGGAGATCAACAGAAAGTGGTGATGCTGTCAGTTTTAGATGTGTTTATGGATTCATGTCTGATAAGGTCGTCTTCAGTTGATGTGTTCAGTCTATGATGGTTTTTGCTTTCTTAAAATATGAGATTGAAACACATTTCACAATTCGTGCCAAAAGACACTTTAGGCTGCAGCAAACACAACAGACATGATTGGTATTGAAATTCTACAAAACAAACTTTGACCATAGTTTTTATTGACAATACATTTGTTTTTAGGTTTAACAGTGAAAGGTTCCTCAGGTCCTCTGGTTGTTCCTCTGGGAGGTTCAGTTCTTCTGCCCTGTTCTGTTGATTCACTCGTATCACTGAATGATCTGGAGGTTCAATGGATGAAATCAGACTCACAGATTCTCATTCATCTGTATGAAGATGGAGATATTAGACCAGAAGTCCAACATGAGGATTATCGTGATCGAGCTCATTTCTTCACTGACAACATTAAAGATGGAAACTTCTCCCTCCTGCTGAAGAATGTGAGAAATGAAGATGAAGGACAATACACATGTACAGTTCACAGCAGACAAGAGTCTGGAGAAACTGTGCTGGAAATTCAAGATGTTGGTGAGTTTGATCACTTGAGATCTTCACATCATGTTTAATAAAGTCTTTGACATAGTTTTATGTTTTACTTTATATGCTTTCAGAGCGTTTGATAGTGTCTGGATCAGATCAGTCTTTATCTGTGAATGTGGGTGAAGACGTGACTCTGAACTGCTCTGTGGACTCTCACATCCCACCTGAAGACCTTGAAGAGGTTTCATGGAAGAAAAGAGATAAAGATGAACAGATCACAGTTCTGCTGTATCAAGACAAAGAGGTTCATCCAGAAGCATCAGATGAGCAATACAGAGACAGAGTTGAGTTCTTTAGAGATGAAATCCACAGAGGAAACTTCTCTCTAAGACTGAAGAGAGTCAGAAGTGAAGATAAAGGAGTTTACATGTGTCAAGTGTTTGCTGGACGATTCTCAGACAACACGACTGTAACACTGGAACAACTGGGTGAGTCAATGAATAAATATAAGAACATGTTTCAGCTCAAACGTTTAGTTATTTACTCCATATTGTCTCAGCATTTTCATTCTTTTCTTAAGTTCAATGCAAGGATCTTGACAATAATTTAACAATATTTAAATATGTGCCACTAACAAATGATATTAGGAGATTCATTGTTGACACTGATCATTTTAAAAAATGGATGCACCGATACCACTTTTTAAGGATGGGGTATGTGTACCGATTTTTTTCCCGGGGGCCACCGAGACGGGTAGGATGGGTGGTTTGTTTTTTTTTTTTTTGTGTGTGTTATTTTTAAAAAAAAAAAAAATGAAAAAAATGTATATATTTTTTTTTTTTGAAATTATAAATATAATATAATATAAAAAAAAAAAAAAATTTTTTTTTTGTTTATAAAATTAAAATACAAAGGGCAAAACCAAGGACGCAATGAATGTAATTTTTACCTGCCTGTCACAAAGTTGTCAAGTGCTAAAGAAATCACAGAAAACAAGACAATCAAATTTGTCATAAAGTGCCAAAGAAATCACAGAACAAATGTTTTTAACATAACACTGAGTAACAATGTTATCACAGCCGAAAGTATAAAGTGTTATATTCGAGTCTACTATTAAATCTAGCAACACTATAACTGCAGGAAGAGTGTTCATAATTATTTAGAAATATAAGTTAAGGATGTTCCTCACAGCATTTGTACACTCTGTTTTTGAAGAAAAAACAAATCCATTAGGATTATTTTTGAAAAGTAAATATTTTTGTGCCATTTCAGCCAGAGCCAGAAATCTCAGATTATTAACTGTCCAGAAAAAAATCTTGCATTTTAGAATTTAAATTGAATAGATTACCCCAACATTTATACAATTTTTTATTCTATCATTATGATGAAATTATTTAATATAAAAACTTAATAGTATATAAGAATGATTTATACATTTAATAATTAAAAAAAAATATTTATTATAATTTAAATTATTAAAAAAAATGTTTTTACCTTGGATCGAGTAAAGTTGCTATGCAGTAAAGCGGGTTTTGTTCAATGTTGGAGAAGCGCTTCTGCAAAGCATCAAGCAAAGTGCTCTTCATTGTTTTGATACTTTGGTTCTCATCCATATGTTTCAATAACAGTCTCTAAAGCACAGTAACAGCAGGAATTACATCTAAAGCTAAAGCATCTGAAGAACTCACTTGACGAGTCATTTCTTCAAAGGGAGCCAAGACATTTAGCATCTTCTCCATAATATTCCACTGGTTTGCTGTTAGTGTTGCAGGGAGCTCGTTTTCAGACACATACACACCAATGGCCCGTTTCTGCTCAATCAAAGACTGCACCAAATAGAATGGGCTGTTCCAACGAGTCTGCACGTCTTGTTGGAGTCTTTTAATGGGCTGACCGAGCTGTATCTGGATGTCCTGAAGCCGATAGTATGCCAGGTTGGAATGTTTAAAGTGACCGACTATTTTGCTTGAAATTTTCCTAGTCTCAAGCAATTCCTCAAATATGCTCGCGATCGCTCGACCGGTGTGCGAGCCTCGGAATTGCTTTGCATGGAGCATGATTTGTTGTAGACTGAAATCGCCATCTATCCATTGTGCCTTTAAGCTGATGAGAGACACTGGATTTACAGTACAACTCCAAATATCAGTGGTAAAGCTAATCGCATTTAAGATATGCAACAAGCTGGTGATGTGCTTTTTCACGTCGTCGTGTATCTGTGGTAATACGACCTCTGTGACATAGCGGCAACTGGGAATCTCACATTTCGGCTCCAAGACATTAACAAGGTGACGAAAACCCACTCTATCAACAACTGAGAGTGGTTGATCGTCAAGAACAATGAATTGGGTAAGCAATGGGCATCTCTGTTGTTTTTATTGCTCTTGGGGTATCTCTTGACATTTTCTCTCTTCTTGCTAAGGTTTGCTACAACGGTGGTGTGGGAATCCTTTTGTGTTTTTAGTGTTGTGTATTATTGTTTGGTTTTGTACATGAATGTTTTGTGGTTGTTTCTTGATCATTGATCATTTTCCAAAAATACACTGATAGTAAATATTAAAAGAACTATTGTTCTGCCCAGCGTCATGTTTTGTGTATTAAAGATGAAAAGCATCAACATTCTTCTAAATTTAATCTGTGTTCCTCTAAAAGAAAAAGGTCATAAGGGGTTTGAAACAAAAAGACAGTCAGTAAATGATAACACTAGTTCAGCTGTTTAAATGTCACACAGAGTTTCTCATATGCAACACTAGGTGTCAGTATTACACAACTGAGTCTAATGACATTACAGTGTATCAGCAGATTTCATGTTTCACGATATTAAATGTGAAAACTGATGTATTGACATCGAGTGTGTGTAAGGAACTATTCACATGACCTCTTGTTTCTAACTGAAGTGCATGTGTGTGTGTTTCAGGTTTCTCTTCTTTACACATAATGGTGTTGATTCTGTGTATTTCTGCATGTGGATCTGCTCTTCTCTTCTGTTCTCTCATATACTGCAGATCAAACAACACAGGTATGTTTATGACAAACAGATTATTTAGTAAAATTCTCTTTGTAAAATTGAGGTTTTTAATTCAATCATAAAATGAAAGCGATTTGACTGTTTTCTGATGTTATTTCATGAAGCTTTCCTGTAGCTCAGTGGTAAGATCATGGTGTTAGTGAAGATTAGTGAAGAAGATTAATACACAAGACTCACACACTGTTTCTCCACTGCAGACTTTTTGTAGAATGGAGAAAACTCGCGCTCTCTCCCACTAGTATTAACAATCGATCGTCCGATTTATCGTGCCCATACCCCATCTCAAAGATTAACTCAGAATAACTATGAACATATTTATATCTCACAATGTACACAGACTTATGCATTTTAAAATACATGTTCATTTCAATCTGTCACATTAGCAACACCAGGGTCATGGGTTAGATCCCAGGGGTTTGCACATACTTACAAACAAATGCATAGGATAATTCAATTTAAGTAGCTTTGGATAACAGCGTCTGCCAAATGCATAAATGTAAATGCACTTTCGTTCAGTTTTCGTTGGTTTTATGGACAATTTCTTAACTTAATTTGTTCTGCACATGACACGCAAGCTAATATATAAACAAAAATAAGTACAAATGAACCTCATTCTAAATCTCCACTTCTGATAAACTATCAAAATAAATAAGACATTTCCTCAATCATTACATACAATCTCTTTAATAAATGTTCAATCTCTTTCAGGGTTCCGTGTGGAAGATTATTATGGGGTTTATCTGGGACGTTCAGTGGTTCTGCCCTGTTTCATTGATCCACAATTAATGTCAAAGGGTCTGAAGATAAAATGGAGAAGATCTGGTTTAAAGAGTCCAGTGTGTGTGTATGAAGATGGATCAGAAGTCAAGCAGCATGAGGATTATCATGATCGAGCTCATTTCTACACCGAGGACATTAAACATGGAAACTTCTCCCTCCTGTTGAAGAATGTGACAGTTAAAGATTTGGGAGAATTCACATGTACAGTGAACAGCAAACAGAGATCGGTGTTTTCATTCAGTGTGAACTTGAAAAAGATTCACCACTCTATTGGTAAGTTGACAGAATTTAAAAAATCTACTACTGTAAGGTCGATCAAAACCTGAATATAAACTAGTCCTTGAGTTTTATATGTAAAATATGTTTTTCCAGACAGTAAAGTGAGTTTTGATTTGATCATTATATTGATATCCAGCACTGGACTGGTTTATATATGAACTGGTTTAATCCTTCAGACTAAAAAATCAGCTGATTTTCAGAGTGAAAAGTGAGTTTGTGTTTGTGGACAGTAGATGTTTTATCTGTTGAGGTCTTGTACTACTGTAGAGATGTAGATGTGTGTAAGATTATTACTTTGCCTAGGTATACAGCTTTCATGAGTTGAAGGGTCTAGTCGACGGAGCAATCAGAGGAACCGGATCCGGGTACCAAGAATGACACAGACACAGAAGTGTAGTTCACCCAAAGTCAGCAGTTTACTAAAGATGGGTTCAGTATATATATGCATAAGTAAGGAAGTGACGAACATATCAATTATGTCTGAACATCTCACACAATAACAAGATAACACATTGGTTAGGTCAACGTGTACTGAGACACGCCGTAATAGATGGAGACTCGGTTAGACAAAACATATATCTGTACTTGCAATGTTGCAACAGATCGGACACAGAAAATAATGGATTCTCACAATGTGTTTGTGTGATATATGTAAGGAAAAACTGACGACGGCCGTTGAATTCTTTGAAAACTATGGACGATTATGCAAGTCAAGTATCTATATGTTCTCACAGTGGCGTAGAAAGCTTGCTGCTGTGTATTTAAAGCCTATTTTACCTCTTCCACAGTCCTATTTTTGACTTTAAGCCATTCATAAAACAAATTCAGTTTTTATTTTTTTATTATCATATATCTTAGTGGTGTTGTCCCGCACAGGGATTATCTTAAATCAGGACAGGCCTTAGTTATAAAAGGACATTTAAGTCGTTTTTTCAAACCTGGCACAAAAAAAATCATCACTTGTGTTTATTTTAATACAAAACAATGGCACTGTGGTGTATTTTAGTACATACCAATGCAAGTTGTGTTCAGTTTAGACCAGTAGCGGCGCAGGATTTGGATTGTAGGTGGGCTCAAGAAAAGGGGGGGAATAAAAAACAAAAAACGGCTTTATCTCCTTTCAGCACTTTAGACAGAGGACAGCGACTCAGTAGCCGACCTGTGTGGCTCTTGTGTCGCTGTCCTCAGCTCAGTGCTGAAGCGGACAGAGACGTACACCTTGGCAGTAAGCCTAACTTCATTTATCTCTTTTGAACGTTCAATACACAAAAAGACTGAAACGGAATTATATCTTTGGAGGGTCTGTTTCTCTCTCCATTTATTCACCCAGCACGGCGGGAAGGGAACTGTCCAAAATGATTTAATTGTTTCTTAAGAATTCAAAATGACAGAAGAACTGTATCGACATGAAATAACAGCAGCATTGAATCTGACACAGCTGCTAAACACAAACAGCAGGAAAACGATCAAAAATTATTTCTCCTGTATTATTTCTTCAGAATAATTAAGTGAATAGCATATCTAACCATATAGGATTAAACAAACAACTAAACAACATCATAACAATCCGAGATAGCTGATAAATAATAACACATGCACACATGGCTGGAAATGTACGGAGTTTGGGCTGGCTTGCGGGCTCATCTATTGATGACAGGTCTAGCGTAGGTTGTGACAGGTCTTCTTGGGGAACGGCGTTTGTGCTAGGCTGCTGAACCCTGTCTCCTCCTATAACACATAAAACGCTATCATAATTAGCCTACCTCTGCTTACTGCCAATATTATTTTTCCCTCCAGAAAATGTGCATACAGACAACCAGACACTAACGTTAACATTAGCCTAACTGTAAGCCTACTTGCCTTGCTGGTGTGAGTGGGTGGCTATGAGAGGACTTGATGGAGAGAGGGCGGCCGAGCAGGATGGTAGCTGCTCACTAACCGCATTACTTATGGCAGGAGTTTCCTCCTCCTGCTCCTCGGAGCGTTTCTTACTGAAATTAAATGAAAATAAGCTGCTTTGCTTTGCTTTGCGTTTCATAGCTAACGTGTGCAAAGAAAAACTTGGCTAGGCTACAGAAAAAAAGAGAGAAGAAAAAAAAAAAGAAGAAAAGTAGCGGCTAGTTTTTCTTCTTTTTTTTCTTCTCTTTTTCATTCATTGAGCTTGCTTGAAAAGCTTGCGCGCCAACGTCATTCATTTCATTGGATCACTAGCTGGTGACGATGCAGCCTGTGGGCGGGCTTAAGAGTCCATAGGTGGGGTAGAAGGTTCTCTTAGCCGCTGAAAGCTTTCCTCGGCCTGGGTGAAAATGGGCGGGCCCAGACCTAAAATGGGTGGGCCCAGGCCCACCCGGGCCCAATGGTAGCGCCGCGGCTGGTTTAGACTGCTCTAACATCTACTCTAGGAATAGTCTTAAACCCTGTACGGGAAACCACCCCTAAGTGTTTTATCTTTAACCCGTTGATTGTGTCATGTCGTTTGCTGTTATATATTTCATATACTTTTTCATTTTCCGTCTGGAAAGTCCTGTAGATTTTCATGTTGTCCATAAATATTAACAGACAATTGAAATTGTCGTTTTGTTATTTAGTTTGTTGTTAGATCCGTAGTCTGTGGTGGACAGTACAGTATAACCTTATTCAGTAACAGCACGCGTGGTATAACTAAAGATGAACAGATGTTAAACAGCACCAGTGAAGTGAGAATCAGATCCTACATCACTTTCATTTGTGACTTACTGACAGTTTTGAGACACAAACTTTTTTCTGTGATCAGTTTTGTGCTGCAGGAATTAAACATCATATAAATCACATTTAGTGAAGATCAGCACTGTGTTGCCAGATTGGGCCGTTCCCACCCAGTTATGAATTATATTGTGCGGGTAAAAGTTGGTTTGGACGAGTTGGTTTAGTGGAGTAAATCTGGACTGCTTTGGTATCAGTTTGGTAGTTTTCAGACATTTACATTTTATAAGCTAATTCATCCAAGCTAATTCATCCAATGTTCGGTTGTTTTTCAGCATCATGTTAAGATACAACTGGCAGTCTGCTCCTTTTCTGCTTCTGTTCCTCCTGTATCTCACTGGAGTAAAATATATATTATTCATATTAAATATTGTGGGTCAGTTTCCTGGACAGGGATTAGTTTAAACCAGGACTAGGCCTTAGTTAAATTATGACATTTCATTCTTTTTTTAAAAAATCCCTTAAAAAAAAAAAAAAAATTTGTGGGGTTTTGCTTTTTTTTTTGTGCGGGGTTTTTTTTTATTCCGGGAGGGGAAACCAAACTGTTATATATTATATTATTTTATTTTTTTTTATGGGGGGTGTGAATCACACAGAGATTGAAATGTAATGGGGGGGCGTTTATGTGACTTATGTTGACAGGGTTTCACTGTTGACTGCTGCTGGTGTTTGTCTATGTATAGTCTCTGGATAGTTTTGTGATGGTAAAAGTACTGAACTAAATATTGATCAAACATTTTGGACGTGTTTTTGCGTGTTGTGCCTTGTTTTGGACTGGAAGCCAAAAACTGTAAAAGTAACGAAACAAAATGTTTCTCTAAAATGTAAAGAAGCAGATGTTCCCATAAGGCTGATATTAACATATTTTATCATATTATTACAGGGTTCACACATTATTATGCATAAATTAACCTTTACTTTTATTTTGCCTTTGAAATGACTTCACATCAGATATATGATGTCTTTTTCAGATGACGACTTCACTGTGGTCTATTCTTGTGATCTGGTTGTTCCTCTGGGAGGTTCAGTGCTTCTGCCCTGGTTTAATGAAGATCCATCAGGAGAAATAATGAAGGTGGAATGGAGAACATCAGGATTACAGGAACCAGTGTTTGTGTATAAAGATGGAGATATTGGACCAGCGGTCCAGCATGAGGATTATCATGAAAGAGCTCATTTCATCACTGACAACATTAAACATGGAAACTTCTCTCTCATGTTGAAGAATGTGAGACAAGAAGATAAAGGAGAATACACATGTAAAGTTTACAGACAGAGATCTGATGTGTTGTCAGTCAGCACAAATCTGGAACCAAGACTACTAGGTAAGTCAACAGATAAGTATTGAAGATTATTGAACAATTCATGAGTTTTGATTTTATTGAATATAGTTGAGTATTAAATAAAATAAGTTTGATCTGAAGCTTATTTCTCAAAACTGTGACCACAACATCAAAACAACAAAACGCATTACATAGATATTGATATGAATACAGATCTGATACCACAAACACAAACCCTGCGTCATGTGCTTTAGAGGAATATTTCTCACCTTATTTCATCATTTGTAATAAATTTGTGTCTGTTTGTCAATGGATGTTTATCAATAACAGCTGTGTGGCTCATTGCTGCTGTGTCGACTGTTCCTGTTCTTAAACAAATGTGTAACTATTTTACACGGTGGCCAATTTGTATGAATGTGTACGATGTGAGAGTAAAAAACATACAATGTTTACACACACAAAACAAAATGGGTCATTTTTGGACAGTTTGAAGTCCTCAACCCGTCCTGCATGTGTTTGCTGTGGGAGGAAGCTTTTGCTGAAGCTGCTTGTAACGCCGGATGTTTAAGAATGTTGTGTCTTAACATGAGCATCATTTGTTGTTTCTAATCGGACAGAATCAACAGGAAAATAACAATAAGAAGTTGTCTTAGCCAATGGACTTGATTTGGGGACGACAGAGAGAAAGAATCAGTGATTCTCTTATTGTGCGAGGAGACGACAGAGAGACAGAATCAGTGATTCTCTTATTGTGTGAGGAGACAACAGAGAGACAGAATCAGTGATTCTCTTATTGTGCGAGGAGACGACAGAGAGACAGAATCAGTGATTCTCTTATTGTGCGAGGAGACGACAGAGAGACAGAATCAGTGATTCTCTTATTGTGTGAGGAGACGACAGAGAGACAGAATCAGTGATTCTCTTATTGTGTGAGGAGACGACAGAGAGACAGAATCAGTGATTCTCTTATTGTGCGAGGAGACGACAGAGAGACAGAATCAGTGATTCTCTTATTGTGTGAGGAGACGACAGAGAGACAGAATCAGTGATTCTCTTATTGTGCGAGGAGACGACAGAGAGACAGAATCAGTGATTCTCTTATTGTGTGAGGAGACGACAGAGAGACAGAATCAGTGATTCTCTTATTGTGTGAGGAGACGACAGAGAGACAGAATCAGTGATTCTCTTATTGTGTGAGGAGACGACAGAGAGACAGAATCAGTGATTCTCTTATTGTGCGAGGAGACGACAGAGAGACAGAATCAGTGATTCTCTTATTGTGTGAGGAGACGACAGAGAGACAGAATCAGTGATTCTCTTATTGTGCGAGGAGACGACAGAGAGACAGAATCAGTGATTCTCTTATTGTGCGAGGAGACGACAGAGAGACAGAATCAGTGATTCTCTTATTGTGTGAGGAGACGACAGAGAGACAGAATCAGTGATTCTCTTATTGTGTGAGGAGACGACAGAGAGACAGAATCAGTGATTCTCTTATTGTGCGAGGAGACGACAGAGAGACAGAATCAGTGATTCTCTTATTGTGCGAGGAGACGACAGAGAGACAGAATCAGTGATTCTCTTATTGTGCGAGGAGACGACAGAGAGACAGAATCAGTGATTCTCTTATTGTGTGAGGAGACGACAGAGAGACAGAATCAGTGATTCTCTTATTGTGTGATGAGACGACAGAGAGACAGAATCAGTGATTCTCTTATTGTGCGAGGAGACGACAGAGAGACAGAATCAGTGATTCTCTTATTGTGTGAGGAGACGACAGAGAGACAGAATCAGTGATTCTCTTATTGTGTGAGGAGACGACAGAGAGACAGAATCAGTGATTCTCTTATTGTGCGAGGAGACGACAGAGAGACAGAATCAGTGATTCTCTTATTGTGTGAGGAGACGACAGAGAGACAGAATCAGTGATTCTCTTATTGTGTGATGAGACGACAGAGAGACAGAATCAGTGATTCTCTTATTGTGCGAGGAGACGACAGAGAGACAGAATCAGTGATTCTCTTATTGTGTGAGGAGACGACAGAGAGACAGAATCAGTGATTCTCTTATTGTGCGAGGAGACGACAGAGAGACAGAATCAGTGATTCTCTTATTGTGCGAGGAGACGACAGAGAGACAGAATCAGTGATTCTCTTATTGTGTGAGGAGACGACAGAGAGACAGAATCAGTGATTCTCTTATTGTGTGAGGAGACGACAGAGAGACAGAATCAGTGATTCTCTTATTGTGTGAGGAGACGACAGAGAGACAGAATCTGTGATTCTCTTATTGTGTGATGAGACGACAGAGAGACAGAATCAGTGATTCTCTTATTGTGTGAGGAGACGACAGAGAGACAGAATCAGTGATTCTCTTATTGTGTGAGGAGACGACAGAGAGTTAGAATCAGTGATTCTCTTATTGTGTGAGGAGACGACAGAGAGACAGAATCAGTGATTCTCTTATTGTGTGAGGAGACGACAGAGAGACAGAATCAGTGATTCTCTTATTGTGTGAGGAGACGACAGAGAGACAGAATCAGTGATTCTCTTATTGTGTGAGGAGACGACAGAGAGACAGAATCAGTGATTCTCTTATTGTGTGAGGAGACGACAGAGAGACAGAATCAGTGATTCTCTTATTGTGTGATGAGACGACAGAGAGACAGAATCAGTGATTCTCTTATTGTGTGAGGAGACGACAGAGAGTTAGAATCAGTGATTCTCTTATTGTGTGAGGAGACGACAGAGAGACAGAATCAGTGATTCTCTTATTGTGTGAGGAGACGACAGAGAGTTAGAATCAGTGATTCTCTTATTGTGTGAGGAGACGACAGAGAGTTAGAATCAGTGATTCTCTTATTGTGTGAGGAGACGACGGAGAGACAGAATCAGTGATTCTCTTATTGTGTGATGAGACGACAGAGAGACAGAATCAGTGATTCTCTTATTGTGTGAGGAGACGACAGAGAGACAGAATCAGTGATTCTCTTATTGTGTGAGGAGACGACAGAGAGACAGAATCAGTGATTCTCTTATTGTGTGAGGAGACGACAGAGAGACAGAATCAGTGATTCTCTTATTGTGTGAGGAGACGACAGAGAGTTAGAATCAGTGATTCTCTTATTGTGTGAGGAGACGACGGAGAGACAGAATCAGTGATTCTCTTATTGTGTGATGAGACGACAGAGAGACAGAATCAGTGATTCTCTTATTGTGTGAGGAGACGACAGAGAGAGAATCAGTGATTCTCTTATTGTGTGATGAGACGACAGAGAGACAGATCAGTGATTCTCTTATTGTGTGAGGAGACGACAGAGAGACAGAATCAGTGATTCTCTTATTGTGTGAGGAGACGACGGAGAGACAGAATCAGTGATTCTCTTATTGTGTGATGAGACGACAGAGAGACAGAATCAGTGATTCTCTTATTGTGCGAGGAGACGACAGAGAGACAGAATCAGTGATTCTCTTATTGTGTGATGAGACGACAGAGAGACAGATCAGTGATTCTCTTATTGTGTGAGGAGACGACAGAGAGAGAATCAGTGATTCTCTTATTGTGTGATGAGACGACAGAGAGACAGAATCAGTGATTCTCTTATTGTGTGAGGAGACGACAGAGAGACAGAATCAGTGATTCTCTTATTGTGCGAGGAGACGACAGAGAGACAGATCAGTGATTCTCTTATTGTGTGAGGAGACGACAGAGAGACAGAATCAGTGATTCTCTTATTGTGTGATGAGACGACAGAGAGACAGAATCAGTGATTCTCTTATTGTGTGAGGAGACGACAGAGAGACAGAATCAGTGATTCTCTTATTGTGCGAGGAGACGACAGAGAGACAGAATCAGTGATTCTCTTATTGTGTGAGGAGACGACAGAGAGACAGAATCAGTGATTCTCTTATTGTGCGAGGAGACGACAGAGAGACAGAATCAGTGATTCTCTTATTGTGTGAGGAGACGACAGAGAGACAGAATCAGTGATTCTCTTATTGTGTGATGAGACGACAGAGAGACAGAATCAGTGATTCTCTTATTGTGTGAGGAGACGACAGAGAGACAGAATCAGTGATTCTCTTATTGAGTGATGAGACGACAGAGAGACAGAATCAGTGATTCTCTTATTGTGTGATGAGACGACAGAGAGACAGAATCAGTGATTCTCTTATTGTGTGATGAGACGACAGAGACAGAATCAGTTATTCTCTTACCCAGGTAGCAAACAGACGTTGGACCAACGTTTGTTGTTGTGTTGGGCCAACGTTGGGTGCTGACGTTGGCCCAACGTAATTTTGTCCGTTGGGCCAACGTTGGGCCAACCATGTTATTGGACGGCCAGCAGACCTTCTGCCAACCTAAAAAAATACCTTGCCAACCTTCTGCCAACTTAAAAACCACTAAAACAACATTGGGCCAACGTTGGGCCAACGGACAAAATTACGTTGGGCCAACGTCAGCACCCAACGTTGGCCCAACACACCATTTTAAGATTGTGATATGGCCTATTCATTGTTGAATTGCATTAAAAAAGAACAACAGACAAACTGAATTGGTTATAAAAATGAAATTTATTGGTAACAAAAAAACAGCAGAAAAAATGCAAAGCAAAGTAAAACAAAGTCAAAGAAATCAACAAGGAACCAAAGTGACAGAAAAGGCGGCAAAGAAAATGCGGAAGAAGGCCAAAAAAACTTTGCAGATTTGAAGCTATTTGATGATGAAGACGGAGCGGAGGAGGAGAAGCAGCAGCATATACTCCTGTTAAAACAACAAACATACAAACAACTTTTTAGAAGATTTAAGATGTGTCGTTCTATTTTAATTACACAACCCAAAGGTTTTTTGCAAGAAATTCACCATATTGGTGTAGCAAATGTTTTTTACATCTTAATGCAGTGTAAAGATGAAGTGCACCTCTGTTTATAATATTTTAGTCATATCGAATTACCAACAACAAAATGAACATTACATCTGTCAAGAAGGCCTAATGTCAACATCTGTCAAGAAAATAAAGACAAAGATATGAACTACATTAGCTCAGTTGCGTCACAAGCTCAGTCAAACCGCCAGATTACACTAAAAATATTATAAACTTTAATGTTGACTGTTAGTCATATCGAATTACTAACAACAAAATGAAATTACATCTGTCAGGAAGGCCTAATGTCAACATCTGTCAAGAAAATAAAGACAAATAAAAGATATGCTCTACATTAGCTCAGTTGCGCTCAGTCAAACCGCCAGATTACACTAACAGTCAACATTAAAGTTTATAATATTTTAGTCATATCGAATTACTAACAACAAAATGAACATTACTGTGAACTTAACCAGGAATTAATGAAAACTTACCTCAGAATTTACAACAGAAACGGAAACTCGTCTGAGGTAAACATCTGTCTCTGAACTCACGAGGACGGAGGCGCGCACGCGCCCACAAATACGTGTGTGTGGCTTCATGCGGCGCTGACAGGATGATGACGTCAATGTATCGCGAGAGCGATTCGAAATTAGATCTCTACGCGTAAGTTCTCGACTCGCTCTCGCGATACGTTGACGTCATCATGAAGTCGAACATGACTAATAACACATAACAAAAGACAACATGTTAAAAACAATAAAGATGGTAGAACTTGTTTAACATTAAATTGTATTAAAATAAACAGAAATATTGTGCTTTTAAAGCATAGCTTTTTAGATCTTCATCCGGGGGTGTGTTCAATTATTTCTACATAAATGCACATTTTGTTCTAAATGGACAGACCTTTATAAAAATTATAAAAATGGTTTTATTATAGTAAAAGTGTAGCTACTATGGTTTTTTATTTAACAACAACAATAAACATCAAAAGAAAATTATCTGCTAAGATAATAACAACCAATGGTTATTTTAATAATTTAATAATTATACTTATTTTAATAATATATATATATATATATATATTTGGTTCTTTGTTGATTTATTTGACTTTGTTTTACTTTGCTTTGCATTTTTTCTGCTGTTTTTTTGTTACCAATAAATTTCATTTTTATAACCAATTCAGTTTGTCTGTTGTTCTTTTTTAATGCAATTCAACAATGAATAGGCCATATCACAATCTTAAAATGGTGTGTTGGGCCAACGTTGGGTGCCGACGTTGGCCCAACGTTGGCCCAATGTTGTTTTAGTGGTTTTTAAGTTGGCAGAAGGTTGGCAAGGTATTTTTTAGGTTGGCAGAAGGTCTGCTGGCCGTCCAATAACATGGTTGGCCCAACGTTGGCCCAACGGACAAAATTACGTTGGGCCAACGTCAGCACCCAACGTTGGCCCAACACAACAACAAACCAACGTTGGGCCAACGTCTGTTTGCTACCTGGGTATATATATAATTTGAGGGAAGTGGTGGGCAATTGCAGCTGACCATACCAACGTTGGCCTAACGTTGTATTTCTGTCGGATAGGTTGGGCCAACGTAACCAACCAATATTGACGTTGGCCCAACGTCTGTTTGCTACCTGGGTATTGTGTGAGGAGACGACAGAGAGACAGAATCAGTGATTCTCTTATTGTGTGAGGAGACGACAGAGAGACAGAATCAGTGATTCTCTTATTGTGCGAGGAGACGACAGAGAGACAGAATCAGTGATTCTCTTATTGTGCGAGGAGACGACAGAGAGACAGAATCAGTGATTTTTATTGTGCGAGGAGACGACAGAGAGACAGAATCAGTGATTCTCTTATTGTGTGAGGAGACGACAGAGAGACAGAATCAGTGATTCTCTTATTGTGTGAGGAGACGACAGAGAGACAGAATCAGTGATTCTCTTATTGTGTGAGGAGACGACAGAGAGACAGAATCAGTGATTCTCTTATTGTGTGAGGAGACGACAGAGAGACAGAATCAGTGATTCTCTTATTGTGTGAGGAGACGACAGAGAGACAGAATCAGTGATTCTCTTATTGTGTGAGGAGACGACAGAGAGACAGAATCAGTGATTCTCTTATTGTGTTAGGAGACGACAGAGAGACAGAATCAGTGATTCTCTTATTGTGTGAGGAGACGACAGAGAGACAGAATCAGTGATTCTCTTATTATGTGAGGAGACGACAACCTGTCTTATTGTAATTATTTTATTATATTTATGTGTTTGGCTGATGCTTATGCTGTTTATTTGTGTTTGTTTTTTTTTTTTTTTTTTTTATTTTTTGGTTTATTTTTTTTGATTTATGTTTTTTTTTATTTTTTTTATTTTTTGTTTTTTGTTTTTTTTTTAGAGTTCCCTTTCTGTCGGTCTCTCGACGTTGTGTCGACAGAATGGGGTTTGACTTGAGAACCTACCTTCTCTGACTGACTTGAACAGGCCAATGAAAATTGGCGAATGAAATTTGCATGCCGGACTCCGCCCCCGGATATCCGGGTATAAAAGGGAGCCGGCGTGCCGCATTCATTCACCTTTTGTTCTTCGGAGCCTTCGCATCTCATGCTGACGACTTCGCAGAAGATATCTACGTGTTGCTGGTCTTACGACGTGGTGCAGCGGACTGTCCCTTTTCCTGTGACTTCCCCTGGGCGTCTCGTCAACCTCCAAGGCATCTCTCTAAAGAGCGAGCCCTTTTCAGGGCTTAGAGTTTTTTCCAGCGCGGCATGTCCCGCTGTGCTCGTGGGTGCGGCGCACTCATCGAGGAAGGGGACGGACACGATGTCTGCCTCGTGTGTCTGGGACTCCAGCACGCTGAGGCAGCGTTTGTGGATACATCTTGCCCGCACTGCGGGCGGATGGTAATTCAGACGTTGCGGTCACGGGTAGCTGCGTTCTTCCGAGAATCAGCCGCCACCTCGAGTGCTTCCCGTGCTGCGGCAGCAGTGGCATCAGCCCTGCCGTCCGCTTCGGCGAGCACCGAGGGTGATCGGGGAATTACCGTGAGCCTCAATCCGTCAGCCACCGGCTCGCAGACCGTTCACGCCCCGCCTCGCTCGTCTGACCGTCCCGGAAAAGGCGGTACGCCGCCTTGTTCCTCCGTCACGTACTCGGACACGGGGCGTGACGACGATGAGATGTCGCTCGCAGCATCGGAGGGCGACCTCTTGGCATCCGACCCCGACGAGTCCTTAGAGCTTCCCCCTCCGGGGGGTCGAGCTCAGGACGAAGCGGACGTTGAGATGTCAACCATGCTTTCCCGGGCCGCCGCGAGTATTGGGCTGCAGTGCACCGCACCGCCTCTTCCCCAACGCTCGCGGTTGGACACGTGGTATCTGGGGACCGGCCGTGACTCTAAGCCACGGTCGGCGCCGGTACCATTTTTCCCGGAGGTGCATGAGGAGCTCAGTCGGACCTGGAACGCCCCCTTCTCGGCGCGTGCACGTCAGACTAGCTCGGTCGCCCTGACTTCCCTCGATGACGGGGCAGCTAAGGGCTATGTCGACATCCCTCAGGTGGAACGTGCAGTCGCGGTGCACCTGTGCCCGCAGACAGCTGCCACCTGGAGAGATCGACCAAGGCTCCCTTCCAAGGCGTGTAAGTTTTCGGCATCGCTGGTGTCGAAGGCTTACAACGCTGCGGGTCAAGCTGCCTCGGCTCTTCACGCTATGGCTATCCTGCAGGTCCATCAGGCCAAGGCGTTGAAGGAGTTACACGAGGGAAAGTCCGACCCGGGGATTATGCAGGAACTCCGCACTGCCACTGACCTCGCGCTTCGGGCGACGAAGGTGACGGCGCGAGCCCTGGGTCGTACGATGTCCACATTAGTGGTCCAGGAGAGACACCTATGGTTGAACCTTGCGCAGATGCGGGACGCTGAGAAGGTTCGCTTTCTCGACGCCCCCATCGCGCAGGGTGGGCTGTTTGGTGACACGGTCGAGGACTTCTCCCAGCAGTTCTCGACTGTGAAGAAGCAGACGGAGGCGATAAAACATATCCTGCCCCGCCGCGACCCGGCCGCCTATCGTCCGTCGAGGTCCCGCGCGGCGTCTGCTCCCCAGCAGCCCCGCCCCTCGCCGACTCAGACTCCGGCTCCAGCGCCCCCTGCACAGGCGGCCTCCCGGAGAAGGACGTCGTCGAGGAGAGCACCATCCCGTCACCAACCTCCGCGGAAGCAGAAGCGTTCCTGACGGGGTGAACCCAGGGAGATCGAGGTCACCGGGCCCGACCCTGGCAACTACACCGCTAGAGGGTCGGACTGGGACGGTGCCTGCCCCGTCCCAGCAACACCAGCCGGGCCCTTTTCAGGGCCTGGCGCCCACATTCTCACAGAAAGAGCTTTCTCTCTCCCTGGATCTTTCTCACAGCCGCTCTCACCCTCCGCAGGACGGTGCTCGGCAACCCCACGTTGTGTTTCGGCGAGACACACGCTTGGGTATAACTCTCAGTGGCCACCAGCACCCTCAGTCAGACGGTGCGGTATGCCGCGATGTCGCCCGACAGGCACCTCGGCAGAGCCGCTCTCCTCCCCGGGGTCCCCCCCACGGCGAGGGAGCCGTACTGCCAGCCATCGAACCACCCCCCACGGGGGCAATGAATCAGATCATACCTTTGGTCCCCCTGTCTCGGTCCCTGGGAGCCTGGTTGGCTCTTCCCAGACCAGCACGGTGGCTAGAGAGAACGATCCGTCTCGGCTATGCGATTCAGTTCGCCAGGCGCCCGCCCAAGTTTCGGGGCATCCTCTTCACATCAGTGGGAGTAGATGCTCCCGTGCTTCGGGCCGAGGTCGCTACCCTTCTGGCGAAGGGGGCGATCGAGCCCGTCCCTCTGGCCGAGATGTACTCCGGGTTTTACAGCCCGTATTTCATTGTCCCCAAGAAAAGTGGCGGGTTGCGCCCCATTTTGGACCTGCGTACCCTGAACAAGCACCTACACAAGCTGCCGTTCAGGATGCTAACGCAGAAGCGCATTCTGACGTCTGTCAGGCGTCAGGATTGGTTCATGGCGATCGACCTGAAGGACGCGTACTTCCATGTGTCCATCCTCCCTCGTCACCGGCCGTTCCTACGGTTCGCTTTCGAGGGACAGGCATATCAGTACCGCGTCCTCCCATTTGGTCTGTCCCTGTCTCCTCGAGTCTTTACGAAGGTCGTGGAGGCCGCCCTCACTCCCCTCAGGGAGCAGGGGGTGCGCATACTCAACTATCTCGACTACTGGCTCATCTTGGCGCACTCGCGAGATCTGTTGTGTACACACAGGGACCTGGTGCTCCGGCACCTAGACCATTTGGGGTTACAGGTCAACCGAGAGAAGAGCAAGCTCTCCCCTGTGCAGAGCATCCTTTTCCTCGGTATGGAACTCGACTCTGTCTCCATGGTGGCACGTCTTTCTTCCGAGCGTGCCCAGTCGGTGCTGACCTGCCTGAGGAGCTTCAGGCAGCAGCCAGCGGTCCCCCTGAAACATTTTCAGAGGCTCCTGGGACACATGGCGTCCTCGGCGGGGGTGGTCCCCCTCGGGTTGATGCACATGAGACCGCTACAGCACTGGCTACAGAGCAGAGTTCCTTGGAGTGCGTGGCACACCGGCAGCAGGCGCGTCCCGATCACGCCCTTCTGCCGGCGCACCCTAACCCCTTGGTCTTCAATGACCTTTTTGCGGACAGGGGTCCCTCTTGGGCAGGTTTCGAGGCGCGTCGTGGTGACGACCGACGCCTCCCTGCAGGGTTGGGGTGCGGTGTGCAACGGGCACGCAGTGTCGGGTCTCTGGACGGGCCCCCGCCTGCGCTGGCATATCAATCGCCTGGAGTTGTTGGCGGTGCTGCTTGCACTGAGGAGGTTCCGTCCCCTCGTGCAGGACAAGCACGTGCTGGTCCGGTCGGACAGCACGACTGCTGTGGCGTATATCAACCGACAGGGTGGTATTCGGTCACGGCAGCTATCGCAACTCGCCCGACGCCTCCTCCTGTGGAGCCAGCAGGTGACGAAGTCCCTGTTAGCCACTCACATCCCGGGCGACCTGAACCAGACAGCCGATGCGCTCTCTCGTCAGTCGACGCCCCGTGGAGAGTGGCGGCTCCACCCCCGCGCAGTCCAGCTCATTTGGGTGCAGTTCGGGCAGGCACAGGTGGACCTGTTCGCCTCCCTGGACACCACCCATTGCCCGCTTTGGTACTCCCTGACCGAGGCCCCCCTCGGCACGGATGCTTTGGCGCACAGCTGGCCGCGGGACAAGTGGAAGTACGCCTTCCCCCCAGTGAGCCTCATTGCACACGTCCTGTGCAAGGTCAGGGAAGAGGAGCATCAAGTGCTACTAGTTGCGCCTTACTGGCCCAACCGGACTTGGTTCTCGGAGCTAATGCTCCTGACGACAACTCCCCCTGGCCGATTCCCCTGACGAAGGACCTTCTTTCTCAGGGGAAGGGCACGTTGTGGCATCCGAGACCAGACCTCTGGAACCTCCATGTCTGGCCCCTGGACGGGACGAGGAGATCCTGAGTGGTCTACCCCCAGCGGTGGTAGAGACCATTGTTCAGGCTAGGGCCCCGGCCACGAGGCGGTTATACGCGTTTAAGTGGCGCCTCTTCTCGTCCTGGTGTTCTTCTCGTGGAGAAGACCCACGGATATGCTCGATCGGGAGCGTGCTGTCCTTCCTGCAGGCGAGACTCGAGAACAATCTCTCCCCTTCCACGCTGAAAGTGTATGTAGCCGCAATTGCCGCTCATCACGAACCAGTTAGTGGGAAGTCTCTGGGACAGCACGACCTGGTCATTAGGTTCCTGAGGGGCGCGAGAAGGCTGAATCCGGCCCGTCCGCGCTCCGTTCCCTCTTGGGACCTCAATGTGGTCCTGGCGGGCCTCCAGAGGCCCCCCTTCGAGCCCCTCGGAGATGCCGCTCTTTCTCATCTCTCGATGAAGACGGCTCTCCTAGTGGCGCTCGCTTCCATCAAGAGGGTAGGGGACCTACAAGCATTTTCCGTGGCCACGGATTGCCTAGAGTTCGGGCCCGGTCAATCTCACGTTATCCTGAGACCCCGGCCTGGCTACGTGCCCAAAGTTCCCACCACTCCCTTCCGGGACCAGGTGGTGAACCTGCAGGCGCTCCCTTCTGGGGAGGAAGACCCAACCCCTTCCGTGTTATGTCCAGTACGCGCGCTGCGCCTCTACTTGGGCCGCACGCAGAGCTTCAGGAGCTCTGACCAGCTCTTTGTCTGTTTTGGAGGTCAGCACAAGGGGAGGGCTGTCTCCAAACAGAGGTTGGCGCACTGGATCGTGGACGCCATCACTATGGCCTACCGATCGCAGGATCTCCCGTGCCCGCTTGCAGTGAGGGCACACTCCACCAGGGGTGTGGCCTCCTCGTGGGCACTGGCGCAGGGCGCCCCTCTGGCAGACATATGTAGAGCTGCGGGTTGGGCTACGCCCAGCACCTTCGCGAGGTTCTACAGCCTCCGCGTGGAACCGGTATCTGCCAGAGTCTTACGAGACACCGCCAGGTAAGTCCGGCAGCCGGTGGGCGTACGCCTGCGATAGCACTCCTCCATAGGTGAGACGTGGTGCTATCCAGCCTCCCCTCTTCCCCCCACATGGGCGAAGAGTAGGCATTCCATCCATCACTAAGCACTCCTCGGCGGCGGGCTCGGCGGAGCAGCCCTGCCTCCCTTGGCCTGTTTCTGAGCTCTAGCAGTGACTCAAACAAGGCCTAGTGCTCCACACGTAGTAACCCCCCACAGGGCGGTTCCGTCTGTTGTCTTCTCATGAATGGCTCTCAATCGATGGCCCATGACCTCTCCCAGGTGTACTTCACCTGCTCGCGACACCCTCTCGTGTCTGCATGTTCCCACGTGCTCTCCCCTATCTGGTGAGACCGTGTGTGGGTCTCCACTAAACTCCTCCCTGTGGTAGGAAGTGGTCTCCGTAGCGCGTTCCCTCAGGGGGGAATGACGCTTCCCAGTGGCCTTACGGTGCCGGGCGGCTTCTCGCTGTTAAGAGAACTAGGCCGCCGTCCGTGACGGCCGGTGGAAGGGGCTCCCATCTTTTCTGAAAGCTCTGGACTCCTTCCCTTCCGCTGGAAGGTTGCAATTCATGCTAAGCGCTCACGTCTGACACGCCCAGGCCAGTCAGCGTCGCTTCGCGAGGAATTGTGACGCGGCACAGCGCTGTGGCGTTTTCCGAGGAACCCCATTCTGTCGACACAACGTCGAGAGACCGACAGAAAGGGAACGTCTCGGTTACGTATGTAACCTCCGTTCCCTGATGGAGGGAACGAGACGTTGTGTCCTTCATGCCACAACACTGGCCGCCCGCTGCAGCAGTCGGGGCAAGATCCTCAGGCTCCTCAGCACAAAAGGTGAATGAATGCGGCACGCCGGCTCCCTTTTATACCCGGATATCCGGGGGCGGAGTCCGGCATGCAAATTTCATTCGCCAATTTTCATTGGCCTGTTCAAGTCAGTCAGAGAAGGTAGGTTCTCAAGTCAAACCCCATTCTGTCGACACAACGTCTCGTTCCCTCCATCAGGGAACGGAGGTTACATACGTAACCGAGACGTTTTTTTTTTGGTTGGTGGTTTTGTTTTTTTTTTTTTTTTTTTTTTTTTCTTTTTATCCTGTGTTTCCCCTTTAAAACGTCCTCGTGTTCATTGTCCTGTGCTCGTTCGTTGTACATGTTTCCTGTCCTGTACGTACGTTGTAGTCAAAGTTCATGTTCTTGTACCCTGTTTGTATAGTTCTAAGTTACCTAGTGTGTTTGGTTATTTTTGCCCCCCTTGTGGGAAGTGGTTGTTTTCTGTTTTTGTATTTAGTTTAGTTAGTGTTCCCCATCGTGGGTGTTTTTGTTCTTGTTATTAAAGCCAGTTTGTTAATTACCCCTTCATGAGTGTCTGCCTGCACTTGGGTTCTTCCACCACGTCCACCCTCCACGTTCACGACATAAAGTAGTGCAGATTAACAATGAATATGAATCAATTATCACTAAAACATGAACTAAAAGAGGTTGTATAGATTTAATGAATTATTATCCATTTGGAAACTTTTGTTGAAATATTCTAGAGAATGTTGTAGGATTATTGCAAGACAGAATAGTTTGGTGTGGTGACTCAATGCGTATAATTTATTATGGGGGAGAAATAACAATGATTCGAATGGCCGAATTTATTGATGATAGGGATTTTGTGTGTATTAATAATGGAGAAGGAACCACATATACTGTAATGGTATATCCTATACAGAATACATGCTGGATCTGACAATTGTATCAGGCAATGGCATAGATCAGTTCATGTAATGTGGATCTGACAATTGTATCTGACAAAAATCTAAAAAAGTTACGAGTAATCTACGAGAATGTAATTGGTGGAGTAATGATTGTAAAGGCTTTTAAAGTACGAAAAAGGCTTTTAAGTAAGAATCATTCGCAGGAAAATATGATCCAGTATAATAGGGCCCAAGCTATTGTAAGGAAAACCATTAGAAGGGAAAAGCGTTCCTATTGGAGGAACTATTGTGACAATATTGGTAGTGAAGTACAAATATCAGATATATGGGGCATGATAAGAAGAATGGGGGGGGATCAAAAGGAATTATGACCTTCCAGTGATTAATAATGGAGATGAAGTGGCTGTCAATAATCTCGAAAAGGCTAAACTCCTAGTAAAAACATTTAAGAAAGTTCATAGAAGCAAGCAATAATAATACCTATTCTTAAGTCAGGACAGGACCCATCAGATCCATCTAGCTACAGACCTATTGAATTGACTTCTCATTTATGTAAAATTATGGAACGAATGATAACAGAAAGATTAAGATATTTTATAGAAGGTAAAGCACTTTGTCTCTATATCAGGTTGGGTTTCGTAAAGGTCGGAATACAATGGACGCGGTATTGTGCCTTGAATCTGACATTATTAAACTGTGCTTTGCTTAAGTAGTGGTAATAGCTGTTTTCTTTGATGTGGAAAAGGTGTTTGATATGCTCTGGAAGGAAGGACTATTGATCAAGTTAAGATCATTAGGACTAGAAGGTAGAGCGTATAATTGGGTTTTGGATTTTTTATTTAACAGGAAAATACAAGTGAGATGGGAAGAATATTCAAGAGTAGATACAGCAGAACATGGGACTCCACAAGGTAGTGTGTGGGGTCCATTACTGTTTAACGTAATGATAGTTTTCTCAGGTTAAACAAAATGTAAAATAATCTTTCTATGCAGATAATGGGGCTTTATGGATTAGAGGACGCAATGCATCTTATGTTAACAAGAAAATGCAAATTCCAATAAAAGAAGTTAAAAAAGGTTAGAAGAAAAAGGGCTAATAAATGGGGACTTAAGTTATCTAGCAAAAACACAGGCTTTTTGTTTCTCTAGGCGACATAAAAATGCATCTATCTCATTAAAACTGTAAGGACAACCTCTGGAACAAATACAAGTCATTAGATTCCTTAGGGTTTGGTTTGATGAGAAATTGACATGGAGAGTATCTGGAAGAAATGAAGGGCAAGTGTAAAAAGATCATTAACATAATCTGCTGTTTATCAAGACAAGAATGAGGAGCTCTTTACAAAACATATATTGGGCACTTATGAGATCTGTTTTTGACTTTGGATGTATAGCTTATTTGTCAGCAGCAGAATCAAAACCTCAAGAAGCTTGATGTATTACAAGCTCAGACTCTGAGAATACGTAGAGGATCATTAAAAACATCTCCCATATCTTCAATGCAGGAAGAAATGCCTTTTTAGAATAAGAAGAATGAAGTTAATGATGAGCTAATATTAGTGTCATTGCATCTGATAGCTATTCAGCACTTGAAAGCATTAGACCTGCAAGGTCATCATTCAGAATGGATATTATCAATGACATATTTAATAAGATGTATGAATTAAAGATTAAAGGTTTAAGTATGAGTTTTGTTTGGGCTCCTGCTCATGTAAGTGTGGAAGGAGATGAGAAAGCTGACGCTCTGGCTAAACAAACTCTAAGAACAAATCAAGTAATTTATTAATAATTAATATGAATTATCAGTATGGCAGGTAGAAGTGGGATGAGAGTGAAACGGGGGGAGACACCTGAACAAAAATGAGTTTGAGCGGCAAGAAGGAAGCCGAGGAAGAGAAAGTAAAATCATTACAAGGCAAACAATATGTCACGCTGGGCTTTATAATACATTAAAGAACATCAGCAAACACCCAACTGGGGAATGTGACTTCTGTAACCATCAAGAAACAGTTGAACGTGTATTGAATATAAATATAAAAGACTGGATCTTATTCAGTCATTAAAGGAGGTAAAGCACCATCATATTTCTCTGTCAGGTATTTGAGGAAAAACGGGTAGTACAATTTATGAGAATATAGTAAAGTGTGTTAAAGATACAGGATTAAATGAAAAATATAGTTTTTTATTAGATTTAATTGAAATGTTGAAAAGCATTGCTTATGTGGGAATACTTGCTTGTGTTCTGAGGTCGGTACTGAGCAACCGGTATAAGAACAAAAAGTGAAAGGTTAATAGTTAGTCTAACAATATATGTAAAGTTGTTACTAACTGTAAGCAGCATTTTCTTTCTTTCTTTAGTTTTTTTTTTCATTCATACACCTTTTATTTCCTCTGTATTCCCGGAAATGAAGTGTGGTTTAAATGTGCAGTTCAGACAGTACAAATATACATTCAGTAAATGTAATACAGCGTGTGAGTGGTTGAGTATTGTTACATGTCTTCTGTAGTCAGATTTGGTCTTCTGTGAGAAAAGGTCCTAACCACTCACAAACCTTCATTTCTGTATTTACAGACATGAAACTCTATAAACATGTCAGCATGATTTCTAACTAAATCCGACCCGATAATCTAAAGTAACTCAGTGGTAAGAGCATTGCGTTAACAACGCAAGGTTGTGGCTTGGATCCCAGGGGATTGCATTATCCTATACATTTATACATAGGTATGTGCAATGTAAGTTGCTTTGGATAAAAGCGTCTGCCAAATGCATAAATGTAAACGTGAATGTAGCAGACAGACTGCAGATCAGTCAAACTGAAGATTATTAAACTACTGAAGAAGTGTCTGGTTTTGATACGGATAGACAGAGTCATAATGTCCATCAATCATCAACACTAATAATCACAATATAAATCTTTCTCTCACATGTTATTGCTGAAATACTACATGTGTCAGATAAAATAAAGTCTTGGAAAGAGTGAAACCCTGAATATAGTTATTATTGATTGATTCTTTCTTTACGTTTACAAACATGGGTTTGTAGTTTTGACTTATTTCTGGTTCTAGTTTTAAGAAGTATATTATAATGTTCATTACCTTTGTCTGTAATAATATTACTGTTACTCTGCTGGTGTAAGCATTACCCATAATGCATCTGATGTGCCTGATATGGAAGGGAGGTATACATATTATTAAACTGTTTTATGAACGGTTTTATAATCTTTATTGTTGTTGTGCTTTCTGTTTTAAATTTTAGATTCAAGTTTCCGTCTTCAGATGTTTCTGGTCTTCTGTCCAAATCTCATCATGTGTTTTGCTTTTGTCTTCTGGGGTGTTTCTGAAGGTCAGTGTTTATAATCTTTATATTACTCAGTATATTCACTACATATCTGTGTTCATTCTACAGTAAAGAATCAAAACCTGTTTTTCGAGCTGCTCAGAAGTTCTTTAATGTTTGTCATCATTAATATGTGTTTGTGTTTCAGGATCTGTGAGTGAGACGGTCTGTTGTTGTGCTCTTTATATTCTCAGACCTCTCCTGTTACTCTGGACGGCTCCATATATAAATCATTTTGAAGGTTTGATGTTTGTTTGTGTATCAGAGAAGTATCTACAGAATGAATTATATATTAGTGAGATTCAGACTCAGTCTGTTCTAAATATACTTAAAACACTGAATCTTCACATAATCTGAGTGATTTGTCAAAAAAGTTTAAACTGTAATAAATGAAACAATGATATATTTTCTGTTTTACAGGCAGAAATAAAACACTGATACAGGAATACAGTCATGTTGCAGAATATTTTGTTTTGACAGCTGTTGTTTATTCAGGTAAACAAAACCAACACACTTTACAGACATTATCATGAACACACATTATATTTACACATTAACAGTTTCTACTGTCAGAATTACAGTGAGAATACTGATTATTATAATAGGATTTTTAAAACAATTTAATAGTATTTTATTCATTTTAGTAATGTTTGTAATTTTAGTAGTATTGTTGATTTTATCTTCTCTGTCTTTCAGCTCTTTTTGCAAACACTTGGCAGAAACTTCAGAGTTTTGCAGTATTTGACAGAGTCTTGATATTTATCCTCTATGTTCTCATGTTTGTGTGCTGCTCCTGCAAAGCCGTTTACAGTAAGTGTTTCTGTATGAATATCTTTCTCATGTCATCATATACCAGAGACATACAGAGTAATGTTATTCAATCATGTCAATGTTAATATTTCTCTTATAGTTTTAGCTGCAGAGGTTGGAAACAGAAGTGGAACAATAATTAAAATATTTGACATTGTTGCTGATCTGACCTTTGAAATTCTGCCGACATTACAATTCATCCTTCTGTTCTACACATTTGCATCCAGAGGAGGTGAGTTCACATTTATCACTGATCTGGATTCATTTAATGCTTTATTTTCATTGAGAATCAAGTGTGTGTGTGGATCAAAATGATCATAAAACTTATTAAATGTATTTGTGCTGATCTTTAATGCAACAAATCATTAAAACTGTCGAGTCAATTGAAACAGAAGCGCTGCAGAGGTCTCTGTATCTCCAGACCCGTAACTAATGCAGTGAAATAAAGTTTAAATCAATTCATGTGACGTCCAGATAAACCACAATTACTCCTGTAGAAATCATGTGGAATTCAGTTTAATTCATTCAATGATCTTCGTCTCAGTAAAAGATGAACTACAGAATCTCTGCTTATTTCAGTATTTATACAATAACTATTGTTCGGGTTAATAACCTTTAATCACATATAAACTGTGAAGTTAAATGTGTATTTATTCTGTTCTCTTGAGTGTGGATCATCTCACTCTTTTCTACTGTCACACACTCATTGACAGGACAAAGTATATATATAGATTTATAACTGTAAACAAAAGAAAAGTTTAGACGTCACGGCCCAGAACACAAACAAACTCTAAACAAGAACCACAACCAACCAAAAATGTAAATATTCAGGCAGTAGAGTAAAAGCGATCTGCTTTATGGCTTTACGTAGATGTGAAATGTTTGTTCTTCAGGGAAACGCTGTTAAACACATCAATGATACTGAGAAAACTAAAGAGACATCAACACAAAACATCACTGTTGAACACAAGTGTCAGTTCTTCAAGTGACTGAAACCAAAACAAGTTTGCAAAATCTAAGAAGGTTCATATCATTTCTGCTTCTAAAAGTCGCTGTCAAATGAATCCTGTTACATTACAACACCACAAAACATTGCATTGATGACACATCTGATGATATTAAAACAGTACAAAACAAAACAACAACACAAAAGTTTCAGTGTCTGTCTGGAGAACAAGATTTTAAAGTTTCTTGATTCTCAATCTGCCCGACTCAAGATTCCGAAACCTGAAGGGATGTTTCCCAAACTACGGAAAACTACTGTGAGCAAACTACTGTCACAAGTTCTGTGATTGACACACAGTCCACAGATTCCTGAAGGCATTATTTTAACAAACAGCATCATGAAGTTGAAATGAAATACACTTACTGTCCCCCAGGGGTGAAATATGTGTTGGACTTTAAAAAGACATCAATTACAAATTCAACAATACAAAATAAAAATAAATAAATAGCAACACTCATTCATCATTTAACATTTTGATTGAAAAGGGTATAAAAGACTTTAAAAGACTTCTGACGATTATACCTTAACATTGGGAGTCTGTATCTTCTTCCAGAAGGTAGTAATTCATACTCCGTATGCAATACATGAAGTGGGTCAGCTAATATTTTATGTGCTTCTCTGAGAACGGACTGTTCATACATTGAATCACATCTTTCTCGTGGTCTTCATCGCTATTTTGACCAAGCATAGCAGCTTACTTTTGACCTGAACTGTAAAGTTACCAAACCAAACCGTAATACCGTATCTGATTATTCTCTCTATAACCATCTGATAAAACAACCACATGATTTCCTGGTCCACTCCATAAAACCTTAATCTACGGAGAAAATACAATCTTTGCTGCCCACCAGAACAAATTGTGTCCATGTGAGTCTCTCAACTAAGTGTGTTATCCATATAAATACCACAGTACCTGTAAGAACACACTTGCTCCAATGATGTTTCACGATTAAGCAATGCTGTGTGATCCCCTATTGATCTAGGATCAAAAATCATCTCCTCTGTCTTTTCTGCGCTTAAAATACAGTGATTTGAATCACACCGCTCTTTAAACCGTAATACCTCTGCTGAGTAAACTGACGAATCAGTGTTCTCAGACAGGAGACGAAGTATCGCTGTGTCATCTGAGAATTTCACAATAAATGTGTTATGCTCATAACCTGAACACTCACTAGTATACAGTGTAAACAGGAGGGGGGCGCTAACACATCCCTGTGGTACACCTGGACTGATACTTTTTAGCTCGGATAAAGTATGAATGACTCTGACCTGTTGAGTCCGATCAGTCAAGAATGAAAAGTACCACTTAGTTAAAAGGGGATTCACATCAAAAGTGTTCAATTTCTGAATTAAAAGATGGGACTAAAATCTATAAATAATAAGCTTTTGGATTTTCTAAGTGTTTACTAATAAAATAAGTGATAGTGTTAACAGCATCTACTACGACCCTGCCTGTATGCAAATTGTAATGGATCAAGCTAGTTTTTAAACCTCTCAAAGCTTTTCATCTCACAGGATGTCAAGGCTACTGGCCTAAAATTATTGTTTTCACTCAAACCTGATTTCTTTGGTAGTGGAACAATTTGTCCTTATTTCCAGAGATCAGGTATAATATGTGAGTCCACAGATTGCTGTAAAATTAGACACCATGTCACAGTTAGTTCCTCTGCACAAGAGTTTTACAATAAAGCAAAGATACCATCAGGACCAGTGGACGTCTTAGTACACAGTCGACTGAAGATTAAACAAACCACATTAACCCTATCAGATGTGTCCTCTATTATAATTAACTCTGAAACTTCTCTGTGGTGCAATGTACAATCCTGTGTGCGATAAAAGTCCTTTAATTTACATTTAGGCATTTGGCAGACGCTTTTATCCAAAGCGACTTACATTTTACATAGGTATCTGCAATCCCCTGGGATCAAACCACAACCTTACGTTGTTAACACAATGCTCTTACCACTGAGTTACTTTATTATGAACTAATGATGATTTAAGACATGTACTTATCAAGAATGAACCTTAACTACAACATGAATCACACAAATTCATGTCTGACAATAATAAACACCTGTTTTTCATGATTATTCAAACTTTTATTCATACCCACCTAGACTGGTTATGGTAGACTGGGTCCCAAAGGTGCTGCTCCATTGACCTCAAGGGTGAAGCTCAACGTTTAGTAACATTTATTCATGAAGCAGTCGTTACTTCCAAACTACAAATCAGTTTTAGCCTACAGATGATGGTTTTCTTAGTATTGATCAAGTCCTCTGTCTATAATGAACATAAAAATAGGCTCTTTAACTTGACAAACTCAATGATAATAGATTATGATGAGCTGAATATGTCTAGTTCATGTGTATTTATAACTTTACAATGATGCATTGACAAGTCACAAGTTCATGTTGGTCGAGGTGGGTATGAATAAAAGTTTAAATAATCATGAAAAACAGGTGTTTATTATTGTCAGAATCAGAAGAGCTTTATTGCCGGATGTGCTTGCCAGGAGATTTTCTTTGGTGTTGAAAGCTCTAGAACACACATTTAACACAATGACAAGACAAAGTATAATAAAGATTTACAGTTTAAAAAGATTCTTAAAACAATTGAATATATAAAATAAGAATAATGTACAGAAAATGGGAATAATAACAAGAGAAACTGTAGAGGATTGTGTGTTGTTGAATTTACATATTACAGAATTACACAGATGGTAAAGGCTTAAAAAATAGTTTGCGCCATCCAAAGGTGTTTATGTATTTTAAACAGGGCACTTTTAATTCATTTTCTTTCTCATTGAGCAAGTTACATTTAACTTCGCCCAGTGTTAATTTATACACTCATTAACAAACATGTACTAACATGTAATTGAGGAAGCCGTTATTCATTTACATTTACATTTAGTCATTTAGCAGACGCTTTTATCCAAAGCGACTTACAGATGAGGAAACATTGGAAGCAATTATAACAACATAGGCAACAAAATACATAAGTGCATCAAGCTAGTCCATTAAAGCCTAGCACAGTATAAAAGCTAAGAATAGTGAGGTTAGTAAGGGTTTTTTTTTTTTTTTTATAGAAGGAAAGGGAAGAGAATTAGGAAAAATCAATCAGCGACGTGTTGACGGAAGAGATGCGTTTTTAGGCGTTTTTTAAAGATGGCAACCGAGTCTGCTGATCTTGTAGCAGCTGGTAGATCGTTCCACCAATGTGGAACAGATCCAGAGAAGGTACGGGAGAGTGACTTTTTTCCTTTTTGGGATGGTACCACTAGTCGTTGTTCCTTTGCAGACCACAGTGATCTGGCAGGAACATAGATCTGCATTAGCGAGTGGAGATACGATGGTGCAGATCCGGTGTTGGTCTTGTAGGCCAGGAGCAAAGCTTTGAACTCTATGCGGGCGGCAACAGGGAGCCAGTGTAACCTGATGAAGAGCGGAGTTACATGCGCTCTCTTCGGTTCATTGAAGACCACTCTTGCCGCCGCATTCTGGATCATCTGGAGAGGTTTGATTGTGCAAGCAGGAAGTCCAGCCAGAAGCGCATTGCAATAATCAAGTTTGGACAGGACATGAGCCTGGACTAGGACTTGCGTAGAGTGCTCCGATAGAAAAGGTCTAATTTTCCTAATGTTGTAGAGGATGAATCTACAGGACCGGGTGGTGCTGGCAACATGACTTGTGAGGTTAAGCCGATCATCGATTACCACTCCCAGGTTTCTGGCTGTGCTGGACGGTGTAATCGTTGATGAGCCGAGTTGAATGGTAAGGTTGTGGTGAATCTTTGGGTTGGCCGGGATAAAGAGTTCCGTTATTCACACATGAATTTGTGTGACTCATGTTGTAGTTAAGGTTCATTCTTGATAAGCACATGTCTTAAATCATCATTAGTTCATAATAAAGTAACACTTAGTTTCAACATTACTACATGATCATGTAGTAATGTTGAAACTGTTATTGTAAAGTGTTACCGATTCCTTTGCTTTCCGTAGGTCGTCATTGGTGATAAGACGATAACTCCCTGTGTTCACATTAGTTATGACTTTAATGGGTCCCATCATTTCGACTGATTCGCTGATATGAGACTCTGTTTCTCAAATCTCTTTCTGTCTTTTCCTTGCATTCCTTAAGAGACAATTCAGTTCCTTCTGTATTAATCTCATCGCCACTCGATCATGTTCACGAAAGGCCTGTTTTTTCCTATTAAAATAGTTTTTAATCTCCTTTGTGATATATGGCTTATTATTTGGATAAATAGTCGTGCACTTTTTTTTCAACACATTGTCCACCAAGATTTGATATAATCAGTAATTGTCTCTGTAGCCTCATTAATGTCCAAGCTGTGAAATATCTCCCCATCTGTGCACATCTGTGCATCCCTTTAGTTTTTCTATGCTGTCTTCAGACCACACAGAAACAGTCTCTGGTTTTCTGGATTTAAACAGTCTTATATATCAGAATTAAATGAGTAATGTTGTGGTCAGAATATCCCAATGGTGGTTTTGATCCAGCAATATATGCTTTTTAATATTACCATAACATTTATCTCAAATATTTCTCTCACGTGTTACACACTGAACATACTGATCGAAACCATCGAGCTCCAGTTTGCACTGATTCAAATCTCCCAAAATGAAAAGCGCTGGAGTCTTGTTTAACTGCTGCTGTACACAGTCACAGCAATTGAAGCTGCGGCATTCAAAGCTTTGCCATCCGGGGGAACATAAACCGCACAAATGCCAATGTTCCCAAAGTCCCTTGGCAGGAAAACAGGTCTTAAAGATAAGCAGAGTAAATCCAAGTCAGTGTTACATATCGCCTCCCGTACAGTATACTGCTCACACCAGTCCTCTCTGATGTAGATGCCAATGCCTCCCATCAGTTATAATGTTGAACCAATGTGTTTGCTGTTTGGGAAACGCAGCCCAGAGCAGTTTCTTTCTTTTTTATTAACCATCTTTACCTCTTTATTTATTTCATGTGTTCAAATAAAAATCACTACAAAGGGGTCTCATATGATTTCAGTGAACCACTGCAACATTTGATTAATTTAATATTTATTAATTATTGCTAACCCGTCCACGAATAAATCCTTCATAATCATCAACATTCTGTTTTAGTTTAATAAACCAATTAACCCCTTTAAACCGAGCTGTTGATTTCTAGCAACATGAAGAAAAACATTGATGACAAGTTTATCTGATTTATCTGGAGTTTCTCTCATCTGCACATAAAGTGATGAATGAAACTGGAGTATATTCACTCTTCACCAGCTGCGTTCACGTCTAAACTTTATTATAATAACAGTTAAGGAGTCAAATACAGTTAAGAGTCTAACAGCTACCCTGAATCTATCAAATATAACACACGACTGTAAATCAGAGGACATGGAAATAAATGTTTTATCTCTCATGTTATGAAGACAAGACGACATCAATGATATAAACAACATTTAATTCACCTCAAAAGAGTTATCAAGTGTCTATAGCTACTGTACGTAATGTACTTGTGTTATATGAACCTGACAACTAATATCAAAACTACAGTATATTATCTATGCATTATGTCATTTTATTAATCCTGTTTTATGTCAGCTTATACCTAATGTTTAAGGGGTTTTATCTCAGCAAATATAAAAAATATTATCATTAAAATAAAAACAATAATTTTACTTTAGTGCATAAAAGTCAAATATTGTTCCTGCGCTAAAATATAATAAATTAAATATTCATTCATTCATTTTTACGTTGGGGGGGGGGGGGGGGGGGCGGGGGGGGGGGGGGGGGGGGGGGGGGGGGTGGGGCGGTAAATTAAATACATTTGATTAAATGAGTCACAAAACAAGTTTCATTTGTGCAAGAATCAGCTTGGAGAAAAGTCAAACAACAATAATTAAATGAATTCAAAGCATACGAGTATTAATGTAAATACACACAGAAAGCTGAAGAGGATTGTAATAATGTCTTAGTATATAAATTGAATATTTTCTTTTATTCTGATAGTAGATGTATGTAGTAGAGATGCAGGTGGATCAGGACAGTTATGATGTCAGACGATGATGAATAATCACATTATACACACAGACTGAATCTGATCATTAATATTCAACATCTTCTGTATATTCATATCATTTCTCTTCTGTTTTTAGGAATCATCATTGTTGCCATTTTACCAGTTTTACTAACAATGACAAATGAAAGAATGTTTCGGAAATGCTATTCTCACTTCAGCTGTAAGTATCTGATGAATTATGATGTGACTGTTATAAGTGCATTAATATGTTTCGTGTGGACAGTAAATACAGTTCAGTCATCTGATTATTTCTTCTCACTAACACAGAAATCAAATGTAATGTTGTGTTTCATCTGAGATTCCTGTAATCAGATTATTACTGTGATTTACTGTATTTACTGTACACTCATGTTTGTGACGTGGTGAACACATCTCTAAGAGAATAATAATGAATATTAATATGAAGAACAGTATTTCATCTGTCTGTGACGGTGTGATTTAGTGATTATTGATACACACACTTCAGTGATGTCATCCTGTTTAAAAGCTTTAAAGCATTTACAGTATCAGTGTGTCTGGAGAGAGATAGAGACACAACATTTATCAGTTTACTTATGTTTGATTTTGAGAGGAAGAACACACAACATAGAATATATACATTATACAGTATGTTTGCATTAATATGAATCTCATGCATAATTTCATTTTAATATAAACTGATGTTAAGCCATAAACATTCACAGCAAGCAAATATCAATGAATGTGAGCAACTCCACAATTTACCAAACAAAGACATTTATTAGAGTAAAATAAACAAGACAACCAGTTTCAGTCAAAAAAACATATTATTATTGAATTTATTCAGAAAGAGAGGAGATGAGGTTTTCTTTCTTCATAGAAACTCATTCATCCTCTTATAGTGAGAGAAAGACGTCCTTTCAAACGTATCTACTGATCTATAATAACTAAAACTGTCAGATAAATCAAATTATTGTCAAGTGCTGTGGGTTTAACTGGACCAGGACTTTGTTTAGTGTGTTTGTGTTCTTCGATAATGACATTCACATGTAAACAATACATGAGAAAATATTTACTTTTTAAAGGATACAAACATTGACATAATGTTCAAATATCAAGAAAAGAGACATTGACTGCCTAACCGGCGGATGGTATAAAGTGTGTAAGAACACACAGTTCACGAGTTATAGGTGTGAGGGTATAAAGAAGAGTGGTTGAGGGTTGGGGTTGGGGGCGGGAGAGAAAGGGGGGGGGGAAAAGAGGGGGGGGGGGGTGTTGTGGGGGGGGGGGGTGTTGTTTTGGGGGGTGGGTTGGTGGTGTGGTGTGGGGGTTGGGGGGGTTTCTCTTATGTGATAGTCGGATGAATTTGAACAGTTCTGTGTATATGAGACAATATTAGTGTTTTTGTGTAGTGTGTAGTGTGTAGTGTCTGTCGGAGCAGTTATAAGTGTTGTCTATGAGGTCAAATGCAGTTGTGTCTCTTTCCGGAGGAGAGAGTTGATCACAGAGTTTGTGTTCAGGGTGAGAGACGTCAGACACAATCCTAACTGCTCTCTTCAGGGTCCTGGAAGTGTACAGATGGACAGATCTCAGCAGAATGAATGACACAATGCAGTCTGTCTTGATCTTTAGCAGCGATGTCAGTGTAGCAGATGATGATGGAGGAGGAGGAGGAGGAGGAGAGTATCGACTCAATGATGGAGGTGTAGAAGTGCATCATCTTTGTTCTGGAAGATCAAACTTCTTCAGTTGTTGTAGGAAGTTCATCCTCACATGATCTTTTGATATCAGAGAGTTGATGTTCACACTTGAGGTCCTGGACTGATGATGATGATGATGGTACACAGAAGAAGTTCACCGTATCGACTGAGAAGTCACTCAGAGTGATGGGGCGGCTGGTGCTGGGTTCCTCCTGAAGTCAACCATCATCTCCACTGTTTTCACTGCGTTGAGCTCCAGATTATTCTGACTGCACGGGGTCACAGATCATCAATCTCACTCCTGTAGGGAGACTATATATCTCCATCAGAGAGACATGAGCCCAGTGAGGGAGGTGTGATCACAACTTCAGTAGTTTGACAGATTGTTGGTGTACAGAGAGAAGAGCAGAAACATCACAGACTTGAGGGATTTAGTGCTGATAGTTCTGGAGACACAGACATGTTTCTCTGTCTCACGTGCTGTTTCCTGTCAGACATACAGTCTGTGATTCACCTGCACATGAGACACGTTCAGCTGGAGAGTTTGATCTGTAGTAGAGTCCAGATGTAAGATGAAGTGAAGGATCATGTTGGCTGGATCATTGACACACCTGATGACTCTGTAGATAAACTCCAGTGAATGTAAATATAGTGGAGGAATCAATATTAACCTCTGAGATATAGTTCAGGTGTAAAGTCTGAAAGTGAAGGTCCTTTGTCTGATGTTTTAATGTTGTTGGTTGTATGTTGTTCATAAATGAATAGAATCACATCTGCTTCAGATACTTGAGAGACGTCTTTGTTTGTTGAAGCTCTCGCACTTGACAGAAAATGAATTTATTTTGTGTTGACACACACGCACGCGTGTTCGCTATACTTGTGGAGACATTACATAGATTTCCATTGATTCAATGATAAACGAGATCCCCTAATACCCTCCTAAAACCTAACATCACACAAACTTGTGCATGACAGATTTAAAGAAAAACATGATGTGACTTATCTATGAGGCTTTTATTTTGTTATTTAATAAAACAAGAAACACACACACTCACACAAGTGGCCTGGATCACAAAGCCGGTTTGGGTATAAGTTTGAGTTTTTGGGCTCGAGAAAGTGGATTGGTTTTGAATGGGTTTCGTTGCCATGGTAACTACGGCTCCGGAGCAGTTTTTTTTCTGGGTAACAGATCACAAACCCAAACTGGACCAATCAGCTTTGAGAAAGTGACGTATATCTGACGCAGTGAAGTCTCACCCCTCTTATCTCTCGCTTCAAAGTGATAAGAAAATCTAATCTAAAACAAAATTTATTTGTATTGTTTATTAACATTTATTGATTATATTTTAACACACGTTCATATAATTATTATATGACTTGATGATTCATATTTATTCATTAATATTATAAAACGGTCACTTCTGGTGCTTGATTCTATAAAAACAATGTAAATCAAGTAATACTTTTATTTCCTACTGATCACATCATTAAACGTCATACAGCATTCAATATATTTGTACATAGTAATACATTTCACAATGTTACATTGTTGCAAAGCAGCTTTACAAAAAAAACATATATTAGCCCTAAACATAGACAAATGAAAAACTAAAGAAATACATTTAAGCACAAAAGCAGATGAAATGTGAGAACAAAATGTATAGAAATAAAATTATATATATAACCAGGAAAATGATAAAAATACATGATTACTATTTAAAGTTCACTGATCAGCCAAGACATCAGACAGGCAATACAAGGATTTCATCTTAGATTGTTTGCTGTGTTAATTGGCAGATAAATACATTTATTATTATTCTGTGTGATAATGATTTTGAGTTTCTGGCCAAACAATAGTAGGGTCTGGCATGGGCTCATATTTGCAGATTCCCACCACTTTCCATCTATGGGGTCTCTCTTGAACATCAGACCGAACCAGGGCTGTGTCTGTCAGTCTCAGGTGTTTTCAGGAGTCTGAAGATGAGACATGGAGACAAAACAAGCTGATGTTAGTGTAGAGGTCCCTCTCATATGTATAAATGATGTCATGGCAGAAGTTTGGTTGATCTCTGACTCCTGCAGTATATAAAGATCATGTTTGGCTAAAGATTAATTTGTAAATGTTGATAACTTACCGTTGAACGTGTCACTGAATTGACCTCAACCGTCAAAGTCAGACCTGCAGTGGTTTAAAGAGCTTTGCTTATTCTTCACCTGAAACAGGGACATGTGCATATAAGACTATAAGAACACACAAAACCTCATTTACAAAATTATTTGAACTCTAAAGTCCTTTAAAAGAAACATGAATATATTGAATATATATGAATATATTACCTTTAAAACATTAAGTTTGACACAGTTGTGGTTAGCACCGCGAGAAATTTAACTTTAAAACTTACTTTAAAGCAGAAGAGGTGAGAATAAAGAACCCTTTCCCAACACAAAGAATCAGTTGAGCAGAAGACACGGTTCAATATAGAAACTTTACCATCATTACAGAAACTTTAAGAGCCGTTATGAGTTTATGAGAGCGTCTCTATCTCAGTGTCAATGAAATATCACACAAGTACAGTGAACGTGATTTTACATCAGTGTGTTTCTGTGATGATGTTTAATCACTAAAACACTGAGTGTGATATACAGTAGATATAAATCTATATATGTAGTGAATTTATATACATCACTGATTATTCATATATGTATCATTATCAGTCGTCATTAATAAATGACTTTGATCTCGTTCTTTGGTGGTTTTCAGTTGAACAAGAGCAGAAATATTTTCATCTTTAATTCTTGATAATATCATCATAGTCTGTGTTTAGATGTTTAATCTGATCTCTGATCATCTTCTAGTGTTGAGTGTTAAACTCTGATCAACACTGTTTGTGTTTGTATGTAAAGTGTTATTCATGAAAACATTCTCACACTGTTTCAGGGTCATTTGCGGTCATGAGAACAGTGATGCTCATTGTCACATTAGTGATGAACGCTTTAATGATCGGCTTTTTCATCTTTACACTGGAAAATAAAACAGGTAAGAAAATATTGTAACAACATAAGATATTGAACCATAATGTGTCTGATTATAATAAATATAATCAGACTTTACAAACACTTCATGAACTTCTTCTGTGGACACAACACTTACATACAGGAATATACAGAACTGTGTGGAGGTTTAAGACACTTGTGAACAAATGATGTAACGTGAAATTGTGTTAAAGTACAAATCATCTTTATATTGATCAGTTTACTTCATTAAATGTGGAGTAAACACGAAACTCACACTGAAGATATTCTGTAAATAAAGATCAGATGTCAGCACACAGGTTTGAGTTTGATCTGTAATGTGTATTCATCTCTCCCTCTCTCCTCTCTCTCTCTCTCTCTCTCTCTCTCTCTCTCTCTCTCTCTCTCTCTCTCTCTCTCTCTCTCTCTCTCTCTCTCTCTCTCTCTCTCTCTCTCTCTCTCTCTCTCTCTCTCTCTCTCTCTCTCTCTCTCTCTCTCTCTCTCTCTCTCTCTCCCTCTCTCCCTCTCTCCCTCTCTCCCTCTCCTCTCTCTCTCTCTCTCTCTCTCTCTCTCTCTCTCTCTCTCTCTCTCTCTCTCTCTCTCTCTCTCTCTCTCTCTCTCTCTCTCTCTCTCTCTCTCTCTCTCTCTCTCTCTCTCTCTCTCTCTCTCTCTCTCTCTCTCTCTCTCTCTCTCTCTCTCTCTCTCTCTCTCTCTCTCTCGCTCTCCTCGCTCTCTCTCGCTCTCTCTCTCGCTCTCTCTCGCTCTCTCTCTCGCTCTCTCTCGCTCTCCCTCGCTCTCTCTCGCTCTCGCCTCGCTCTCTCTCGCTCTCGCCTCGCTCTCTCTCGCGCTCTCTCTCGCTCTCTATCGCTCTCTCTCTATCGCTCTCTCTCTCTCTCTCGCTCTCTCTCTCGCTCTCTCTCGCTCTCTCTCTCGCTCTCTCTCTCTCTCGCTCTCGCCTCGCTCTCTCTCGCTCTCGCCTCGCTCTCTCTCGCTCTCGCCTCGCTCTCTCTCGCGCTCTCTCTCGCTCACTCTCTCGCTCACTCTCTCGCTCACTCTCTAGCTCTCTATCTCGCTCTCGCCTCGCTCTCTCTCGCTCTCTCCTCCTCGCTCTCTCTCGCCTCTCTCTCTCTCGCTCTCTCTCGCTCTCGCCTCGCTCTCTCTCGCTCTCTCTCCCTCGCTCTCTCTTGCTCTCGCTCTCTCTCTCTCTCTCTCTCGCCTCGCTCTCTCTCTCGCTCTCTCTCGCTCTCTCTCGCTCTCTCTCGCTCTGTATCTGTATCTGTCAATCTTATGAAGTCGTAAATATCTTGTTGTTTTTAATTCACAGATCCTGTTGGATGGGCCTGTGTGATGGTGTTTCTGCAGATACTCTGGGCAGTTGTCAGATTCACAGATCAGAGTGTTCACAGTTATTTCTCTATTTCTCTGGGTACAGTATTGATGATCTACTTTAAACATCTTCTCTGTGTGACTCTGTGTTTCTCTGCTTTAATCTCCATCAGTTTGTCTACATGTGCAGTTATAGTCTTTATAACATCAGAGATCAGTGTTATTATAAACAGATCTTTAGTGTTTTCACACTGTAACACATTAAAATATTTATTTGACTTTAAAAGGACTGAAATATCACACAGATGAAACGTAACATGAACTAATAAAAGCCTATTACATAAGAGTCAGAAATTATTCGTGTGATGTTTTTCTGCATCTATATATTGGCTGTGGCCTCAAAATCCATTCATCAGTTTATAGTAGAATAAGTATTTCACGTCCGTGTATAAATGATAATGTTATTAAAGTATTGTTGATTTGTGCTGTAACGTCTTGATCTTTGTCTTTCATTACAGTTTTTCATCGTTTTGTCTCTCTGTATGTGTTTGGATCAGTCGGTGTTGTTTTCATCGGCGCTGTTGTTCTTATCACAGAACTGACACTGAAAACAGGCGAGAAAACACAAACACTTTCATATCAGCGTTTCTAAACAAGATTCAGTGCCGTAGTTCTTTATTGAGACACTGAATACAGAAATATTTCCATTTTTCATCTCAAATGATTGAAATCATAATTTCTCATCTGTAGTTAAATGTGTAATATTTCCTGTGATGATAATATATCAATATAAATGTCTTCTCTTTGTTTCTGATCAGTTAATGGCGAGCGTGCAGTGATGGATCTGAGATTTATTCTCTTTCCCTCTGAATGTTTCTTCTTATTGTCTGTGCTGATTTCAGGACAACTTTCATCCAGTGAGTAAAAACTCAATTTGTTTATTTAAACCATCAGGTGACATTATATGAGCTGATCTTCATATGACTTTCTGTCTCACGTGTGTTTTCTTTCACCCAGGAAAGTTTTATGAAGCTTCTTTATTATTATAAATATAAATCTGACCAGACATGTGTCTCTTGTAAACACTTTATCATTAGATTTGCTGCTCTGATGTATCTTGTGTGAACGTGTGTGATGTGTTAAATCAAGTTATCACACATGAACTGCGTGTGTGTGGATTTATTGAAAAGCTTGTTTCATTGACCATAAGGGGCGGTTTCCCGGACAGGGATTAGCTTAAACCAGGACTTGGCCTTAGTTAAATTAAGATATTTAAGACGTTTCTAAAAACATACTTTACAAAAAAGCATTACTGGTGTGCATCTCGAGAAAAGAATTGACATTTAAATAACATTTAAGTTAGTCTGAAACTTGGCTTAAACCCTCTCCAGGAAACCACCCCAAAATGTTTAATATAGTTTAGAGATTCAGAACACAAGCTGCTAGTAATGATGTCAGCAGCATTAAAATAAATATGAATTAATTAGCCTAATATTAAGTGATGAATACTAATGACAATCAATTGACAATGACAATACTAATAAAAATACTTATTCTCAAACATTTAGATTAATTTATTTAAATTAAGTGTTAGTTTTCAGAGTAACATTTCTGAAACTCTAGATGAATTAATGATGCTTTAATTTTTAAATACATCTAGAAGCCTACGGTTGTATGCACAGTAGTTAGTACATCTACATAAGTACATTCAATGATTTCTGAACTGATGCACTAAATATCTTTCTCTCACTCTTTTCATCTCACAGAGATTAAAGCGTGTCTGAAGTTTTGTACGGTCAGTATCATACCATTTATAAAATAGCTTTGATGTTAGACTTTTAGCTTCTTGTTACATGTTTGTTGCATTTCATAATCTTTAATTAACCATTAACAACACCTGAGTACATCATTACATAATGTTTGTAAATGTTTACATGTACATAAACCAATGAATTTCTTAACATTGGTAGCTTACAGTATTTAGTTAATTTTAAATAAGTTTACATCATTAGTATTTTAGTACATAATATTGTAAACAGCATTTAACAAATTCTATTTTAGTATATTTCTACATATATTACATAATCTCTAAATCTTAATAGCTAAATACATTTATGTAAGTAATGCATTGGTTACCAAGATTAATTAACATCTGTATAAAATGTTACATATTATTTGTTCATGTTAACTTTTACATATACATATGTACATATATACAAATAATGAATCTCTTAACCTTTGTAGCTGAAATAGTTCATCTTAGTTTATGCTTCTGTTAACAGCATCTAATCATTAACAACACCTGAATACTGCATTAGATGTATAAAACAGCCGTTGCATTTTGAAATGGAACTGGCAGCAGACTGACAGTTGAAGGGGATAACGAAAGCAGTTTCTGCCAGTCTTATTTTAATCTTGAGTACCTGTAGAGTAGAACTGAGTTCTTCATATCTCCGAAAAGTTTTTAGTTTTCTCACATTTACAGAAGACAGCTGTACGATTGTTTCCGATAAAAGCAAAATAAAAGATAACCCAAATGTTCATGCTGTTTACATTAAATGCACTTATGATTGTTTACTTTACGATTGCAAACAAAAGACAGATATTTGGCAACGTTTCAGATTCCAGAACATTCAGTTGCAAACGACTTGCAAATCCAGAGTAAAACTTGGACTTGTTTGAGAAACAATCGTCTTCGAAATGACGTTCACAAACAAACACAGTTTTGCTCTGTTGCTGTCTGGGGAAAAACAAACTTCACCCACTGCTGTCGTGACACCGAGTCATTTGGAAAACTGAACAAGGGTTTTTTCACCTCACATCATAAAACACACTTCTTTGGTGCTATTATAAGCTCTTGATCGAAAACAACTACAATAAACTATTTTTCCGGGAGAATGGCCTAAAAAAGGAGTAGGACCCGTTATGGGTTATAAAAAACTTTTCGAACCAAGTTGTAGTGCTGGAGGAGTGCATCAAGCACATAAATATTACGTAATAAGTCTAACAAGATGTTAAGAATGAAAAGCCAGTACATTGACAGTTTGAAGAAGTCAGTGTATCATATAGCATGATACCACACCTTTAACATATGCTCCGCCCAAGCCGTCTAACATACATTTAAGATGGATAGTCACTACAGGACGGAAGTGCAGATTTTAACTGAAGATTATGAGGGCACACAAATTTTAATGCAATATTTAATTAAAAAATTATTTTTTATTTCATTTGGAACTTATATAGCATTTACAGGGAATGACTTACAGTCACAAAACCAGCTGAATAATGTTCATGTGATCCTCACATGAATCCACTCCACTGTATTTCGTTTGCCCATGATAATATGTAATTTATGTGTCATCACATTTAGAGAATAATTGATGTTTTCAAATGCTTGGCTTTCTTGAGTAAACTATATCTATGATGTTTTATTTTTGTTACTCACTCTAAATTGATTAGTAAAAGCTAAATGGTTCCAAAGCCATGTGTTACGTTAGGTAAATGATTATTTACACGTGAATCAAAATGTGAATTATATTTTATAGTTATAAAGAAAAGGGCCCCTCAGAAATGTTTACATAGGGCCCCCAGACATCTAGGATCGGCACTGGTCAGGGCAGACAGATAATAATCGCAAACGATAAAGTGAAATTCACGTTTCTAACATCAATAGCATTTAAAAGGGGAGTATCTGAGGCAGCTATATTCGTAACAGAAATTAATTTATTATGAGCGTAGTACTGATAAATAGCCTTTACATGCCATCCGATACTGATCAACGGAGCTAGTGAACTGTAATTAGACGCTCTGTAAAAGTTAAGCATTAAATTGAAGAGAAAGTTTCAAAGTGTGCACACTCGGCGAATAAAGCTTATTCTGATGTTAGTCGGCCCTTTACTAACTACTAATTTCTTACATGTAGTAAAGCAATTTTTAAGTGTGAACCTTACTGTTTAGTGCAACCTATTTCAACATAATTACTTTAAAGTAATTTGTTATTTTCTATCATTATATAAAGAGAGTGAATTAGGAGTTGGTTATCTTTAGGTATTAACCTACTTACATATTTACATTAATATTTTAACATAATATAGCCTATTAGATATTAACATGAACAAACATTATGTAATAATTTATTCATGTGTTTTTTGATTGTTAGTTAATGTTAAATAATGTAAAACATTAACTGATGTTCACTTATACTGTACAAGCTTTTAAAGTGTTTACATATTGGGTCTCATGTGGTTTCTATTTTCTTGAACACAGAATAATAGTGAAAATGACAGCGATAGTAATGATTCTTCTTCTGGGACTGATTATGATGACAGTGATGACTCCAATCAAACACCATCTGTCAGACAACATCAGACAAATCAGGTAAATATCTAGTAAAAAAAATAATTTAATTTGAACACTATTAGAAAACTATTTACATATTCATATATTACACAAATCAAAGTATGACCAAAGAGTTAAGAAACTTGAGCTGAGAAGTGTCCAGCATACATACTCATTCAGTACTGTTTGAAAATCATCTCACAATGCACCTCATAAAGTTTGTTGAGAGGTTGACCAGTGTGCAGAGATGTGATCTATAAACTGTGGATAATTCGATAAAGCTCAAATATACAATAGTTTGTATTTGTTTAACATTGTTAAAAAATAACTACAACATATACAGGAGAAGGCCTACAACATATAGTACTCATTATTGAATGTGTAAGAGTGTCTGGTCTGTCGTATTAATGCCTTTCCTGAACACAGGATGAAGAAGGGGCTGATAAACCTTCATTGACAAGATCAGACCAGAACATAGCAGAATCATATGAAATGGAAACATTTTTGAACAGTGAAATAAGGAGTGAAATAAAAGAAGAAACTCAGATGAAGCCTGATTCAGTGATCTGACAAACATAATCGACACTGAGAGAAAGACATTCATAAACACACTTGTGAGTTCTGAAAAATCAGAGTTCAGTGTTATTTTCATGTATAATGTAAATTGTTCTTACTGTGTGCTTTAATTTGTATTGTATTTTGTTTTTACTGTTATGTAAACGGATGTAAATATACATGTTATACATAGGACACGTTTAATAAACTTTGTAATAAGATCCTTTTGTAGTAGCCTATATTGTGTAGTGTAGAATTGCTTTTAAAATGAAGCCAGATTTAGACAGAATAAATTAAACTGGTTGAATCATTAATATCAACAGATTTATATCCGTTGGTCTGTCTATCATTATGTATTTCTTATTTTGAGAAAACCGAGGGAAATAGCAACATAATGCGGCATCACTGGTATTAACAGAGTTTGACTTTGTTTTCAAACAAAATGTTTCATTGCTGTATGTCAGATGTATTATATTTAAACGCTGTGTTTTCTCATTCCATTCCATTTAGAAACACAGAAGTGTGTTGTGATTTTTTATTGTATTTTGTACAGGTTTAAATATTAAACAAAATAAACACATGAGATTATCTCAACAGACAAATGTAAAACTAACTATTGTCACAATTATCTTCAGTTTGGTTTTCTCTTCGGTGTTCATTATTTCTAAATTAGCTCCTCACCTGTTTCTGTTTCCCTTGATTACGTTTCCTCTATGTCTGGATGTTCCTTCTGTAAGATTATTACTTCTGTCTAGGTATACAGCTTCTATGAGTTGAAAGGTCTAGTCGACGGAGACCCTCAGGTGTGGCTCTAGCCATCCTAATTCGGTTCATTTCTATCATCTGGCGTGATACCATCCCCTGATGCGCTCCTTGCCTTATCAAGGGAGAAAAAGATTGCAGTACACCCTTACTGAGGCACTGTAGAACACAGGGCCCAAACAGTATGAAAATCAATAGACAAACAATTACTGGTATCACGGTGCTGAAAATCCAGCCACCCCATCCTCCTGCCAACCCGTGCAGCCATTCCGCCCGTGAGGAATCAGCTGTTTCAGGTGTCGGTATGGATTGCCTCATAGGTGTCACAATGTCTGTCATGTTGTCTGAATAGTCTGGAATGGAGAAACAACAAGAGACTCCTAACGTTTTACACACTCCCCCTTTCTCGGCTGTCAATATATCCAGAGCAAGTCTATTTTGGAGTCTACTGATCAGGTTCAATGCCTGTGCTGTATCGTTTTCCAAAGATATCACTTGCCATGCCAGACCATTTATCTTGTTTAAAGCAATGGCTGTCCCTATACATGTAAGGTAACCCACCACAGACCATCCTATAGTTTCCCACGGGCTGGTCCATGGATTGCTAGTTCTGTGACCGTCAGAATAGTCCGGCGGGGGTTGGACATCCCGCTTTGGTCTATTTGGTGATATTGTCCCCTTATCCGTCATATTCTTCCGTATAATAGTCGTTCCTGTGGACATAATAGCAGGATAACAACAACCTTTCCACTGTCCTTCATCCTGCGTATTCATCATGGTAATAAGCAGTTTGGTAATAGTATACAGTCGACTGAAGATTAAACAAACCACATTAACCCTATCAGATGTGTCCTCTATTATAATTGACTGGGTATGAATAAAAGTTTGAATAATCATGAAAAACTAGTGTTTATTATTGTCAGAATCAGAAGAGCTTTATTGTCGGATGTGCTTGTTGAAAGCTCTAGTACACACATTCAACACAATGACAAGACAAAGTATAATAAAGATTTACAGTTTAAAAAGATTCTTAAAACAATTGAATATATAAAATAAGAATAATGTACAGAAAATGGGAATAATAACAAGAGAAACTGTAGAGGGTTGTGTGTTGTTGAATTTACATATTTACAGATGAAAAAATAGTTTGCGCCATCCAAAGGTGTTTGTTAAGTATTTTAAACAGGGCACTTTTAATTCATTTTCTTTCTCATAGAGCAAGTTACATTTAACTTCGCCCAGTGTTAATTTATACACTCATTAACAAACATGTACTAACATGTAATTGAGGAAGCCGTTATTCACACATGAATTTGTGTGACTCATGTTGTAGTTAAGGTTCATTCTTGATAAGCACATGTCATAAATCATCATTAGTTCATAATAAAGTAACACTTAGTTTCAACATTACTACATGATCATTTATGTACTGTTATTGTAAAGTGTTACCGATTCCTTTGCTTTCCGTAGGTCGTCATTGGTGATAAGACGATAACTCACTGTGTTCACATTAGTTATGACTTTAATGGGTCCCATCATTTCGACTGATTCGCTGATATGAGACTCTGTTCTTAAATCTCTTTCTGTCGTTTCCTTGCATTCCTTAAGAGACAATTCAGTTCCTTCTGTATTAATCTCATCGCCACTCAATCATGTTCACGAAAGGCCTGTTTTTTCCTATTAAAATAGTTTTTAATCTCCTTTGTGATATATGGCTTATTATTTGGATAAATAGTCGTGCACTTTTTTTCAACACCTTGTCCACCAAGATTTGATCTAATCAGTAATTGTCTCTGTAGCCTCATTAATGTCCAAGCTGTGAAATATCTCCCCATCTGTGCACATCTGTGCATCCCTTTAGTTTTTCTATGCTGTCTTCAGACCACACAGAAACAGTGTCTGGTTTTCTGGATTTAAACAGTTTTATATATCAGAATTAAATGAATAATGTTGTGGTCAGAATATCCCAATGGTGGTTTTGATCCAGCAATATATGCTTTTTAATATTACCATAACATTTATCTCAAATATTTCTCTCACGTGTTACACACTGAACATACTGATCGAAACCATCGAGCTCCAGTTTGCACTGATTCAAATCTCCCAAAATGAAAAGCGCTGGAGTCTTGTTTAACTGCTGCTGTACACAGTCACAGCAATTGGAGCTGCGGCATTCAAAGCTTTGCCATCCGGGGGAACATAAACCACACAAATGCCAATGTTCCCAAAGTCCCTTGGCAGGAAAACAGGTCTTAAAGATAAGCAGAGTAATTCCAAGTCAGGGTTACATATCGCCTCCCGTACAGTATACTGCTCACACCAGTCCTCTCTGATGTAGATGCCAATGCCTCCCATCAGTTATAATGTTGAACCAATGTGTTTGCTGTTTGGGAAACGCAGCCCAGAGCAGTTTCTTTCTTTTTTATTAACCATCTTTACCTCTTTATTTATTTCATCACTATTATATAAATCACTACAAAGGGGTCTCATATGATTTCAGTGAACCACTGCAACATTTTATAAATTTAATATTTATTAATAATTTATTAAATCCTTCACAATCATCAACATTCTGTTTTAGTTTAATAAACCAACAAACTCTTTTAAACAGAGCTGTTGATTTCTAGCAACATGAAGAAGAACATTGATGACAAGTTTATCTGATTTATCTGGAGTTTGTCTCATCTGCACATAAAGTGATGAATGAAACTGGAGTATATTCACTCTTCACCAGTCTGCGTTCACGTCTTAACTTTATTATAATAACAGTTAAGGAGTCAAATACAGTTAAGAGTCTAACAGCTACCCTGAATCTATCAAATATACACAAAACAAGTTTCATTTGTGCAAGAATCAGCTTGGAGAAAAGTCAAACAACAATAATTAAATGAATTCAAAGCATACGAGTATTAATGTAAATACACACAGAAAGCTGAAGAGGATTGTAATAATCTCTTAGTATATAAATTGAATATTTTCTTTTATTCTGATAGTAGATGTATGTAGTAGAGATGCAGGTGGATCAGGACAGTGATGATGTCAGATGATGACTAATAATCACATTATACACACAGACTGAATCTGATCATTAATATTCAACATCTTCTGTATATTAATATCATTTCTCTTCTGTTTTTAGGAATCATCATTGTTGCCATTTTACCAGTTTTACTAACAATGACAAATGAAAGAATGTTTCGGAAATGCTATTCTCACTTCCACTGTAAGTATCTGATGAATTATGATGTGACTGTTATAAGTGCATTAATATGTTTCGTGTGGACAGTAAATACAGTTCAGTCATCTGATTATTTCTTCTCACTAACACAGAAATCAAATGTAATGTTGTGTTTCATCTGAGATTCCTGTAATCAGATGATGTGATTTACTGTATTTACTGTACACTCATGTTTGTGACGTGGTGAACACATCTCTAAGAGAATAATAATGAATATTAATATGAAGAACAGTATTTCATCTGTCTGTGACGGTGTGATTTAGTGATTATTGATACACACACTTCAGTGCTGTCATCCTGTTTAAAAGCTTTAAAGCATTTACAGTATCAGTGTGTCTGGAGAGAGATAGAGACACAACATTTATCAGGTTTCTTATGTTTGATTTTGAGAGGAAGAACACACAACATAGAATATATACAGTATACAGTATGTTTGCATTAATATGAATCTCATGCATAATTTCATTTTAATATAAACTGATGTTAAACCATAAACATTCACAGCAAGCAAATATCAATGAATGCGAGCAACTCCACAATTTACCAAACAAAGACATTAGATACAGTAAAATAAACAAGACAACCAGTTTCAGTCAACAAAACATTTTATTATTGAATATATTCAGAAAGAGAGGAGATGAGGTTTTCTTTCTTCATAGAAACTCATTCATCCTCTTATAGTGAGAGAAAGACGTCCTTTCAAACGTATCTACTGATCTATAATAACTAAAACTGTCAGATAAATCAAATTATTGTCAAGTGCTGTGGGTTTAACTGTACCAGGACTTTGTTTAGTGTGTTTGTGCTTCGTAATGACATTCACATGTAAACAATAAAAAGTTAATATTTTCTCATGTAAAGGATACAAACATTGACATAATGTTGAAATATCAAGAAAAGAGACATTGACTGCGTACCGGCGGATGTATAAAATGGGCTCAGTGTAAGAACACACAGTATGTGATAGTCAGATGAATCTGAACAGTTCTGTGTATATGAGACAATATTAGTTTTTTTGTGTAAGGTGTAGTGTGTAGTGTCTGTCGGAGCAGGTATAAGTGTTGTCTATGAGGTCAAATGCAGTTGTGTCTCTTTCCGGAGGAGAGAGTTTATCACAGAGTTTGTGTTCAGGGTGAGAGACGTCAGACACAATCCTAACTGCTCTCTTCAGGGTCCTGGAAGTGTACAGATGGACAGATCTCAGCAGAATGAATGACACAATGCAGTCTGTCTTGATCTTTAGCAGCGATGTCAGTGTAGCAGATGATGATGGAGGAGGAGGAGGAGAGGAGAGTATCGCCTCAATGATGGAGGTCTAGAAGTGCATCATCTTTGTCTCTGGAAGATCAAACTTCTTCAGTTGTTGTAGGAAGTTCATCCTCACATGATCTTTTGATATCAGAGAGTTGATGTTCAGCTCACTCTTGAGGTCCTGGACTGATGATGATGATGATGATGGTACACAGAAGAAGTTCACCGTATCGACTGAGGAGTCACTCAGAGTGATGGGGCGGCTGGTGCTGGGTTCCTCCTGAAGTCAACCATCATCTCCACTGTTTTCACTGCGTTGAGCTCCAGATTATTCTGACTGCACGGGGTCACAGATCATCAATCTCACTCCTGTAGGGAGACTATATATCTCCATCAGAGAGACATGAGCCCAGTGAGGGAGGTGTGGTTTGACAGATTGTTGGTGTACAGAGAGAAGAGCAGAAACATCACAGACTTGAGGGATTTAGTGCTGATAGTTCTGGAGACACAGACATGTTTCTCTGTCTCACGTGCTGTTTCCTGTCAGACAGACAGTCTGTGATTCACCTGCACATGAGACACGTTCAGCTGGAGAGTTTGATCTGTAGTAGAGTCGAGAAATCTTTGTTTGTTGAAGCTCTCGCACTTGACAGAAAATGAGTTTCTTTTGTGTTGACACACATTTTCGCTATACTTGTGGAGACATTACATAGACTTCCATTGATTCAATGATAAACGAGATCCCCTAATACCCTCCTAAAACCTAACATCACACAAACTTGTGCATGACAGATTTAAAGAAAAACATGAAGTGACTGATTTATGAGGCTTTTATTTTGTTATTTAATAAAACAAGAAACTTACACACTCACACGTGTCCTGGATCACAAAGCCGGTTTGGTTTAAGTTTGCGTTTAGTTTGAGTTTTTGGGCTCGAGAAAGTGGATTGGTTTTGAATGGGTTTCGTTGCCATGGTAACTAAGGCTCCGGAGCAGTTTTTTTTCTGGGTAACAGATCGCAAACCCAAACTGGACCAATCAGCTTTGAGAAAGTGACGTATATCTGACGCAGTGAAGTCTCACCCCTCTTATCTCCTGTTCCAAAGTGATAAGAAAATCTTTTGCTTCAAAGTGTTTATTTGTATTGTGTATTTACATTTATTGATTATATTTTAACACACGTTCATATTATTATTATATGACTTGATGATTCATATTTATTCATTAATATTATAAAACGGTCACTTCTGGTGCTTGATTCTATAAAAACAATGTAAATCAAGTAATACTTTTATTTCCTACAGATCACATCATTAAATGTCATGCAGCATTCAATATATTTGTACATAGTAATACATTTCACAATGTTGCATTGTTGCAAAGCAGCTTTACAAAAAAAACATATATTAGCCCTAAACAGAGACAAATGAAAAACTAAAGAAATACATTTAAGCACAAAAGCAGATGAAATATTAGAACATAAATGTATAGAAATAAAAGTATATATATATATAACCAGGAAAATGATAAAAATACATGATTACTATTTAAAGTTCACTGATCAGCCAAGACATCAGACAGGCAATACAAGGATTTCATCTGAGATTGTTTGCTGTGTTAAGTGGCAGATAAATACATTTATTATTATTATGTGTGATAATGATTTTGAGTTTCTGGCCAAACAATAGTAGGGTCTGGCATGGGCTCATATTTGCAGATTCCCACCACTTTCCATCTATGGCTGCGGTCATCATCCTTGAGCATCAGGCCGAACCAGATCAGTGTCTGTCAGTCTCAGGTGTTTACAGGAGTCTGAAGATGAGACATGGAGACAGAACAAGCTGATGTTAGTGTAGAGGTCACTCTCATGTGTATAAATGATGTCATGGCAGAAGTTTGGTTGAGCTGACTCAGTATTTAAAGATCATGTTTGGCTAAACATTCATTTGTAAATGTTGATAACTTACCGTTGAACGTGTCACTGAATTTACCTCAACCGTCAAAGTCAGACCTGCACTGGTTTAAAGAGCTTTGCTTATTCTTCACCTGAAACAGAGACATGTACATACAAGACTATAAGAACACACAAAACCTCATTTACAAAATTATTTGAACTCTAAAGTCCTTTAAAAGAAACGAATATATTGAATATATATGAATATATCACCTTTAAAACATTAAGTTTGACACAGTTGTGGTTACCAGCGTGAGAAATACTCGTCTCTCCCAGCACAAGGTCACATACCAAACTCTGAAATATCAATAAATAAACTTAAATACATGTTTTACTATATACTGTTGAAGAAACATCAAGATCAAGTGCACGAAAATATTTTAGAAAAATGGTTTATGGAAGTTCAACCAGTAGAAGCAAATAAGGATTGATGCTATAGGATAATATTGTTAATATAATATCTGTTTAAAATATTAAGTAGAGTATATATACATTTCAACTATAATCATTGGTAAATCAGATTCCCATAAATGAATAAAAACATCAAATATATGATTAAAACAGTCTGAAGTTTACATGTGTGATGAGTCAGTCTGAAGCACCTCAGCAGGAAGTTACATCAGGACTTTCATTCAGGACACACAACCAATCAGGAGGCAGCATCTTAATAACTGACTTCCTTTAAAGCAGAAGAGGCGAGAATCAAGAACCCTTTCCCAAAACAAAGACACAGTTGAGAAGAAAACGGTTCTTCAGAAGACACTTTACCATCATTACAGAAACTTTAAGAGCCGTTATGAGTTTATGAGAGCGTCTCTTCCTCAGCGCCAATGAAATATCACACAAGTACAGTGAATGTGTTTTTACATCAGTGTGTTTCTGTGATGATGTTTAATCCCTAAAACACTGAGTCTGATATACAGTATATATAAATCTATATATGTAGTGGATTTATATACATCACTGATTATTCATATATTTATCATTATCAGTCTTCATTAATAAATGACTTTGATCTCTTTCTTTGATGGTTTTCAGTTGAACAAGAGCAGTAATATTTTCATCTTTAATTCTTGATACTATACTATCATCATAGTCTGTGTTTAGATGTTTAATCTGAAATCTGATCATCTTCTAGTGTTGAGTGTTAAACTCTGATCAACACTGTTTGTGTTTGTATGTAAAGTGTTATTCATGAAAACATTCTCACACTGTTTCAGGGTCAAGTGAGGTCATGAGAACAGTTTTGCTCATTGTCACATTAGTGATGAACGCATTAATGATCGGCTTTTTCATCTTTACACTGGAAAATAAAACAGGTAAGAAAATATTGTAACAACATAAGATATTGAACCATAATGTGTCTGATTATAATAAATATAATCAGACTTTACAAACACTTCATGAACTTCTTCTGTGGACACAACACTTACATACAGGAATATACAGAACTGTGTGGAGGTTTAAGACACTTGTGAACAAATGATGTAACGTGAAATTGTGTTAAAGTACAAATCATCTTTATATTGATCAGTTTACTTCATTAAATGTGCAGTAAACACGATACTCACACTGAAGATATTCTGTAAATAAAGATCAGATGTCAGCACACAGGTTTGAGTTTGATCTGTAATGTGTATTCATCTCTCCCTCTCTCTCTCTCTCTCTCTCTCTCTCTCTCTCTCTCTCTCTCTCTCTCTCTCTCTCTCTCTCTCTCTCTCTCTCTCTCTCTCTCTCTCTCTCTCTCTCTCTCTCTCTCTCTCTCTCTCTCTCTCTCTCTCTCTCTCTCTCTCTCTCTCTCTCTCTCTCTCTCTCTCTCTCTCTCTCTCTCTCTCTCTCTCTCTCTCTCTCTCTCTCTCTCTCTCTCTCTCTCTCTCTCTCTCTCTCTCTCTCTCTCTCTCTCTCTCTCTCTCTCTCTCTCTCTCTCTCTCTCTCTCTCTCTCTCTCTCTCTCTCTCTCTCTCTCTCTCTCTCTCTCTCTCTCTCTCTCTCTCTCTCTCTCTCTCTCTCTCTCTCTCTCTCTCTCTCTCTCTCTCTCTCTCTCTCTCTCTCTCTCTCTCTCTCTCTCTCTCTCTCTCTCTCTCTCTCTCTCTCTCTCTCTCTCTCTCTCTCTCTCTCTCTCTCTCTCTCTCTCTCTCTCTCTCTCTCTCTCTCTCTCTCTCTCTCTCTCTCTCTCTCTCTCTCTCTCTCTCTCTCTCTCTCTCTCTCTCTCTCTCTCTCTCTCTCTCTCTCTCTCTCTCTCTCTCTCTCTCTCTCTCTCTCTCTCTCTCTCTCTCTCTCTCTCTCTCTCTCTCTCTCTCTCTCTCTCTCTCTCTCTCTCTCTCTCTCTCTCTCTCTCTCTCTCTCTCTCTCTCTCTCTCTCTCTCTCTCTCTCTCTCTCTCTCTCTCTCTCTCTCTCTCTCTCTCTCTCTCTCTCTCTCTCTCTCTCTCTCTCTCTCTCTCTCTCTCTCTCTCTCTCTCTCTCTCTCTCTCTCTCTCTCTCTCTCTCTCTCTCTCTCTCTCTCTCTCTCTCTCTCTCTCTCTCTCTCTCTCTCTCTCTCTCTCTCTCTCTCTCTCTCTCTCTCTCTCTCTCTCTCTCTCTCTCTCTCTCTCTCTCTCTCTCTCTCTCTCTCTCTCTCTCTCTCTCTCTCTCTCTCTCTCTCTCTCTCTCTCTCTCTCTCTCTCTCTCTCTCTCTCTCTCTCTCTCTCTCTCTCTCTCTCTCTCTCTCTCTCTCTCTCTCTCTCTCTCTCTCTCTCTCTCTCTCTCTCTCTCTCTCTCTCTCTCTCTCTCTCTCTCTCTCTCTCTCTCTCTCTCTCTCTCTCTCTCTCTCTCTCTCTCAAGATTCAAGATTCAAAGATTCAAAAAAGCTTTATTGGCATGATAAAAAAGTGTTTTACATTGCCAAAGCAGGAAGATTAAATATAAACATTCTGTATAAAATAAAATAAGAGTATCCTATATAAGAAACAATATGTACACATCAATACAGACATAAAAGTGCGAAGTATTGACAAAAGTTCTTAGTGAAAGTGACAGGATCCTGTCATAAGTGTCAGTTTGTGTGTGTTGTGTCAGTGTTGTGTGTGTTGTGTCAGTGTTGTGTGTGTGTTGTGTGTGTTGTGTCTGTGTTGTGTTGTGTTGTGTTGTGTTGTGTGTGTTGTGCTGGTTGTTGCTCTTCTGTCGTGACAGGACTTGACGTATCTCGCCGCCAGGTTTGAGCTGATGGGCTTTTCTCCCAGTATGTATGAGATCTTGTCCTGTTGTTGAAACTGGTTGAAGTCTTTGTGGAAGTTTGTGAACTGGGGGAAGAATGTTTCTCTGATGTCCGTATAGTTTGGACACGAGGTTAAGAAGTGCAGCTCTGTTTCCACTTGTCTCTGTGTGCAGTGTGGACACAGTCGCTCTTCTTTTGGAGTCCATGTCTGTCTGTGTCGGCCCGTCTCCACAGTGAGCTTGTGTTCACTGAGTCTGTACATGGTCAACACTTTTCTTAGTTTAGGGTCTGATACGCTTTTGAGGTATTCTGCCGCTTTATATTCTCTGTTTAATGACCGATAGCATTCAAGTTTACTTTGCTGAGCTGTTGCTTCTGTCCAGTGTTTGAGATATTTTTCTTTTTGTGTTTTTATCATTTGGTTAATTCTGGCTGGAGTTTGGGGTTCAGTTGGACACGTTTGGGGTTTTAGAGTTAGTTCTGAGATCAGTTGGATGAGACAACTTTTCTCTGGGTTCAGCTCCTGATGACGTAAGGCTTTGTGATGGAGTGATTCTGTATCGCTGTTCTTAAGGTGGTTATAGAATTTAATCGCTCTTTTTTGTATTTTAATTATTAGAGGATATAGTCCTAATTCTGCTCTGCAGGCGTTGTTTGGGGTTTTGCGTTGTACCCGTAGAATGTTTTTACACATTTCTGTTTGCAGGGTCTCAGTTGGGTGTTTGTCCCATTTGGTGAACTCTTGGTTGGTGAGGGGACCCCAAACCTCACATCCATAAAGTGCTATTGGTTCTATAACGGATTGGATTATTTTAAGCCAAATTCCAGCTGGGATGTGGATTTTTATATTCCTTTTGATAGCGTAAAAAGCTCTTCGTGCCTTGTCTCTCAGGTCGTTCACTGCCTTGTTTAAGTTTCCGGTGTTACTGATGTTTATACCGAGATATGTGTAGTTTTGGGTTTGCTCTAAAGGCACGTTGTTGAGTTTAAAGTTGTGATGTTGGCTTTGTCGACTATGCCTTTTCTGGAATATCATAACTTTGGTCTTTTTAAGGTTCACTGATAGCGCCCATGTTTGACAGAAAGTGTGCAGGATGTCTAGATGTTGCTGTAGACCCTCTTTTGTGGGTGACAGCAGCACCAGATCATCTGCAAACAGAAGGCATTTCACTTCAGTGTCTAGTAGGATGGGACCGGGTGCTGGTGACTGTTCTAAAGCCCGAGCTAATTCATTAATGTAGATGTTAAATAGAGTCGGACTCAGACTACAGCCCTGTCTTACTCCACGACTCTGGGAGAGGAAGTCTGTGTGCTTGTTGCCTATTTTAACTGCAAATTTGTTATCCGTGTACATTGATTTGATGATGTCGTAGGTTTTTCCTCCAATGCCGCATTGAATAAGCTGAAAGAAAAGCCCCTCATGCCAGATTGAGTCAAAAGCTTTTTTAAAGTCAACAAAGCATGAGAAGAGTTTTCCTTTATTTTGGTTAATTTCTTGGTCGATTAGAGTATGAAGGGTATAAATATGATCTGATGTGCGGTATTTTGGTTGGAAACCGATTTGGCATTTTCTCAGAATGTTTCTGTCATTTAGAAAGTTGGTGAGTCTGCTGTTTAGGATGTTACAGAAGAGTTTACCTAAGTTGCTGTTTACGCATATTCCGCGGTAGTTATTTGGGTCGAATTTGTCTCCGCTTTTATGGATTGGGGTAATAAGACCTCGGTTCCAGATGCTGGGGAATATACCTGTATTAAGGATGGTGTTTAACAGTTTGAGGATGGCATGTTTGAATCCATCCTCAAATGCCATCTCTCTCTCTCTCTCTCTCTCTCTCGCTCTCTCTCGCTCTCTCTCTCTCTCTCTCTCTCTCTCTCTCTCTCTCTCTCTCTCTCTCTCTCTCTCTCTCTCTCTCGCTCTCTCTCTCTCTCTCTCTCGCTCTCTCGCTCTCTCTCTCTCTCTCTCTCTCTCTCTCTCTCTCTCTCTCTCTCTCTCTCTCTCTCTCTCTCTCTCTCTCTCTCTCTCTCTCTCTCTCTCTCTCTCTCTCTCTCTCTCTCTCTCTCTCTCTCTCTCTCTCTCTCTCTCTCTCTCTCTCTCTCTCTCTCTCTCTCTCTCTCTCTCTCTCTCTCTCTCTCTCTCTCTCTCTCTCTCTCTCTCTCTCTCTCTCTCTCTCTCGCTGCCAGTCTTATGAAGTCATAAATATCTTGTTGTTTTTAATTCACAGATCCTGTTGGATGGGCCTGTGTGATGGTGTTTCTGCAGATACTCTGGGCAGTTGTCAGATTCTCAGATCAGAGCTCATGGCTCTCTATTGATCTGGGTACAGTATTGATGATCTACTTCAGACATCTTCTCTGTGTGATTCTGTGTTTCTCTGCTTTAATCTCCATCAGTTTGTCTACATGTGCAGTTATAGTCTTTATAACATCAGAGATCAGTGTTATTATAAACAGATCTTTAGTGTTTTCACACTGTAACACATTAAAATATTTATTTGACTTTAAAAGGACTGAAATATCACACAGATGAAACGTAACATGAACTAATAAAAGCCTATTACATAAGAGTCAGAAATTATTTGTGTGATGTTTTTCTGCATCTATATATTGGCTGTGGCCTCAAAATCTATTCATCAGTTTATAGTAGAATAAGTATTTCACGTCCGTGTATAAATGATAATGTTATTAAAGTATTGTTGATTTGTGCAGTAATGTCTTGATCTTTGTCTTTTATTGCAGGTTTTCATCGTTTTGTCTCTCTGTATGTGTTTGGATCAGTCGGTGTTGTTTTCATCGGCGCTGTTGTTCTGATCACAGAACTGACACTGAAAACAGGCGAGAAAACACAAACACTTTCATATCAGCGTTTCTAAACAAGATTCAGTGCTGAAGGTCTTTATTGAGACACTGAATACAGAAATATTTCCATTTTTCATCTCAAATGATTGAAATCATAATTTCTCATCTGTAGTAAAATGTGTAATATTTCCTGTGATGATAATATGTCAATATAAATGTCTTCTCTTTGTTTCTGATCAGTTAATGGCGAGCGTGCAGTGATGGATCTGAGATTTATTCTCTTTCCCTCTGAATGTTTCTTCTTATTGTCTGTGCTGATTTCAGGACAACTTTCATCCAGTGAGTAAAAACTCAATTTGTTTATTTAAACCATCAGGTGACATTATATGAGCTGATCTTCATATGACTTTCTGTCTCGCGTGTGTTTTCTTTCACCCAGGAAAGTTTTATAAAGCTTCTTTATTATTATAAATATAAATCTGACCAGACATTTGTTGTCATGTTGTTGTCTTGTGTGAAAGTGATGTTATGTGATGTAATTTGTGTGTGTATGCGTGTGTGCGTGCGTGTGTGTTTGTACGTGTACGTGTGTGTGTACGTGTGTGTGTGTGTGTGTGTGTGTGTGCGTGTGGTAATGAAGTCATGATTGATGCACTAAATATCTTCACTAAATTCTCTCACTTTTCTTTATGATCTCACAGAGATTCAAGCGTGTCTGAAGTCTTGTCAGGTCAGTATCATGTATAAAACAGCTTTAATGTGAGACTTTTAGCTTCATACATGTTTCCTGAAAATCACACTCTTTAAATAACATGTTTTGCTCTTAACACAGACGAGAATGAGGTCTCTGCAAACTTCAGCCAACAGATCACAGCAGGAGCAGAATCAACATTCACCGGTGAGGATCTTATAGGATTTCATGGATTTTATTGACCTGGGCTGTGTTTCCCGAAACCTTCTGAACGTTACATCGTACTTAAGTTATACCTTAAGCTGTATCTTATCGCTAATACGTGTTTCCTGAAGCCTTCTTATTTCAGTATACCTTCTGTAAGTCATGCTTTCGTAAGGTTGGTCTGGAGCGCTCTTAGCTATACCTTATCGCCTTTGATGGTTCATACCGCTTCTACATCGATTCTACATCGCAGTTTAATTTGATATATAAACATAATAATTTAATATAAAATTCTATTTAGTATTAAATTTTTGCATTTTTGCTTTAACTTAGTTTTAATTTTACAAATAAAATACTCAGGTTTAACACACTCAGTGTAGGCTAGTGAAGTGTTTCATGAATAAAATTGTCATACACTGATGGTTGAGCATTTTTAACCACAATCTATTATCCCAAAGCACATCAGCTGGCAAACTATTTGACAGGAAAGGCTTAGGAGTCTATTTAAAGTGAATGGATGTTATGAGGAGTTTGGTCAAACTATGGCAGCGAGACAGCGAATAGTTGTCTTAAATCAAAGACGCGCCATCCACAGAGCCAGTTAATAAGTGTATATACACAATTTCATTAGAGAACATGTTAGTCAGCATGTCAGAAGAGAAAACTCTACACAAATTTAGCCTGACATGAGAAAATTCTGCAGCTCTTGGATCTTGTTGGACGGAGCTACACCCTCAGTCCCAAGAATCAGCTGCTGCATGGCGGCTCTTCGTTTTATGCCGCGGGGAGATTTCTGGAGTTTTCTGGAGGGGTTTGGGGATGAATATGGGCTGAGAAAGACCTCGGTGTGACGGTGCGTTCACTCAGTGACAAACATCCTGCTCCGTCATGCCACCGGTTGTATACGTATGCCTTTCACCAGGCCCGACGTGATGGAGGCACATCAAGGCTTCAATGCCATTGTGGGTGTCCCGCGAGTTATTGCCATTCTGGATGGGACACTTATCCCTATACACAAATATGTGATTTACACCAATAATGTGAATCAACAAAAATCATGAAAAACATTCAAACACGATTGCAAACTATGAGAATATAAATGACTCTTTCAAAAACAAGCGAAACCAAACAGCCAGTTAATGTAGCTGGTTAACTAGGTGGTCTAAATTATAAATACACACACACACACACATATTTCTTATTTTTTTTTACCTATTTCAGTGATCCCTCATAAATGTATTTTTTAATAAACATTGTTTTCTCAATACTTCACCCACTCTATAACGTAAGCTAGAGCGAACAATCGATTCTCGAGGCATCGATATGAACCTAACGTCGCACTTAAGAAGGTTTACTTTAAGTAACCTCAATAGGTATAGATCGGTGAACACGCCTAGAAAAGGTTTAACTTGAGTTAATGTGTAAACTCTCTGCTAAATGACTTTATCGGGAAATGCAGCCCTGCATGATCTATTTAATATTCTTTATTATTCATATTGTTTAACAGCAGGAGCAGGTGAGTCTACAGCTACTGGATGAGACCAGAACCCAACAGAACTGAAACCTCTCGTGAAGAATAAAGATCAGGACGCTGGAGGACGTAAAGTTACAGAAGAAACTAGACTCAGTGATCTCACAAACATGAGAGAAGATCATTCATGAACACTGTTAGATCAAACTCTCATGAGCTGAGAACTGACCTCAGTTCAGTCTTGTTCTTTATTTATAATATACATGTTCTTTTGTACCGTGAGCTGCTTTTAGTTTTTCATAAAGACTAATTCTAGCTGTAAATTTCACCAGTATAAATAAAAACAAAACATTAGTTCAAATCTTTTAACATCGACAGACTTTCCAAACATTGTGGAGTTCGCTGTATATTATCAGAGTTCATGGTTTAAGTCTCAAGTTCACAGTGATGTCACGACAGGATTTTACAGGATCAATACATCTTCAGTTTCTGGCTCATTTCTATCCATACTGATCATTTCAGTGAGAGATTATTAATATTGTAAATATTTAAGCACGTGTCACAACATTCAGTCTTTAATCCGTTTGCAACCCTGAAGCTGTAATAGTTTTTTATGTTTTGTTGCTGAATTATTAAAAATGATTAAAAGAGGTGAAATGTTGTGGATTATTTCATATAAATTCATTTAAACACAAAATATAACTGAACTCAAATGTATTTTGTTCACTATATTTATTCACATTCATTTGTGTAGCACTTTTCACAATGCGTTTCAAAGCAGCTTTACAGAAAATGCAAGTTTATTTGTTATCAGACAGAATCAGATCGGTCTTTTATTAGACGTCATATCAGAAAGTGTGTCTGTAAGGTTTATCCATCAAGATGAATGTGCATTTTAAAGCAATGATACGATGATCATAAAGAAATCTAAATATATAATTTGACAGAATTGTGTGATGATCCAGAGCTGGTGTTACAGCATCTTCTCTACACAAGTGTTCAGGCGTCATCTGAAGATTCATATCAGTGTGTTCAGCAAGCATCCAACAACTCACAATCATACACAACATTATTATGACATGAATGTTTATTTGTGTGGAGGTTTGTTCTGCTTTGTTCACTGTCTAGCATCTGTTTCCACTGCTTAGTTGAATTCATTGTTGTAAGGTCAAACTTCTTATCTATTGATGTCATGAATCATGTTTACATTCATTACTTTAAAGAGTTGTGCTGAGATAATGATGTTAACCATTACAGTCATCCTAATATTGTGTGTCATTTAAACTTATAAGTCATATTTTCATACATTTGTTTAAAACCATATTTAAGTCATGTTTTCAGGCTTTAGTTGAGTTTAGGATTTCACGGCTCCTCAACATTTAACATGTTACACAAACTTTGTGTATTAGATGTGAAAAAGGGTTTAATGTGTTCTAGCATGACTTGAATCTAGCTACATTTACATCTACATTATGCACAGAATACATAATGTTTCACTTTGTATAATGTTTATTAGAGTATAAAGTTCAGTGTGTGCAGATCTATACCTGCCAGGGTTTGTGTACTGATGCTCATGTGAACTGCATGTGTATTGAATTGCATTGCATTGAATTTTTATTTTGGTTATATAAAATAAAGAGGCATTTATTGAATGTAACTCAGATTTGATCAGATAAATAAACGTCTCATAACAGAAGAGTGTTTGTGTAGATGTGTGTTGTAGGAATTTGATAAATCTCTCTGATTGTAATTAGACTCAAAGTTTCCTTCGAGTGTTGTAAAGCATCTTATAGGTGTCAGGTGTTAAGAATGAGGAAAGGTCATGTGATAAGAACAGGTTCATCTGGATCTGGTACAGCAGTTTAATCTCCACAGATGAAAACAAAAGGAAATGTCAGTTTACTTCAAGAACATAACTAGATCATTGTTCGATGTGAAAATGAGCTTGTTTATTATAACAGCTCGAGTCTTGAGGATGTCTGATGGGTTGTAATGTATTTTATTTTTCTATGTTTCAAATGAGGAGATTGAGCTCAACCTGAAGAAAAACAATGCTGAATGCAACTGAATTACACTGAAAACTATTAATTTTTACTTTCTGATTGTTAAAGCTACAAAGCAATTTGATATTGAGCGTTGAATCGTGTTCTCATGAGTTCAGCAATGTTTTTGTACTTAAGGTTTATAGTGAAGGGTTGGTCAGGTTGTTCCTCTGGGAGGCATTTGTTTCCTCATATCTTGTTTACATTTTTCTTCCTATTTACTTTGTATGCTTTGAATGTTTTTCAGAGCGTCTGATGGTGTCAGGATCAGATCAGTCTTTATCAGTGTATGTTGGTGAGGATGTGACTTTGAACTGCTCTGTGGACTCTCACATCCCACCTGAAGACATTGAAGAGGTTTCATGGAAGAAAAGAGATAAAGATTATTATATCCTGGCATGGCCATAGCCAGGGTTTGAAACTGAGTGAGGTCCGAGGTGGGGTGTCAATATTTATACCTACAGTATGACCAATAAATGCTATAAATCATTCAACTTTAATAAATATAATGAATAGTAAACAAATTATCAATTTACTCCTATAAACCCACAACTATTACACCTATTAATCCACAGGGTCTTGATACTGTGGCTTGTGGTTTTCCTAAATAACTCACTGATCCTACTCGACTCGCTCCGGGTCTCGGACCAGCGTCGGTCCGGGATGGGAGACGAGTGCTCAGTCAGAAATACTTACTCAGTGTGTGACTGAGGGAGGGAGGGAGGGAGGGAGGGAGTGAGCTTGTTATGGAGGGAACAAATGACTAGAAGATTATATGAATAATTTAATACACTTATTCTGTTTTTCTTAAATACAGACATTTGTTAAAGTATAATAAAATATGTAGATCATAACATATAAATAAAACACACACACTTTCCTAAATGGTGTCTAACAATTTAAACTATTCAGTTTCATTTTATTACATTTTTAATTTCAATTATTTAATTGGGGTAACAATTTGTGCCACATATTAACCTTGACATATTTTGCTCAAAAAAGTATTTAAGAAGAGAATCACTTTCTTCACTATCGTTATCTTTTACTTTTACTATATATAAAAATAATCTATATAATAAAATTTCTCACTCCTGACATATAACATTTTGTCAATTGTATTTTCATTGGTATTAAAAAATAAAACAAAAAAGGAACAAAAAATTAACAGGATTCTTGATGTATCCCTCGTACGTTCTCCAAACCATTACAAATTGTGTTTTTAATGTCTCTTGATGTTAAGTGCAATGTTCAATAAAGAGTTTGTTAAAAAACAATTTCTGGTCTGGAACGCGAGTCAAGAAACTTTTTATTAAAACGGCTGTAAATTGTTTCGACCGGAAATAGACGCATCTTCACACATAAGTAGCACAAATTGTGTTTCTGATCTCAGATCAGAGGTTAACCTCACTCTGAAGCGGCTGTATACCTTAAGTAAAGAAGTCTCTCTAAATTACTGCCTATATTAAATAATGTTGTTGATTGAAGTTAATATAGTTTTCAGGTTAAATGTATTATAGTAGTAAATATAAGAATATGTGCTATTTTCAATTATAAAATTGGGCGTTCTTTTTTTGTGTTTTGTTTCATCATCCATCAACAGTTTGAGTCAAAAAAAACCTGCTTTATACTTCCTTTTATAAATATTTATAAATGTATATCTTTACATTTATTTTCAAAATGTATTTGACGTATATGTCACTCCGGTAACTCGAGCCACATCACACACTTGCTCTTGGCCTACGAGACCACCACTGGTTCAGCACCCCCTTATCTTCACTCGCTAATACAGACTTATGTACCTGTGCTCTGCAAACGAATGATGTCTTGTGGTGGCATCCCAAAAAGGGAAACAATCTCTCTCACGCACCTTCTCTGGATCTGTTCCACATTTGTGGAATGATCTGCCTGCTACTACAACATCAACAGATTCTGTGGTCATCTTAAAGAATCAGCTGAAAACACATCTCTTCTGTCAGGATGTAGCTGATTGATTTTAACCTCTTTTCTGTCTCTGTCTTTGAGAAAAAAGAAGAAAACAACCTTAAATGAAACCCTTCGTTGTACGAACCAAACTATTCTTAGCTTTGTATACTGTGCTAAGCTTTAATGGGCATTTTGTTGCCTATGTTGTTATAATTGCTTCCAATGTTTCCTCATCTGTAAGTCTCTTTGGATAAAAGCGTCTGCTAAATGATTAAATCCAAATGTATTTGGTGTTGTTGTTTGTAATAAAAATTTTCCCAAAAATTTTAAGATGACTTTTACTTTATAATATTTTATTGTAAATAAATATGTAATAATATATTGTAACATTATATTTCTATCTAGATTAATACATTTTCAGATGAAAGCCCTCTCCAAATGTTTGCTTGTCTGCTTGTGTGGTCCCTGTTCGCTTCTCCATGACACCCCTGTTGAAAAAGCATATGCTGGTTTGCTGGTTTGTGCTGGTTTAAACTGGTCACATGCTGTTTTAAGATGCTCATGTGCTGGTTTAAGCCGGACCAACACATGACCAGCTAAGGACCAACACATGACCAGCTAAGGACCAGGGATTCTTTTGGGCCAAACTATAATGTGTTATTTTCACCACTTGAGGTCGCTATCTGCTTATCTAAACCATGTTGTTTTTTATATATTATATACATATTATTACTGGCTTCATTTGTACTTTACCACAAGACCAATTTGCTATCTTTACTAAGGAGAGAGAGGAGAGAGAGAGAGAGAGAGAGAGAGAGAGAGAGAGAGAGAGAGAGAGAGAGAGGGAGAGGGAGAGGGAGAGGGAGAGGGAGAGAGAGAGAGAGAGAGAGAGAGAGAGAGAGAGAGAGAGAGAAAGAGAGAGAGAGAGAGAGAGAGAGAGAGAGAGAGAGAGAGAGAGAGAGAGAGAGAGAGAGAGAGAGAGAGAGAGAGAGAGAGAGAGAGAGAGAGAGAGAGAGAGAGAGAGAGAGAGAGAGAGAGAGAGAGAGAGAGGGAGAGAGAGAGGGAGAGGGAGAGAGAGAGAGAGAGAGAGAGAGAGAGGGAGAGGGAGAGGGAGAGGGAGAGGGAGAGAGAGAGAGAGAGGGAGAGAGAGAGAGGAGAGAGAGGAGAGAGAGAGAGAGAGAGGGAGGGAGGGAGGGAGAGGGAGAGGGAGGGAGAGAGAGAGAGAGAGAGAGAGAGAGAGAGAGAGAGAGAGAGAGGGAGAGGGAGACCCTGGACCTCACATGCCTTTATGACCATGTGCACCTGTACAGAGCAACTGTCCCTGTCTTTGCAAAGAGACTAAAAGATGTTACTCTAAACCGCAGCACCAACACCACTACTCCAAACAACAGAGCAAGACAGCATCCACCTAGAACAGGGATGAACCACACAGTACCTACAAACACCCAAAGACCACAACCACCCACCTACCATCACAACAGTCAACAGATGAGAACATCATCCCTGCTGCCTACACCCATCACCCAGCACACGCAGCAGACCCCGGGCAGCCTCAGCTATGCCAAGCCAGTGAGAAGAAACCCCACACCAACATCCGCACAAGCTCCGACAGCCGAGCTGAAGGACATCCACCAGATGCTGAACCTGATCTGTTCACACCTACTGTCTTAAGACAAAACCCGCTAATTTAAATAACACCTTATGGATAACAAAGCATTTACTATATCATGTTGAAATATTCAAGGCCTAAGGTCATCTGCTTTTGGTCTAAAAAGCAAAAACATAGCTTTACCTCAGAAACCAAAAACTCAGACATTATCATCCTGCAGGAGACATGGAACAGAGGAGACAGACCCACGGGTCGCCCTACAAACTACAGAGAATTCATCCTCCCGTCCACCAAACTACCGGGAGTCACACAAGGCAGAGACTCAGGCGGAATGCTGATCTGGTATAAGTCCGATCTCGCCCACTTAATAAAAACTATTAAAACGGGCCTGTTCGATACATGGTTGGAAATAAACAAGGCCCTTACTTCTACAGAGAAAAATATCTTCCTGTGCGCAACCTACATCCCGCCTGCAGAGTCACCGTACTTCATCGAAGACAGCTTCACAACCCTAGAGGGAGAAATCAACTACTTCAAGTCACAGGGCAATGTTCTGATCTGCGGTGACCTGAATGCCAGGACCGGTGAAGAATCAGACACACTTCACTCCCAGGGAGACAAACACATTTCAGGAGCAGACGTCTTTCCTCCACCTACGCAAACAATTTAAACTTAAAGAATATAAAGACACCCTAAGGACAAAAAAGAAACAAGATACACAAAATCAGCTAAGAGTAATTGAACAATCTCTAGAAACTAACCGCTTCTGGGAACATTGGAACGCACTTAATAAATCTCACCATGAAGAACTACCCATTCAGAACAGAGATGTATGGATAAACCACTTCTCTAACCTCTTTAGTAATATAACCAACAACCACGAACAAACTACCCTTGAAGACAAACTAAGCACCCTAGAATCAACTATTAAAGATCGAAACAGCCGACTCACCAACTTTCTAAATGACAGAAACATTCTGAGAAAATGCCAAATCAGTTTCCAACCAAAATACCGAACATCAGATCATATTTATACCCTTCATACTCTAATCGACCAAGAAATTAACCAAAATAAAGGAAAACTCTTCTCATGCTTTGTTGACTTTAAAAAAGCTTTTGACTCAATCTGGCATGAGGGGCTTTTCTTTCAGCTTATTCAATGCGGCATTGGAGGAAAAACCTACGACATCATCAAATCAATGTACACGGATAACAAATTTGCAGTTAAAATAGGCAACAAGCACACAGACT